>CM068967.1:67958878-67974570 GCA_035128595.1 Eptatretus atami
AGAGGCGAGAGAGGCGAGAGAGGAGAGAGAGGAGAGAGAGGAGAGAGAGGAGAGAGAGGAGAGAGATAGCTTGAATGTGGCCTGGAAGCAGTGGTGTACCTAAGGTATGGCAGGTATGGCACATGCCTTGGGCGTCACGTGAATGGGGTGGGGGGGGGCGCCACTGAGCAGGACTCGGTGTCTGTCAAGAATGGAATATTGAAGTTGAAAGACGTCAGAGCCGAAAGAAACGAATGGCTGATGAGAACTCGAGAGATGCTAGATTAACAGCCAAGGAGGAAATGGAAAGAGTCATGAAGTGAACACTCGACTGTCTTCACAGAGAAAGGGATGAAAGGTTCGCTCGTTTGCACGACACACGCCAAGTTTGGGTTCCTTCTCGATGTCGAGGGACTGTGTTACGGCACCGACAGTAACGACCTAAAGAAGAAGTGCAAAAATTTGGGAGAATTGTTCAGCTCTAATGTTGATGGACAGCAGCTATATGAAAAAAATTGGATTGCAGAATGTTGCTATCAAATTGGGCCAACATAAAAAATATCAAGACCTGAAGAGCTTCTCAAAATTATTGTTCAGTATGGAGATGAGAGCGTCTTCCCCGATCTTCTCATTGCTATTCACATAATGCTAACCATCGCAGTTTCCATCGCCAGCTGTGAGAGATCATTCAGCAAGTTAAAACGAATACCTTCATACTTGAGAGCCACCATGGGTCAAGGTAGACTGTGATCTTGCTCTGCTGAGTGTAGAAAGAGAAGAAACTGAAAAAACGGAACTTTGAGCACATCTAGAAGACCAATTTGCATCAAGTGAAAGCAGTAGGAAGGTGCGAGTGGTAATTTTGATGTCGTGCCATAAATTTGTTATTTAAAAGATAAACCGAGCTTGGGTTGATTTTGAGCTGATATTTTTATGTGATATGTTATATATTATGATGGGTGCTCAGATGTTTGGACAGGGGCGCAATTTCAGTGTTGCCATAGGCGCTATTTTCCTTAGATACGCCCCTGCCTGAAAGGCACTTCAATTACACAATTATTATATTAACTAAGCTGGAGTACCCGGCGTTGCCCGGGGAAAAAAATAAGAATAATGAAAGAGGTAAGAACTGGGTGCTTTAAATATATAGCCATTTATGATATCATATTTAAATTTGGAACACATTTCACATTTCTTCTGTCGGTTGTCAGCATCCGTCATAGTGTTCCAGTGCCTCGGGGTAGACCTAACATTGTTGTGTCTGACTGTTGGGTGCCAGATGTCCGAGCTGTCACTCGCTGCTGCCGACCGAGGAGGTCAGCACATACAGCTGCCGGTGGGAGAAGCAGGGTACAGAGAGGTCGACACAACCGATTGCCTTGTACGTCTGACCTTGAGCCTTGTTGATCGTCATTGCAAAGCATGGCTTTCCAGGGAAACTGGAGTCAGTAAAAAACTGGAAGGGCAGTCCTCTAGAGTCGGATGGAAGAGCGGTGATCTCTCGGCAGAAGGATGACTTTTCCTTTGTATTGTCCACCAGGAGATGGTGGGCCGTCAATGACATTGGCAGCCAGGTGGGTTATGATGCAGTGTGTGCGCATTGGTGGTCTTGGGCTGGCTCCATGTTCGCAAAGATCATGATGGGCACCGAAGTACTTTGCAGCTATGAACAGAGGTTGGTGCATTCACTGGACTAGCATCGGAGAGAATTTGCAGGCAGCTCAACCAGGGTAAGTGACTGCCGTCCTCGTCGCAAGATGGCACGTCCACAGGACTTGTAAGATCCTACTCATCGCCGGGAACTCTCCCATCGAGCCAGTTGTGGACTGAGCTGGTTGACATTCGGTGTTTCAGCGGAGAGAGAATTGTAATGCTCAACCACAATCAGACCTGACTCCATTTGTGGTCAAAGCAAGGGTAGACTTCAGCCTTGAAGCTCCTCCAGTGTTGGAGACGACTTGCCCAGTCCAGGAGGATGCATTGGTGTCTGGTTCAGCTGGCAAATGGGATCCTGTCCATTGCCAATTTCCAGGAAGCTGCTTGGAGAAAGTTGTACCCCCTTCATCACCAGACATGGTGAGCTCGCATGTTGTGGTCAAGGTGCTTGACAGTCCACATGGTGCCACAGGTGGGACATCCTCAGGCTGACGTTGACAAATGGTTGGATTATGGTGCTCTCTTGACGCACTGGAAGGATCTGGTGAAAGTCTTCCGCATGAAGAGCAGTGTGGGATCCTCCATGAGTTGCTGGACTCCTGTGATGTCCTGCATGTGGTGGTCGGTCTGAACAGCTTCATAGCCGACTTTGTGAGTCATCCACAAATGAGGCAGCACATCCTTGATTGACCTTGGCCAATGCTGTTCTTGCTTGATGCGCAAATGTTTGGCTTGCTCTTTGAGGTGCATGTCGAGTGGGATATCGAAGGTGCTGTGCAGCGTTCGTCCTCCTTGGACAGTGTTCGCGGCAATTCCACTGGACACAGTAAGCAAGTATCAATCTTGCCTTTCTTTTCTTGAGCGGAATCTTTTTTTCAGTGTCGTGTTGATGCGAAGCCTTGCCTGTGCCTTGCCTCGGTGCATCGAGGAAGTATGATGTTGCTGCTCCTGTTGACATTGAATGAACTCCCTTGCTGCATCCCAGTTCAGAACTGCATTGTAGACTACACTAGGGCCATTCCGTCAAGTGCTGTTGAAGGTCATCAGCCCTGGACAGCCTAACTGCTCTTGGTTGTCGTCCACTCCCTGAAGTACTATCTCTTGCCCCTCTCGGTTCGGTAGGTCATACATAACTGAGATGAGGTCCACCCAGTTCATGCATTCACTTGCTCTTCAATGGGAGCATAAGTCAAGGTTATATGACTCCCCTCATTGTTGTCAAGCATTCAGTGATTTGGCTAACATTGTGATGGTGCTGGATACAGGTAGTCTTCAGAGAGGAAGGTCACGGAACGATCTAGAGTGTCGCGTGGAATTGCTGGGAAAACAGGTGTAGGATGACTGCCATGTAGAGCTCCCTGAGGTTTGGTGCAAGACTGGCTGATGCCTGCCTCCTCCATAAGGCAAGGTGGAGGTGCTGTCATTTTTCCAGGAGTCCCCCTTGGAGAAGGCTTAATGGAAGGACAATTCCTGCCGATCCACAGTTCTCAGAGGAGTGAAGGAAGGGGCCACAGACTTCAGTCAGGAGAAGTCGAACATAGTTACAAGTCACCCTGCTTCGGACCTGATGCTGTGATGGCGCCAATTGCCGAGCTTCAAGATTGCATCGTGACCCTTCGACCATCACTTTCACTCGTCTTGCTGCGGGCCCACTTCTGCGCGAACTTGTCTCAACGTGTAGTACTCGGCACCTCGTGGTATGTTGAGCATCTTGGCCACATCGTCATGACTCGCAGAGGTCGAAGAAGCAATCAGCGTAGTGGCTGGCAGTGGTCCGCTGTGCCCTCTCGTGGCATGGTCCACTTGAGTAGACCCTGGCCATTCTCGAGGTGGACGGCTAGGCCCAATGACTGAGGGAGATGCTTGGAAATGTGTGTAGCTCCCAGTCCTCCAAGTGCCTCGTCTGCTGCCGATGTAGTGTGCATTCTGGAACTGAGCGACCTCAGTCCACTTGATGGTTCTGAGCCTCCTCATTGCTACGCAGTTCAAGCACTGCTGCTCGTCGCCTTGGTGGACATACATTGTGAAATATCACTTGATGCTGTTGAGCGGAGCAGTATCTCAAATGTTGAATGTGCAAATTTAATTGGCTGGAGGAAGGAAGCGGGTGTGGGTACAACCCACTGCTGTGACTACCTGTACCACCCGTTTCCCTGCTGGCGCATCTTTATTTCACCCGGTGTGACCAACCATCTTCGTGGCTGAAGACGGTGATAATCTTTGGGGTTAGCTGTCAAATTTCCCTTGCTCAGTGCTCGCAGGAATAGCTTGGAACCTTTTGAGGCACTTGCGTGCTTCATTGCAAGGCTGTTCTGTTGAGGTTCAACATGGAACTGTGGGAGTGCGGATATGTGTGCCATGACATTGTTGTGCAGCAATGGATCTTGCTCCCTTGTCAGGAACTCAGCACTGATGACCAAGGTCAATGTCTTCAGGCTTGAACCTTTGTCCCTCTGGAGCAACCCAAGGAGGATGTGGCATGAAAGAAGACCACACTTCTGGTACGCAATGGGTACAGGAAGGCATCTATCTTCCCAAAGGCTCCCTATTTAGTAGCTCGCATGAGCTTCTTCTTGTAGCTTTTGGCGTAAAGACAATGGGCAAGATGTCTGGGCGATTGTTGAGGCTCTTGTCCTAGCAGGAAGGTTTCCTGACCTCGGTCCATTTGGGAATTTGTGGTCATCGGAATGAAGAAGTCAGGCCTTCCCATTGCGACGCACATAAAGGCCATGGCCAATCACTTCCTGTTTTTCTCATGCATCCACTTCGGGCCACACCTTGGGAAGGACAATGTTGCCGAAAGTGACCACCCTTTGTCCAACATTGCGAGGGTCACCATCATGGCCATGAAGCATGTCAACGAGGTTGTCGTAGTTATCAGCAAGGCGAGTTATTTTGCTCCCGGTGGAGTAGAAGCCCCAGTCGCTCTGTCTCGATCCCTTGCAGTAGAACATCGACAAAACTGCTGAAAAAGTCGTTGGCATCCGCAGTATTGTGGTTGCCTCTCTCTCACTCACCAGTGTGGTGCTGTCAGGTCCTGCAGCTGTGTGAGTTTCGTCCATCTCCTGTCCAGTAGCAGTTCTGGCCACCAAGATGGATGCTGTAGCCCATCTGTTCTGTATGGGAACAGATCGGGATAAAACTGGATGCCAATCATAAGAGTACATGCAGCTCACTGATACCTTTTTAAGTGCCCCCATCGCGAAGTCGAGGATAATGTCCTGGGTTCCTGTTGGCTCATTGTCCATTAGGAGGCGACTTTCTGGTGCAGAGTGGGGCATTAGTGGCAATGTGTGCTCTCCGTGCTGCGTCGCTTGTTCCTCTTGATGATGATCTGGTGCTCCTTCAGAAAGTTGCCTTCCTTCTGCAGTATATCCTTCAGTCCCGCTCACGGAAGATGGGTTGTATCCTCATGAAAACCACTTTTTGAAGCATCTCAAGGATGTGTGCTTGAGGCGCTGTGGTTCCTGCACCAGCTCCTTGGCGTGTGAGTCCGGAAGTAAGAAGCCTGTAGAACTTTGGCTGGCCCTCCTTTCAGGCGGAGCGAAGCGGCCAATCGCGGTGAACATCTTGACTCTTGGATCCGAAGCTTCGGGTTCCAGCCCGGACTTCAGCTCCTTTGTGCCCGAAGCCTCGTCACCAAATCGCCATGATACATCCGAATGTTTGTCAAGGATAGGCTTGCTCGAGGGATCTTCCGCTCTGAGAGTCCTTCAGCAAGGGAGGAGGGCAGGAGAGGCTCAAAGACGACCTTGAGCCATTGCTGCAGCACATCCCTGGTCTCTCCTTGAACTTGTAACTAGAGCAGTGGGTGCAGACTTGGTCATTCGGCCGATGTCTGCGATGCGTTTGGTCACCCGGGTCATAGAATGCCACCGTTAGGGCATTGTATGTGCTCTTTGGACCCGGGCCAGTGCTCGTGCTTCTGCAGTGCGGCTGACGCATGCCTTCAATCTTGCATCACACTCTGCCTCAGTCTCATTTGTTCGCCGCTGTTGTGCCGAGAACCTCATTTGAGCCTGGCTGATCGCTCCCCTCAGTCTTAATTTGTCGTTGCTGCTTGTGCCACGTGCCTGTTCATTTAGCCGACATCCTGCCCTCTTCAGTCTCCTGTTGTTTCTTAGTGGTTTTGCTTAGCTGCAGCTGCCTGGGACAAGGAAGCTCTCCTTTTTCAGGGCAATCTAAAATGAGAGAAGGTCAAATTTGCAATCAGAAACCTTGTAAACGTTCACTGGTCTGTCCAATCCATGGTCTGTCTTTCTCCTTATTTTGAGCATGCGAATAAAAAAAGACGTCCGCGTGTGGAACATACAAATCAATTCGGCAAGATAAAATTGAAACGGCCAAAAAGAAATCGACTAATTGTTTTTTTCCGTTTTTAAACATCTGCTCCAGGTGTGCTGTTTGTTAACCTCTGAGACGTGCTGATTCAGAATAGCCTTTATTTTTGCTTCCTGGAGCGTAGTTCTTCGAGTTAATAAGAGGACTTAACAACAACTACTACACTCAAATATATATATAATATATATATATATATATAATATAACATAAATATTATATATATATAGATAGATAGATGGCCAACAAATATCAATTCCCTGCAAAGTATGCACTGGCATCACATAATCAGTGGAATAATGTTGTATCAAGTCTCATGCATCATTTGGACAATGGCAAAGTGTTTCATCCATTATGAGTGATGGATAACATACTACATGGACCATTTGTTCCAATGACAACCTCAAGGTGACATGTCAAAATATCTCATTATCAAAAACATTTGGAAAAGAATAATTAATCGTGGTGTTTGGTTCATTCTCTTCTTCTCTCATTCCTAATTGAGTGCAGCCTGTGCTGCTGGTTGTCATTGGTTGGGACGCGGCAGCCACTGATGCATGTGTCCCCATACCAGTACACTGTGGCTACAATTTTTGCCCGACCTCGAAGAATGACAAGGCTGAGTCAACGCTCCCTGGTGTATTAATTCAGACCGTTATGGGGGTTGAACTCAGGAACCCTTAGGATCCCCAAAGCCACCAAACCCAAACCCACAAGCCAACAACCAAGGCCTTTCTCTCTTCTACAAATAAGAATCATTATGTTTGGCAAAACACCCAAATGAATGCATCTGTTTTGGATATTGTTCATATTGTGAACTGCCATTGGCAACAGCAATAAGCAAAATCTGCATATCACATCACGGTTGCTTTCATTGTAGTAACTACTTCACAGAAAATCAGAACAAATTTTCGTCGGGCTTGATATCTCATACTAATAAAAGGCAATGTGTGTGTGTGTGTGTGGGTGTGTGTGTGTTGTGTGGGTGTGGGGTGTGAGTGTTCCCATAACTCCAAAACCACCAAACAGCAAAGCCTGAAACTTTGTCATATCAAAGAAACTCCAAGGAAGTCAAGAGTGAAAAATTGGTATTTTGGTTAATTAAAACAAACCCCTTTTGAAAAGTAATTAACGGCAATTATTTTGAATTATAACTTTCAAATCAGGCGACCTCGTCACCTCATTAAGGCTTTCCTGGTAACCCTCGCTGAGGTCGAAGCCGCCATGTTTTTTTGGCCTGTCAACCTGCTTGACTTGGAACAGCCGCAACGACTTCTTAACGATAGTTTATTTTTTCAATTTCTTCACTCATTTTATCTAATGCCTGTTCATCATGGCTACAAATCACTGGGTATATGCAAAAGCTTATAAACGCCTGGAGAGCGAGTTCATGGCTATATTTTAATTGTGCAGATGAATAACTGAGAAATCTCTAAAACTAAAACTATTTACAAAATATTTTAAGCTCCAGAATTTGAAAGTAAATCAGCAGTTTCAACTCCGAAAAAATGTTGATTTGGTCCCAATCAGACCTTGCACGGGCATTTTCTCTGGATGCATAGTTGTATCAAGGCAATTGGGTAATCGCTGCCAAGCAAGGCATTTCCGTTGGGGTGCTAAGTCCTACTTACCGAGCTGTAACAAGTAAGAGTTTGTGTCCTGATTGGGATGTACAGTCGACAGTTGCTACAAGGAAAGAGGTAACGTTTACAACACACACGGACATCGGTACTAGTGTACACTTGGATCTGTAAGTACCTCTTGCAGATTTGTGGAAGCCATGCTGTTATGGTTGCCCAAATGGTGGCAAAGTTTCAATCCTGTATTTAATGGAGGTTTTATCAAGGTTCCTTGTCCTCCTGTACCTGTTCTAGCTTTTGGTTATCCGGATTTGCTTGAGCAAAAGGTTAAATGTTCCTGTAGTTTCACAAAGCAAAATATTTGATCCACCGCGGTTAACCGTTGGCCATAGGAATGTATTTCCTTAAAATTACCGAGCCAATTTTTTCCAACCCATCACACGCAAGCTGTTATAAAGAATAAGTTGGAACATCTCCTCTGAAACGTCTATATAATAGTGACGTTGTTTTTTGGTGAAACTACTCAAGGTTCTGGTTGTAATACCAGTACGGACTGTAGTTGCAATTTACAATTGACGCTCTCAACCTGCCGATTCCTGAAAAATTTGTTGATTCGGCAAGCGTGTTGTGTGTGTGTTGTTGTGTGTTGATATGGTATGCTACATAATGGGGTTTCAAAGAAATGTGAATGAAAGTCATCAGGGTGGGCTCAAAGCATCGCCACCTTCATTTCAGTGAAGGGGTCAAAATCTGGACAAGCTGTGAAATTTTTATCTGTTCTCAAGTTTTGTGTCGAAGGCTTCTGCTCAGGATCGTCGCCTGAACGCCTGGACAGCTTCCAAATTATTGTATTGTTATAAATATTCCCAGGGATGGTTTTTAGCCCACTTGCAAGTAGTTCTGGGGAGCTAATGTGATGGCGCATCCGCCGTAAATGGCCCATACCCTTCCATCCAACAAATACTTGCAACTCTTTGAGAAATGACACATACATACGATTTGAAATGAAATTTGACACAACTTCCATAACTGTGATGACATTATAAAGAAAACAAAAACTGGGTCTGAAGGGGTCTAATCAAACTGGGTTGAAGGGGCTACAGAGGAAGTTTAAGAGGGGGGTTGGGGAGTGGTGCCAACCCCCAAGTTTGCTCTCTTTTAAACGATACACACAATTCCGATAAAACTTACGACAACCTTACACCATGACGTAACCAAAGTTTGTCATCGACATTAGAAATAATCTGGCTCTGAAGGGGATTTTAAGGGTGGTTGATCCCTCCTAATGTGTATTTGCTGTCTTCTCCAAAACTCATGTAATATTCCGATGAAACGTAACGCAACCAATCTTCAACAACCTATGATGTACTAAAGTTTGTTCACACCACCAAAAAAAAATTGGGGTCTAGGAGGGTATATGGGGAAGAGGGTGTCCCCCTGTATTTTAATTACTAAGTTTTAAATCATCATCAATTATTTATTTTATCACCCCAAAAACCATCATGATAAAAATGTTTCTACACCCCTAAAAATATGTATTGCTTTCTTTTTATAGGTGTGTCTAAATTTTTGAAGTTTGAAATAATAACTGGCCAGGTTGCCAAATGTGTGCCTTGAAAGAAAAAAATGATATATGCCAATTTATAAACGAAAATCAGATGTAAATTTAGAACTTGCTCAAAGCCCAGAAAGACTTTACTAACATATAGCAAATGCGCGATACTTGTAGCTTATTTTTAATCAATGCTAAAACATCCCAAGACAATGTATAAACACACAAAGGGAACAGTCACTGTACAAAGATATAAAACATAATAAAAAACAATCACGATAAAGTTTCAATTCCCTTCACTTTCAGGCCCTTCAACTGATTTCAGGAATTTGTTTTGTGGTACCTCGAGCATTGTAGTACAAATTGTTTTTCTTCCTTATTGCGGACCACTGGCTTCAAAAGGAACAGTCCCTGTTCAATAAAATGAATATAAAACAATCACTGATCAAAGTTATCATTCCCCCCTCAGTGCCTTCACATGTTTTGGGAATTATGTTTCTGTGGTACTCGACATTTGTAGTACAATTGTTTTTCTTCCTTATTGCGGAATCACGGCTCAAAAAGGAACAGTCCCTGTACAAAATCATATAAAAACAATTCACGATCAAGTTATCATTCCCTTCAGTGCCTTCAACTGATTTTGGGAATTTTTTTCTGTGGTACTCTCGACGCATCTTGTAGTACAAAATTGTTTTCTTTCCTCAATTGCGGACCGGGCTTCATGAGGACTGCATAAGAGCGACTCCTCTCTCTGCAAATCATTTGTCACCCTAGGGCAAGAAATGATATTTGTTGCATCAAGTGTATGATTGTTTGCCTCCCATTGTTGTGGGCTTCTTCAAGAATAGGTTTCAATCCAGGTCCCAGGATCTGGAGCAGCTTTGATGGTGGACGTGGTAACGAAGTCGGTAGTGCATAGTAAGAATTGGATGCCTTTTATGGGAGGAAGCCTTTTTGGGGGTTCATTCCAGATCCCTGGTTATTGTGCAGTGTTGTGACCATTGCAGCCTTTCATCGACAAGTGAAATGGAGTCACAGAAAAGGCTGAGGCCAATCAAGGGTCTCACGACAAATACTACAGGTGTCTGGAAAAAATGCAGTCAAAGCAGAATTTGGACTCATTGTCTGGCGGTAGCTATGCAGTGCCTTCCAAGAAATTGAAAGATCATTCTTGGGCTTTTCGACGCTGAGAAGGTGAACCATAATGTAACATAGGTATGGTCACAAAAGGACACTCGAAGTAAGTGCGTTCCACACCATGCGAAGAGTGGGATTGTACAAATGCCCGCTCGTTGTGGCTCTGGCGCTGTTGGATTTGGAGACTGATCTCTGAAAAGCACATCTTGATGCATAAATGGCAATGTGCATCCAACACGCACGGTAAACTGCCCCTGGGTACCTGACACATAATTCGCCTTTGGTGGAGTAGCTCCTAGGAAGATGACGTTAACTGGCAAGAGCTTCTTCGTAGTCTCTCTGGGTGCCTTAGTATTCAGTTGCTGCATGGCAAAGGTTGAATGATACTTCTCGAATATCATCACATGCTCTGAGCAATCTACATCATCCAAAGCTGTGGCGATACTTTGATTGATCAATGTTTGCCAAAATCAAAGAAAGACTGAAGATTTCGATATTTGGAGACGCTAAAAACTCATACATAGTGAAAAAACCTTTTCCAAAAACAATTTAGAACATGTGATGTCGACAGGCAAGGTTCAGAAGATCTTTTCTCTAACTCTGTTTCGAGTTTACAAACGCCGCCCTTTATAAACCTGTAAATTAACTTGCTGTTGTGTCGAAACATAAAGGCCACAATTCTGTTCTCTAGTTCCCAGCTCCCTTATCCAGCCAGACAGGCTCTGCCATAATGGCAGCAGTGCCGGAAATATTAAGCTTGGGATGGCAAGAAGCTTGGTTCTCCTTGTCAGAACCAAAATAAAGGAAAGTCGATCCACAGACAGTTGTTCATTCTGTGTAATTGGGGCCATGTATCTTGCCATCCAAGGCAAATGTTAGGGAAACGAGTGATGAAAAGAAGTCACGAATCTCGGCTGCTAGAGCTGCAAACGTGAACTTTTCTGCCGTTTGGACCTGAAGAAGGACTGATCATCAGTTCACTAACTGGTGCTTGTAAACTGATCGACGAGCCAGGCAGAAAAATATAAGTAGCATTCCTGCTGCTGGTTTGGTGCGAATCTAGCGCTGCTCTGCAACCTTCACGTGAACTACAAGATTTTTTTCCCTTTTCCGCCTGTCATTGATCCAGAAGAATGTTGAAGTGTTGTATTCTTCTCTGAGCTAATTGAGATAATGCTGGTTTCCTCAAGATGATGAATCAAGCACTAAACATCTGTCACTGGCTGCTGAGCTTGCATGATGTTCCCTCACCGCACTGCAACTGCTGCTGATCTCGCAGTGTACTCTCTTCTTGCCTTTGCGGTTTCACGTCAATTCCCTGCAATCGAAACCATGTCGTCTTTTGCAACGCTGAAGCCTTTAAAAACTGCCGATCCTCTTCTATCTGATCATCGTCAATGGGCCTGTTCAAATGTGCAATATCAAAGACATTGTCCAAAGAAATCCCTGAAAGCATTCAGCTTCCCTCTTCGTCGCTGACTTCCTTGTGATTATTTTTTTTCAGGCCCTGCCATTCCTTGTGAAGACGTCATAGCTGATCCCAGAGATGATTCTTAGCCTCGTTGGTATTCGCGAGCTCGTTCCCAAATTTGTAGGATCATTTGTGACCGTTTCCTTCACACTGTCATTTAGACCTATGTTCCTTTCTGTATATGAAAATCAAACAGCACCTTGAGGCACCTCTTCTTGTGAAGGTAGCTTAGCACAACTGAAGTGATCTTCTGTGCCACCAAATCAAACCAAATCTCCAGTCTTTTTCCTAGTTAACTTCGCATTCAACCTGCAAACAAGCCAAACAATGGCAAAACAGGCCAAACATTGATGGAATAAGCATCACAAAGATTACATCAAACAGGCAGTCGAGCATAAATAATACAAAGCTGTATTGCTGCAAGCCAATGCCCTGCGATATCAATAAATGGTTACCAAATTTATTGTGAGCTGTCGGTCGAATGTGTGGTGCTGCGTTGCACTGTCAGGCTTCGCAGGCTAGATTGCTGTGCATTTGTGCAGGGCTGTCTTTGGAGAGGTAACTCAAAAACAAACTTAAAATAATATATTTATGTTTTATTCTATTTTGCTTGGTGTGTCACCAAAAAAATATTATGGGCCACTGGCCACATATGCAGTAAACCACAGCAGTGACCGGCTTTGAGCTGCAACTGTGTATACCTTGGTTCCTCGTGAGCAAGTAGTAATGTTGTAGCTAATCAAAGTTTTAATTCTGGATATGGTGTTTTTGTTAAAGTGGCACACAAATTTACCTGCCGATATAAAATACAAATTAAATTTTTATGTAGTCATTAGACACACCCTCGTGTTTTTTGGTGAAAGCTACTCAAGGTTTTCTGGTTGGTATATCAGTACGGACTGTAGTTGCAAATTTAATTGACTCCAAACCTGCCAAAATTCCTGAAAATTGTTGATTTCGGCAAAGCGCGAGCGCGTGTGTGTGGTGTGTGTGTGTTGTGTGGTGTGTTGTGTGTGTGTGTGTGGTGTGTGTGTGTGGTGTGTGTGTGTGTCCGTTGATCTGTTATCTACATAGGGGTTCAAGGAATGTGGAATGAAGTCCCTGTCTCAGGGTGGGCTCAAAGCATCCACCTTCATTTCAGTAAGGGGTCAAATTCATGGACGAAGCGGTGAATTTCTGTTCTCCAAAAGTTTTGTGTCGAAGGCTCTCTTCCAAGGATCGCGCTGATCCTGGACAAGCTTCCAAATGTAGTTTGTTTGTTATAATATTTCCCGAGGGATGGTTTAGCCCACTTGCAAAGTAGTTCTGGGAGCTAAATGGGATGGCGCAGTCGCCGTCCGTCATCCTCCATCCAAAATACTATGCAATTCTTCTGAGAAAATCGACACATAGCGATTTGATGAAATTTGACGCACAACTTTCACACCTGTGATACATTAAAAAAACAAAAACTGGGTTCTGAAAGGGGTCTACTAAACTGGTCTGAAGGGGTCTACAGAGGAAGTTTAACAGGAGGGGGGGGGGGGGTGTTGCACACCCCAAAGAGGTATTGCTTTCTTTAAAAAGAATACACAATCCGAAATTAAACTTCACGACAACCTTCATCACCATTGACGTATCAAAGTATTGTTCATGACTAGAAAAATCTGGCTCTAAGGGGATTTTAGGGGTGGTTGACCCTTAAATATGTTTGCTGTCTCTCCAAAACGACATGTACAATTCCGATGAAAACTTCACCAGCCATCTCAAACCACACTATGATGTACTAAGTTTTTCACAACACCAAAAAAAATTGGGGTCTAGAAGGGTATATGGGGAGAGGGTGTTGCCCCCCTGTATTTTAATACCAAGTTTTAATCATCATCAATTTATTTATTTTATCACCCCAAAACCCATCATGATAAAATGTTTCCTGACAACCCCTAAAATATGTAATTTTTGCTTCTTTTTCTGAAACCATCCCATATCCGATGAAACTTCACCAACCCGTCTTTACCACCCGTGAGTACCAAAGGGTATTCATGAGCATTAAAAATAAATCCATTGGAATTTTACTTCTCTCCATTATATATTTTGGGATCATCCATGCCCTACCAGTGGTTGCCTGGTTACTCTATCCACCACACCTCGGTGAGTGCCCATGGATTCCCCTATGTTTAATATCTCTGTGAGGTTCTTTGTCATCTATTCCTGTAGGTCCAGCTATCATCTGTACATACTGGAATTCTTCAGATTCCAGAATCTCACTTAATCTTGAGACCTTTGAGAGTTCTTTGAATTTCTGCATTGTTTAGTCCAAATCACTGGTATTCACACACTCAATCAGCAAATGCCGTTCTTCTCTTGTTTTTTGTAACCTAAAAGTATGATATTCTCGTCACATAATGCTTTTATAATTTTGACGTTCATGCTCGATTGGTATCATTTGAGTCAACGTAAGCGCGTAGGTATCCATTTTCAGCTAACTACTTTTGTCATGTTCCCAAATTTTCTGGAACTGGAACATCAAAGTTTTTGAATAGATGTGCCAGTGGATCTTTAATAAACTCTGTGGTGGGTTCCCCTTGGGGTTTGGGGGGTTGGTAAAAAAAACGCAAGCCTGGGTTTTCTGAACATGAATTTGTTGGCTTGTGTGGTGTGTTTCGTCATTAATAAACCACATATCATGTCTCTTTACTAACCCCACCTCCACCACTCAGCTTTCTCTCTTCTTCTATTTTTTCATTCCCTCTCTCTTCTCTCTCTCTCTCCTCTCTCTCACCCCCTCCTCTCATCTTCCTCCCTCCTGCGGTATTAGCAGATGTTGCGAGGCAAATAGCTCTCCCCACACCCCCCATCCCCCTTCCCCGCAGTAAGTGATGGGTGTATTTTGTTGTATCTAATAAGAAAGGGCAATTTGAGTCAGTACCCCTAAATAGACGAAATGAGTTTCATAGAAACACATTGCCGTGTGCAGTCTTGAAACAAGGACAAAATGAGCGGGGGTACGCGTCAAATTGAGTTGGCTCGTGATGAACATAAAATTGGTGTATGCTTGGCCAAGTACTTGCTAAAATGCAGGGTTTGAAAGAGGTAAACAGTCGCATTTGTGTTTCGAACAGTGTTAAGTTAATAATAATTTACCAATTGAAAGTAAAATTGAAGTATTTTAAAGTGTTAGAAAAAAAATATTCTGGAAGTTTTCGCGCCATGCAAAAAGTGCCTTTCCCCACTGTTATTTACACAAGTTACTTAGGTCTTTGTGTCTTTATAACATCATTAAAAACAGTAAGTTTCCTGTTTTGGAATAATTTCAATTTTGTTGACTGCAGACAAAAAAAATATCTCACTCCCTCTGTGCAGTGCGATTAGAGGCAAAAGAGTAACTGCGAACTTCAGGTTCGTTTTGCGATTCATGTTCAAAATATATCATCAATTAAATCAAAGTTGTTTTTGATCCATAAACTGACTATTTGCAGGTAGACAGACAGAGAAACATGAACAAAATAAACCCAATTGCTTCTCCCCGCTTTTGCTTCCGTATTGGGGGTAAATAATATAATAGATTTTAGCCTAATCTGAAAGAGCAATGTACGAGTACATTCACGAATGGTGCAACCAGCAGTAGGTGAATCCAAAATGAATCGCTGTCAATATGCATTCCGTTTTTTGTATAACCTTGTCGAGCTCGTATGAGAGCTAAATACACACGCACTATCAAGGGGGGGGCAATGAGACAGGATAGGGGAGGGGTGGGAAAGGACCAAATATGTGGGGGAATAAGAGACATTGAGATCTGTGGAAGGGAAATGGGAATGGGACGGGGAACATGGGAATAGAAGATGGACATTACAGGGACTTTCCCAGGAAGGAAAGCAGGGATTTGAAGGAGGTGGCCTGGATGGATTTATCGGGGGTAGAAAGATCGAGGATTGGATGGGGGATGATAGCAGGTGGTGGTGAACTAGCTGTATTGATAGCTGGAGGGAGAATGGGATTG
>CM068967.1:67974595-67989334 GCA_035128595.1 Eptatretus atami
AGATGTTTGGACAGGGGCGCAATTTCAGTGCTTGCCATAGGCGCTATTTTCCTTAGATACGCCCCTGCCTGGAAGGACTTCATTACACAATTATTATATTAACTAGCTGGAGTACCCGGCGTTGCCCGGGGAAAAAATAGGAATAAGAAAGAGGTAAACTGTGGTGCTTAATATATATCCCATTTATATATCATATTTAATTTGGACACATTTCACATTTCTTCTGTCGGTTGTCAGCATCCGTCATAGTGTTCCAGTGCCTCGGGGTAGACCTAACATTGTTGTGTCTGACTGTTGGGTGCCAGATGTCCGAGCTGTCACTCGCTGCTGCCGACCGAGGAGGTCAGCACATACAGCTGCCGGTGGGAGAAGCAGGGTACAGAGAGGTCGACACAACCGATTGCCTTGTACGTCTGACCTTGAGCCTTGTTGATCGTCATTGCAAAGCATGGCTTTCCAGGGAAACTGGAGTCAGTAAAAAACTGGAAGGGCAGTCCTCTAGAGTCGGATGGAAGAGCGGTGATCTCTCGGCAGAAGGATGACTTTTCCTTTGTATTGTCCACCAGGAGATGGTGGGCCGTCAATGACATTGGCAGCCAGGTGGGTTATGATGCAGTGTGTGCGCATTGGTGGTCTTGGGCTGGCTCCATGTTCGCAAAGATCATGATGGGCACCGAAGTACTTTGCAGCTATGAACAGAGGTTGGTGCATTCACTGGACTAGCATCGGAGAGAATTTGCAGGCAGCTCAACCAGGGTAAGTGACTGCCGTCCTCGTCGCAAGATGGCACGTCCACAGGACTTGTAAGATCCTACTCATCGCCGGGAACTCTCCCATCGAGCCAGTTGTGGACTGAGCTGGTTGACATTCGGTGTTTCAGCGGAGAGAGAATTGTAATGCTCAACCACAATCAGACCTGACTCCATTTGTGGTCAAAGCAAGGGTAGACTTCAGCCTTGAAGCTCCTCCAGTGTTGGAGACGACTTGCCCAGTCCAGGAGGATGCATTGGTGTCTGGTTCAGCTGGCAAATGGGATCCTGTCCATTGCCAATTTCCAGGAAGCTGCTTGGAGAAAGTTGTACCCCCTTCATCACCAGACATGGTGAGCTCGCATGTTGTGGTCAAGGTGCTTGACAGTCCACATGGTGCCACAGGTGGGACATCCTCAGGCTGACGTTGACAAATGGTTGGATTATGGTGCTCTCTTGACGCACTGGAAGGATCTGGTGAAAGTCTTCCGCATGAAGAGCAGTGTGGGATCCTCCATGAGTTGCTGGACTCCTGTGATGTCCTGCATGTGGTGGTCGGTCTGAACAGCTTCATAGCCGACTTTGTGAGTCATCCACAAATGAGGCAGCACATCCTTGATTGACCTTGGCCAATGCTGTTCTTGCTTGATGCGCAAATGTTTGGCTTGCTCTTTGAGGTGCATGTCGAGTGGGATATCGAAGGTGCTGTGCAGCGTTCGTCCTCCTTGGACAGTGTTCGCGGCAATTCCACTGGACACAGTAAGCAAGTATCAATCTTGCCTTTCTTTTCTTGAGCGGAATCTTTTTTTCAGTGTCGTGTTGATGCGAAGCCTTGCCTGTGCCTTGCCTCGGTGCATCGAGGAAGTATGATGTTGCTGCTCCTGTTGACATTGAATGAACTCCCTTGCTGCATCCCAGTTCAGAACTGCATTGTAGACTACACTAGGGCCATTCCGTCAAGTGCTGTTGAAGGTCATCAGCCCTGGACAGCCTAACTGCTCTTGGTTGTCGTCCACTCCCTGAAGTACTATCTCTTGCCCCTCTCGGTTCGGTAGGTCATACATAACTGAGATGAGGTCCACCCAGTTCATGCATTCACTTGCTCTTCAATGGGAGCATAAGTCAAGGTTATATGACTCCCCTCATTGTTGTCAAGCATTCAGTGATTTGGCTAACATTGTGATGGTGCTGGATACAGGTAGTCTTCAGAGAGGAAGGTCACGGAACGATCTAGAGTGTCGCGTGGAATTGCTGGGAAAACAGGTGTAGGATGACTGCCATGTAGAGCTCCCTGAGGTTTGGTGCAAGACTGGCTGATGCCTGCCTCCTCCATAAGGCAAGGTGGAGGTGCTGTCATTTTTCCAGGAGTCCCCCTTGGAGAAGGCTTAATGGAAGGACAATTCCTGCCGATCCACAGTTCTCAGAGGAGTGAAGGAAGGGGCCACAGACTTCAGTCAGGAGAAGTCGAACATAGTTACAAGTCACCCTGCTTCGGACCTGATGCTGTGATGGCGCCAATTGCCGAGCTTCAAGATTGCATCGTGACCCTTCGACCATCACTTTCACTCGTCTTGCTGCGGGCCCACTTCTGCGCGAACTTGTCTCAACGTGTAGTACTCGGCACCTCGTGGTATGTTGAGCATCTTGGCCACATCGTCATGACTCGCAGAGGTCGAAGAAGCAATCAGCGTAGTGGCTGGCAGTGGTCCGCTGTGCCCTCTCGTGGCATGGTCCACTTGAGTAGACCCTGGCCATTCTCGAGGTGGACGGCTAGGCCCAATGACTGAGGGAGATGCTTGGAAATGTGTGTAGCTCCCAGTCCTCCAAGTGCCTCGTCTGCTGCCGATGTAGTGTGCATTCTGGAACTGAGCGACCTCAGTCCACTTGATGGTTCTGAGCCTCCTCATTGCTACGCAGTTCAAGCACTGCTGCTCGTCGCCTTGGTGGACATACATTGTGAAATATCACTTGATGCTGTTGAGCGGAGCAGTATCTCAAATGTTGAATGTGCAAATTTAATTGGCTGGAGGAAGGAAGCGGGTGTGGGTACAACCCACTGCTGTGACTACCTGTACCACCCGTTTCCCTGCTGGCGCATCTTTATTTCACCCGGTGTGACCAACCATCTTCGTGGCTGAAGACGGTGATAATCTTTGGGGTTAGCTGTCAAATTTCCCTTGCTCAGTGCTCGCAGGAATAGCTTGGAACCTTTTGAGGCACTTGCGTGCTTCATTGCAAGGCTGTTCTGTTGAGGTTCAACATGGAACTGTGGGAGTGCGGATATGTGTGCCATGACATTGTTGTGCAGCAATGGATCTTGCTCCCTTGTCAGGAACTCAGCACTGATGACCAAGGTCAATGTCTTCAGGCTTGAACCTTTGTCCCTCTGGAGCAACCCAAGGAGGATGTGGCATGAAAGAAGACCACACTTCTGGTACGCAATGGGTACAGGAAGGCATCTATCTTCCCAAAGGCTCCCTATTTAGTAGCTCGCATGAGCTTCTTCTTGTAGCTTTTGGCGTAAAGACAATGGGCAAGATGTCTGGGCGATTGTTGAGGCTCTTGTCCTAGCAGGAAGGTTTCCTGACCTCGGTCCATTTGGGAATTTGTGGTCATCGGAATGAAGAAGTCAGGCCTTCCCATTGCGACGCACATAAAGGCCATGGCCAATCACTTCCTGTTTTTCTCATGCATCCACTTCGGGCCACACCTTGGGAAGGACAATGTTGCCGAAAGTGACCACCCTTTGTCCAACATTGCGAGGGTCACCATCATGGCCATGAAGCATGTCAACGAGGTTGTCGTAGTTATCAGCAAGGCGAGTTATTTTGCTCCCGGTGGAGTAGAAGCCCCAGTCGCTCTGTCTCGATCCCTTGCAGTAGAACATCGACAAAACTGCTGAAAAAGTCGTTGGCATCCGCAGTATTGTGGTTGCCTCTCTCTCACTCACCAGTGTGGTGCTGTCAGGTCCTGCAGCTGTGTGAGTTTCGTCCATCTCCTGTCCAGTAGCAGTTCTGGCCACCAAGATGGATGCTGTAGCCCATCTGTTCTGTATGGGAACAGATCGGGATAAAACTGGATGCCAATCATAAGAGTACATGCAGCTCACTGATACCTTTTTAAGTGCCCCCATCGCGAAGTCGAGGATAATGTCCTGGGTTCCTGTTGGCTCATTGTCCATTAGGAGGCGACTTTCTGGTGCAGAGTGGGGCATTAGTGGCAATGTGTGCTCTCCGTGCTGCGTCGCTTGTTCCTCTTGATGATGATCTGGTGCTCCTTCAGAAAGTTGCCTTCCTTCTGCAGTATATCCTTCAGTCCCGCTCACGGAAGATGGGTTGTATCCTCATGAAAACCACTTTTTGAAGCATCTCAAGGATGTGTGCTTGAGGCGCTGTGGTTCCTGCACCAGCTCCTTGGCGTGTGAGTCCGGAAGTAAGAAGCCTGTAGAACTTTGGCTGGCCCTCCTTTCAGGCGGAGCGAAGCGGCCAATCGCGGTGAACATCTTGACTCTTGGATCCGAAGCTTCGGGTTCCAGCCCGGACTTCAGCTCCTTTGTGCCCGAAGCCTCGTCACCAAATCGCCATGATACATCCGAATGTTTGTCAAGGATAGGCTTGCTCGAGGGATCTTCCGCTCTGAGAGTCCTTCAGCAAGGGAGGAGGGCAGGAGAGGCTCAAAGACGACCTTGAGCCATTGCTGCAGCACATCCCTGGTCTCTCCTTGAACTTGTAACTAGAGCAGTGGGTGCAGACTTGGTCATTCGGCCGATGTCTGCGATGCGTTTGGTCACCCGGGTCATAGAATGCCACCGTTAGGGCATTGTATGTGCTCTTTGGACCCGGGCCAGTGCTCGTGCTTCTGCAGTGCGGCTGACGCATGCCTTCAATCTTGCATCACACTCTGCCTCAGTCTCATTTGTTCGCCGCTGTTGTGCCGAGAACCTCATTTGAGCCTGGCTGATCGCTCCCCTCAGTCTTAATTTGTCGTTGCTGCTTGTGCCACGTGCCTGTTCATTTAGCCGACATCCTGCCCTCTTCAGTCTCCTGTTGTTTCTTAGTGGTTTTGCTTAGCTGCAGCTGCCTGGGACAAGGAAGCTCTCCTTTTTCAGGGCAATCTAAAATGAGAGAAGGTCAAATTTGCAATCAGAAACCTTGTAAACGTTCACTGGTCTGTCCAATCCATGGTCTGTCTTTCTCCTTATTTTGAGCATGCGAATAAAAAAAGACGTCCGCGTGTGGAACATACAAATCAATTCGGCAAGATAAAATTGAAACGGCCAAAAAGAAATCGACTAATTGTTTTTTTCCGTTTTTAAACATCTGCTCCAGGTGTGCTGTTTGTTAACCTCTGAGACGTGCTGATTCAGAATAGCCTTTATTTTTGCTTCCTGGAGCGTAGTTCTTCGAGTTAATAAGAGGACTTAACAACAACTACTACACTCAAATATATATATAATATATATATATATATATAATATAACATAAATATTATATATATATAGATAGATAGATGGCCAACAAATATCAATTCCCTGCAAAGTATGCACTGGCATCACATAATCAGTGGAATAATGTTGTATCAAGTCTCATGCATCATTTGGACAATGGCAAAGTGTTTCATCCATTATGAGTGATGGATAACATACTACATGGACCATTTGTTCCAATGACAACCTCAAGGTGACATGTCAAAATATCTCATTATCAAAAACATTTGGAAAAGAATAATTAATCGTGGTGTTTGGTTCATTCTCTTCTTCTCTCATTCCTAATTGAGTGCAGCCTGTGCTGCTGGTTGTCATTGGTTGGGACGCGGCAGCCACTGATGCATGTGTCCCCATACCAGTACACTGTGGCTACAATTTTTGCCCGACCTCGAAGAATGACAAGGCTGAGTCAACGCTCCCTGGTGTATTAATTCAGACCGTTATGGGGGTTGAACTCAGGAACCCTTAGGATCCCCAAAGCCACCAAACCCAAACCCACAAGCCAACAACCAAGGCCTTTCTCTCTTCTACAAATAAGAATCATTATGTTTGGCAAAACACCCAAATGAATGCATCTGTTTTGGATATTGTTCATATTGTGAACTGCCATTGGCAACAGCAATAAGCAAAATCTGCATATCACATCACGGTTGCTTTCATTGTAGTAACTACTTCACAGAAAATCAGAACAAATTTTCGTCGGGCTTGATATCTCATACTAATAAAAGGCAATGTGTGTGTGTGTGTGTGGGTGTGTGTGTGTTGTGTGGGTGTGGGGTGTGAGTGTTCCCATAACTCCAAAACCACCAAACAGCAAAGCCTGAAACTTTGTCATATCAAAGAAACTCCAAGGAAGTCAAGAGTGAAAAATTGGTATTTTGGTTAATTAAAACAAACCCCTTTTGAAAAGTAATTAACGGCAATTATTTTGAATTATAACTTTCAAATCAGGCGACCTCGTCACCTCATTAAGGCTTTCCTGGTAACCCTCGCTGAGGTCGAAGCCGCCATGTTTTTTTGGCCTGTCAACCTGCTTGACTTGGAACAGCCGCAACGACTTCTTAACGATAGTTTATTTTTTCAATTTCTTCACTCATTTTATCTAATGCCTGTTCATCATGGCTACAAATCACTGGGTATATGCAAAAGCTTATAAACGCCTGGAGAGCGAGTTCATGGCTATATTTTAATTGTGCAGATGAATAACTGAGAAATCTCTAAAACTAAAACTATTTACAAAATATTTTAAGCTCCAGAATTTGAAAGTAAATCAGCAGTTTCAACTCCGAAAAAATGTTGATTTGGTCCCAATCAGACCTTGCACGGGCATTTTCTCTGGATGCATAGTTGTATCAAGGCAATTGGGTAATCGCTGCCAAGCAAGGCATTTCCGTTGGGGTGCTAAGTCCTACTTACCGAGCTGTAACAAGTAAGAGTTTGTGTCCTGATTGGGATGTACAGTCGACAGTTGCTACAAGGAAAGAGGTAACGTTTACAACACACACGGACATCGGTACTAGTGTACACTTGGATCTGTAAGTACCTCTTGCAGATTTGTGGAAGCCATGCTGTTATGGTTGCCCAAATGGTGGCAAAGTTTCAATCCTGTATTTAATGGAGGTTTTATCAAGGTTCCTTGTCCTCCTGTACCTGTTCTAGCTTTTGGTTATCCGGATTTGCTTGAGCAAAAGGTTAAATGTTCCTGTAGTTTCACAAAGCAAAATATTTGATCCACCGCGGTTAACCGTTGGCCATAGGAATGTATTTCCTTAAAATTACCGAGCCAATTTTTTCCAACCCATCACACGCAAGCTGTTATAAAGAATAAGTTGGAACATCTCCTCTGAAACGTCTATATAATAGTGACGTTGTTTTTTGGTGAAACTACTCAAGGTTCTGGTTGTAATACCAGTACGGACTGTAGTTGCAATTTACAATTGACGCTCTCAACCTGCCGATTCCTGAAAAATTTGTTGATTCGGCAAGCGTGTTGTGTGTGTGTTGTTGTGTGTTGATATGGTATGCTACATAATGGGGTTTCAAAGAAATGTGAATGAAAGTCATCAGGGTGGGCTCAAAGCATCGCCACCTTCATTTCAGTGAAGGGGTCAAAATCTGGACAAGCTGTGAAATTTTTATCTGTTCTCAAGTTTTGTGTCGAAGGCTTCTGCTCAGGATCGTCGCCTGAACGCCTGGACAGCTTCCAAATTATTGTATTGTTATAAATATTCCCAGGGATGGTTTTTAGCCCACTTGCAAGTAGTTCTGGGGAGCTAATGTGATGGCGCATCCGCCGTAAATGGCCCATACCCTTCCATCCAACAAATACTTGCAACTCTTTGAGAAATGACACATACATACGATTTGAAATGAAATTTGACACAACTTCCATAACTGTGATGACATTATAAAGAAAACAAAAACTGGGTCTGAAGGGGTCTAATCAAACTGGGTTGAAGGGGCTACAGAGGAAGTTTAAGAGGGGGGTTGGGGAGTGGTGCCAACCCCCAAGTTTGCTCTCTTTTAAACGATACACACAATTCCGATAAAACTTACGACAACCTTACACCATGACGTAACCAAAGTTTGTCATCGACATTAGAAATAATCTGGCTCTGAAGGGGATTTTAAGGGTGGTTGATCCCTCCTAATGTGTATTTGCTGTCTTCTCCAAAACTCATGTAATATTCCGATGAAACGTAACGCAACCAATCTTCAACAACCTATGATGTACTAAAGTTTGTTCACACCACCAAAAAAAAATTGGGGTCTAGGAGGGTATATGGGGAAGAGGGTGTCCCCCTGTATTTTAATTACTAAGTTTTAAATCATCATCAATTATTTATTTTATCACCCCAAAAACCATCATGATAAAAATGTTTCTACACCCCTAAAAATATGTATTGCTTTCTTTTTATAGGTGTGTCTAAATTTTTGAAGTTTGAAATAATAACTGGCCAGGTTGCCAAATGTGTGCCTTGAAAGAAAAAAATGATATATGCCAATTTATAAACGAAAATCAGATGTAAATTTAGAACTTGCTCAAAGCCCAGAAAGACTTTACTAACATATAGCAAATGCGCGATACTTGTAGCTTATTTTTAATCAATGCTAAAACATCCCAAGACAATGTATAAACACACAAAGGGAACAGTCACTGTACAAAGATATAAAACATAATAAAAAACAATCACGATAAAGTTTCAATTCCCTTCACTTTCAGGCCCTTCAACTGATTTCAGGAATTTGTTTTGTGGTACCTCGAGCATTGTAGTACAAATTGTTTTTCTTCCTTATTGCGGACCACTGGCTTCAAAAGGAACAGTCCCTGTTCAATAAAATGAATATAAAACAATCACTGATCAAAGTTATCATTCCCCCCTCAGTGCCTTCACATGTTTTGGGAATTATGTTTCTGTGGTACTCGACATTTGTAGTACAATTGTTTTTCTTCCTTATTGCGGAATCACGGCTCAAAAAGGAACAGTCCCTGTACAAAATCATATAAAAACAATTCACGATCAAGTTATCATTCCCTTCAGTGCCTTCAACTGATTTTGGGAATTTTTTTCTGTGGTACTCTCGACGCATCTTGTAGTACAAAATTGTTTTCTTTCCTCAATTGCGGACCGGGCTTCATGAGGACTGCATAAGAGCGACTCCTCTCTCTGCAAATCATTTGTCACCCTAGGGCAAGAAATGATATTTGTTGCATCAAGTGTATGATTGTTTGCCTCCCATTGTTGTGGGCTTCTTCAAGAATAGGTTTCAATCCAGGTCCCAGGATCTGGAGCAGCTTTGATGGTGGACGTGGTAACGAAGTCGGTAGTGCATAGTAAGAATTGGATGCCTTTTATGGGAGGAAGCCTTTTTGGGGGTTCATTCCAGATCCCTGGTTATTGTGCAGTGTTGTGACCATTGCAGCCTTTCATCGACAAGTGAAATGGAGTCACAGAAAAGGCTGAGGCCAATCAAGGGTCTCACGACAAATACTACAGGTGTCTGGAAAAAATGCAGTCAAAGCAGAATTTGGACTCATTGTCTGGCGGTAGCTATGCAGTGCCTTCCAAGAAATTGAAAGATCATTCTTGGGCTTTTCGACGCTGAGAAGGTGAACCATAATGTAACATAGGTATGGTCACAAAAGGACACTCGAAGTAAGTGCGTTCCACACCATGCGAAGAGTGGGATTGTACAAATGCCCGCTCGTTGTGGCTCTGGCGCTGTTGGATTTGGAGACTGATCTCTGAAAAGCACATCTTGATGCATAAATGGCAATGTGCATCCAACACGCACGGTAAACTGCCCCTGGGTACCTGACACATAATTCGCCTTTGGTGGAGTAGCTCCTAGGA
The DNA here is from genome assembly GCA_035128595.1 of Eptatretus atami. Classification (NCBI taxonomy): domain Eukaryota; kingdom Metazoa; phylum Chordata; class Myxini; order Myxiniformes; family Myxinidae; genus Eptatretus; species Eptatretus atami. The sequence goes on from CM068967.1 coordinate 67,984,186, forward strand.
AGATGACGTTAACTGGCAAGAGCTTCTTCGTAGTCTCTCTGGGTGCCTTAGTATTCAGTTGCTGCATGGCAAAGGTTGAATGATACTTCTCGAATATCATCACATGCTCTGAGCAATCTACATCATCCAAAGCTGTGGCGATACTTTGATTGATCAATGTTTGCCAAAATCAAAGAAAGACTGAAGATTTCGATATTTGGAGACGCTAAAAACTCATACATAGTGAAAAAACCTTTTCCAAAAACAATTTAGAACATGTGATGTCGACAGGCAAGGTTCAGAAGATCTTTTCTCTAACTCTGTTTCGAGTTTACAAACGCCGCCCTTTATAAACCTGTAAATTAACTTGCTGTTGTGTCGAAACATAAAGGCCACAATTCTGTTCTCTAGTTCCCAGCTCCCTTATCCAGCCAGACAGGCTCTGCCATAATGGCAGCAGTGCCGGAAATATTAAGCTTGGGATGGCAAGAAGCTTGGTTCTCCTTGTCAGAACCAAAATAAAGGAAAGTCGATCCACAGACAGTTGTTCATTCTGTGTAATTGGGGCCATGTATCTTGCCATCCAAGGCAAATGTTAGGGAAACGAGTGATGAAAAGAAGTCACGAATCTCGGCTGCTAGAGCTGCAAACGTGAACTTTTCTGCCGTTTGGACCTGAAGAAGGACTGATCATCAGTTCACTAACTGGTGCTTGTAAACTGATCGACGAGCCAGGCAGAAAAATATAAGTAGCATTCCTGCTGCTGGTTTGGTGCGAATCTAGCGCTGCTCTGCAACCTTCACGTGAACTACAAGATTTTTTTCCCTTTTCCGCCTGTCATTGATCCAGAAGAATGTTGAAGTGTTGTATTCTTCTCTGAGCTAATTGAGATAATGCTGGTTTCCTCAAGATGATGAATCAAGCACTAAACATCTGTCACTGGCTGCTGAGCTTGCATGATGTTCCCTCACCGCACTGCAACTGCTGCTGATCTCGCAGTGTACTCTCTTCTTGCCTTTGCGGTTTCACGTCAATTCCCTGCAATCGAAACCATGTCGTCTTTTGCAACGCTGAAGCCTTTAAAAACTGCCGATCCTCTTCTATCTGATCATCGTCAATGGGCCTGTTCAAATGTGCAATATCAAAGACATTGTCCAAAGAAATCCCTGAAAGCATTCAGCTTCCCTCTTCGTCGCTGACTTCCTTGTGATTATTTTTTTTCAGGCCCTGCCATTCCTTGTGAAGACGTCATAGCTGATCCCAGAGATGATTCTTAGCCTCGTTGGTATTCGCGAGCTCGTTCCCAAATTTGTAGGATCATTTGTGACCGTTTCCTTCACACTGTCATTTAGACCTATGTTCCTTTCTGTATATGAAAATCAAACAGCACCTTGAGGCACCTCTTCTTGTGAAGGTAGCTTAGCACAACTGAAGTGATCTTCTGTGCCACCAAATCAAACCAAATCTCCAGTCTTTTTCCTAGTTAACTTCGCATTCAACCTGCAAACAAGCCAAACAATGGCAAAACAGGCCAAACATTGATGGAATAAGCATCACAAAGATTACATCAAACAGGCAGTCGAGCATAAATAATACAAAGCTGTATTGCTGCAAGCCAATGCCCTGCGATATCAATAAATGGTTACCAAATTTATTGTGAGCTGTCGGTCGAATGTGTGGTGCTGCGTTGCACTGTCAGGCTTCGCAGGCTAGATTGCTGTGCATTTGTGCAGGGCTGTCTTTGGAGAGGTAACTCAAAAACAAACTTAAAATAATATATTTATGTTTTATTCTATTTTGCTTGGTGTGTCACCAAAAAAATATTATGGGCCACTGGCCACATATGCAGTAAACCACAGCAGTGACCGGCTTTGAGCTGCAACTGTGTATACCTTGGTTCCTCGTGAGCAAGTAGTAATGTTGTAGCTAATCAAAGTTTTAATTCTGGATATGGTGTTTTTGTTAAAGTGGCACACAAATTTACCTGCCGATATAAAATACAAATTAAATTTTTATGTAGTCATTAGACACACCCTCGTGTTTTTTGGTGAAAGCTACTCAAGGTTTTCTGGTTGGTATATCAGTACGGACTGTAGTTGCAAATTTAATTGACTCCAAACCTGCCAAAATTCCTGAAAATTGTTGATTTCGGCAAAGCGCGAGCGCGTGTGTGTGGTGTGTGTGTGTTGTGTGGTGTGTTGTGTGTGTGTGTGTGGTGTGTGTGTGTGGTGTGTGTGTGTGTCCGTTGATCTGTTATCTACATAGGGGTTCAAGGAATGTGGAATGAAGTCCCTGTCTCAGGGTGGGCTCAAAGCATCCACCTTCATTTCAGTAAGGGGTCAAATTCATGGACGAAGCGGTGAATTTCTGTTCTCCAAAAGTTTTGTGTCGAAGGCTCTCTTCCAAGGATCGCGCTGATCCTGGACAAGCTTCCAAATGTAGTTTGTTTGTTATAATATTTCCCGAGGGATGGTTTAGCCCACTTGCAAAGTAGTTCTGGGAGCTAAATGGGATGGCGCAGTCGCCGTCCGTCATCCTCCATCCAAAATACTATGCAATTCTTCTGAGAAAATCGACACATAGCGATTTGATGAAATTTGACGCACAACTTTCACACCTGTGATACATTAAAAAAACAAAAACTGGGTTCTGAAAGGGGTCTACTAAACTGGTCTGAAGGGGTCTACAGAGGAAGTTTAACAGGAGGGGGGGGGGGGGTGTTGCACACCCCAAAGAGGTATTGCTTTCTTTAAAAAGAATACACAATCCGAAATTAAACTTCACGACAACCTTCATCACCATTGACGTATCAAAGTATTGTTCATGACTAGAAAAATCTGGCTCTAAGGGGATTTTAGGGGTGGTTGACCCTTAAATATGTTTGCTGTCTCTCCAAAACGACATGTACAATTCCGATGAAAACTTCACCAGCCATCTCAAACCACACTATGATGTACTAAGTTTTTCACAACACCAAAAAAAATTGGGGTCTAGAAGGGTATATGGGGAGAGGGTGTTGCCCCCCTGTATTTTAATACCAAGTTTTAATCATCATCAATTTATTTATTTTATCACCCCAAAACCCATCATGATAAAATGTTTCCTGACAACCCCTAAAATATGTAATTTTTGCTTCTTTTTCTGAAACCATCCCATATCCGATGAAACTTCACCAACCCGTCTTTACCACCCGTGAGTACCAAAGGGTATTCATGAGCATTAAAAATAAATCCATTGGAATTTTACTTCTCTCCATTATATATTTTGGGATCATCCATGCCCTACCAGTGGTTGCCTGGTTACTCTATCCACCACACCTCGGTGAGTGCCCATGGATTCCCCTATGTTTAATATCTCTGTGAGGTTCTTTGTCATCTATTCCTGTAGGTCCAGCTATCATCTGTACATACTGGAATTCTTCAGATTCCAGAATCTCACTTAATCTTGAGACCTTTGAGAGTTCTTTGAATTTCTGCATTGTTTAGTCCAAATCACTGGTATTCACACACTCAATCAGCAAATGCCGTTCTTCTCTTGTTTTTTGTAACCTAAAAGTATGATATTCTCGTCACATAATGCTTTTATAATTTTGACGTTCATGCTCGATTGGTATCATTTGAGTCAACGTAAGCGCGTAGGTATCCATTTTCAGCTAACTACTTTTGTCATGTTCCCAAATTTTCTGGAACTGGAACATCAAAGTTTTTGAATAGATGTGCCAGTGGATCTTTAATAAACTCTGTGGTGGGTTCCCCTTGGGGTTTGGGGGGTTGGTAAAAAAAACGCAAGCCTGGGTTTTCTGAACATGAATTTGTTGGCTTGTGTGGTGTGTTTCGTCATTAATAAACCACATATCATGTCTCTTTACTAACCCCACCTCCACCACTCAGCTTTCTCTCTTCTTCTATTTTTTCATTCCCTCTCTCTTCTCTCTCTCTCTCCTCTCTCTCACCCCCTCCTCTCATCTTCCTCCCTCCTGCGGTATTAGCAGATGTTGCGAGGCAAATAGCTCTCCCCACACCCCCCATCCCCCTTCCCCGCAGTAAGTGATGGGTGTATTTTGTTGTATCTAATAAGAAAGGGCAATTTGAGTCAGTACCCCTAAATAGACGAAATGAGTTTCATAGAAACACATTGCCGTGTGCAGTCTTGAAACAAGGACAAAATGAGCGGGGGTACGCGTCAAATTGAGTTGGCTCGTGATGAACATAAAATTGGTGTATGCTTGGCCAAGTACTTGCTAAAATGCAGGGTTTGAAAGAGGTAAACAGTCGCATTTGTGTTTCGAACAGTGTTAAGTTAATAATAATTTACCAATTGAAAGTAAAATTGAAGTATTTTAAAGTGTTAGAAAAAAAATATTCTGGAAGTTTTCGCGCCATGCAAAAAGTGCCTTTCCCCACTGTTATTTACACAAGTTACTTAGGTCTTTGTGTCTTTATAACATCATTAAAAACAGTAAGTTTCCTGTTTTGGAATAATTTCAATTTTGTTGACTGCAGACAAAAAAAATATCTCACTCCCTCTGTGCAGTGCGATTAGAGGCAAAAGAGTAACTGCGAACTTCAGGTTCGTTTTGCGATTCATGTTCAAAATATATCATCAATTAAATCAAAGTTGTTTTTGATCCATAAACTGACTATTTGCAGGTAGACAGACAGAGAAACATGAACAAAATAAACCCAATTGCTTCTCCCCGCTTTTGCTTCCGTATTGGGGGTAAATAATATAATAGATTTTAGCCTAATCTGAAAGAGCAATGTACGAGTACATTCACGAATGGTGCAACCAGCAGTAGGTGAATCCAAAATGAATCGCTGTCAATATGCATTCCGTTTTTTGTATAACCTTGTCGAGCTCGTATGAGAGCTAAATACACACGCACTATCAAGGGGGGGGCAATGAGACAGGATAGGGGAGGGGTGGGAAAGGACCAAATATGTGGGGGAATAAGAGACATTGAGATCTGTGGAAGGGAAATGGGAATGGGACGGGGAACATGGGAATAGAAGATGGACATTACAGGGACTTTCCCAGGAAGGAAAGCAGGGATTTGAAGGAGGTGGCCTGGATGGATTTATCGGGGGTAGAAAGATCGAGGATTGGATGGGGGATGATAGCAGGTGGTGGTGAACTAGCTGTATTGATAGCTGGAGGGAGAATGGGATTG
>CM068967.1:67998059-68024869 GCA_035128595.1 Eptatretus atami
TTTTATCACCCCCAAAACCCATCATGATAAAATGTTTCTACACCCCTAAAATATGTATTTGCTTTCTTTTTTATAGGGTGTGTCTAAATTTTGAAGTTTTGAAACTTAAAATACTGCCAGTTCCATTGCTTCCACTGAAAAAAATGATATATGCCAATTTATACGAAAATCAAGTATATTTAGAACTTGCTCAAAGCCCAGAAAGATTTACTACATATAGCAAAATGCGCGATATTGTAGCTTATTTTAATTCAATGCAAAACATCCAACAAATGAATAAAACACACAAAGGGAACAGTCATGTACAAAATGATATAAAAACAAATAAAAAACAATCACTGATTAAAGTTATCAATTCCCTTCACTCAGGCCTTCACTATTCAGGAATTTGTTTCTGTGGTACTCGAGCATTTGTAGACAAATTGTTTTTCTTCCTTATTGCGGACCACGGCTTCAAAAGGAACAGTCCCTGTTCAAAATGAATAAAAACAATCACTGATCAAAGTTATCATTCCCCTTCAGTGGCCTTCACTGATTTTGGAATTTGTTTCTGTGTACTCGACCATTTGTAGTACAATTGTTTTCTTCCTTATTGCGGAACACGGCTTCAAAAGGAACAGTCCTTACAAAATGATATAAAAACAATCACTGATCAAAGTTATCATTCCCCTTCAGTGGCCTTCACTGATTTTGGGAATTTGTTTCTGTGGTACTCGACCATTGTAGTACAAATTGTTTTCTTTCCTCATTGCGGACCAGGGCTTCATTGAAGACTGCATAAGAGCGACTCCTCTCTCTGCCAAATCATTTGTCACTCCTAGGGCAGAAATGTATATTTGTTGTCTCATTGTATGATTTGTTTGCCTCCATTGTTGTGGGTCTTCTTCAAGAAAGTTTCATCCAGTCCCAGGATCTGGAGCAGCTTGATGTGGAAGTGTAACGAACGGGTAGTGCCATAGTAGATGGATCTTTTATGGGAGAACCTTTTTGGGGTTCATCAATCCTGGTTATTGTGCTGTTGTGACCATGCAGCGCTTTTCATCGACAGTGTGAGTCACAGAAAAGCTGAGGCCAATCAAGGTCTCCGACAAATACTACAGGTGTCTGGAAAATGCAGTCAAAGCAGCATTTGAGACTTCCTTGTCTGGGTATATGCAGTGCCTTCAAGAAATTGAAATCATTCCTTGGGCTTCGCCGGCTGATGGACAGGTGAACCAGTATTTAACATAGGTAGTGGTCACAAAAAGTGACACTCGAAGTAAGTGCTTCCACACCATCGAGAGATGGGATTGTACAAATGCCTCGTTGTGCTCTTGCGCTGTTGGATGTGGAACTGATCTCTGAAAACCACATCTTGATGGCATAAATGGCATGTGCCACCAACACGCACGGTAAACTGCCCCTGGTACCTGAACCTAATTCCCTTTGGTGGAGTAGCTCCTAGGAAGATGACTGTTAACTGCAAAGAGCTCTTCGTAGTCATCTCTGGGTGCTTAGTATTCAGCTGCATGGCAAAGTGATGATACTTCTCGAATATCATCTACATGCTCTGATGCATCTACATCATCCAAAGCTGTGCGATACTTTGATGATCAATGTTTGGCCAGAAATCACAGAAATGACTGAAGATTTCGATTTTTGGAGACCTAAAAACATCATACAGTGAAAAAAACCTTCCAAAACAATTTCAGACATGTGATGTCGACAGGCAAGGTTCAGAAGATCCTTTTCTAACTCTGTTTCGAGTTTTATGCAAACCGCCCTTTATACCTGTATTACTTGCTGTTGTGTCGAAACATAAGGCCACAATTCTGTTCTCCAGTTCCCAGCTCCTTATCTCAGCCATACAGGCCTCTGCCATAATGGCAGCATGCCGAATAAGCTTGGGGATGGCAAGAACTTGGTTACCTCCTTGTCAGACACCAAAGTCGATCCACAGACAGTTGTTCAGTTCCTGTGTAATTGGGCATTATCTTGCCATCCCAGTGCAATGTTAGTGGAACGAGTGGATAAAAGATTCACGAATCTCGGCTGCTAGAGCTGCACGTTGAACTTTTCTTCCGTTGACTGAAAGAAGGACTGATCATCAGTTCACTAACTGTGCGTAAACTGATCGGACGTAGCCATGGCAGAAAAAATATAATAGCATTCCTGCTGCTGTTTTGGTGCGATCTAGCGCTGCTCAACTTCACGTGTAACTACAGAGATTTTTCCCTTTTCCGCCGTCATGATCCAGAAGAGTTGAAGGTTTCTTTGGTTCTTCTTCTGAGCTATCTGCAGATAATGCTGTTTCCTCAGATGATGAATCAAGCACTACAACATCTGTCACTGCTGCTGAGCTTGCATGATGTTGTTCCTCACGCACTGCAACTGCTGCTGATCTCGCCAGTGCTCTCTCTTCTTGCTTTGCGAGTTTCACGTCAATTCCTGCAATCGAACCATGTCGTCCTTTTTCACGCTGAGCCTTTAAAAACTGCCGATCCTCTTCTATCTTGATCATCGTCATGGCCTGTTCATGGCAATATCAAAGACATTGTCCAAAGAATCCCTGAAAGCATCACGCTTTCCTCTTCTGTCGCTGACTTCCTTGTGATATTTTTTTTCAGCCCTGCCATTCCTTGTGAAGACGTCATAGCTGATCCCAGAGATGATTCTTACCCTCGTTGGTATCCGTGCCGTTCCCAAATTTGTAGGATCATTGTGACCGTTTCCTTCACACTGTCATTTAGACTATGTTCTTTCTGTATATGAAAATCAAACAGCACCTTGAGCACCTCTCCTGAAGGTAGCTTAGCACAACTGAAGTGATCTTCTGTGCCACCAATCAACCAAATCTCAGTCTTTTTCCTAGTTAACTTCGCCATTTCACCTGCAAACAACCAAACAATGGCAAACAGCCAAACATTGAATGGAATAAGCATCACAAAGATTACATCAACAGGCAGTCGAGATAAATAATACAAAGCTGTATGCTGCACAATGCCCTGCGATATAAAATTGTGTTACAATTTATTGTGGCTGTCGTCGAATGTGTGGTGCGCTTTGCACTGTCAGGCTTCGCAGGCTAGATGTGCTGTGCATTGTGCAGGCTGTCTTTGGAGAGGGTAACTCAAAAACAAAACTTAAAATTAATAATATTATGTTTTATCTATTTGCTTTGTGTGTCACCAAAAAAATATTATGGGGCCACTGGCCACAATTCCAGTAAACACAGCAGTGACCGGCTTTGAGCGCAACTGTGTATACCTTTGGTCTCGTTGAGCAAGTAGTAAATGTTGTGCATCAATTTTAATTCTGGATATGGGTTTTTGTATAAGTGGCACACAAATTTACCTGGCCGATATAAAATATCAAACTTAAATTTCATGTAGTCATTAGACACACCCTTCGTTTTTTTGTGAAAGCTACTCAAGGTTTCTGGGTTGTATACAGTACGGACTGTAGTTGCAATTTACATTGACTCCAACCTGCCAATTCCTGAAAAATTGTTGATTTCGGCCAAGCGCGCGCGTGTGTGTGTGTGTGTGTGTGTGTGTGTGTGTGTGTGTGTGTGTGTGTGTGTGTGTGTGTGGTGTGTGTGTCGTTGATTGTTATCTACATATGGGGTTCAGAATGTGGAATGAAGTCTTCTCAGGGTGGGCTCAAAGCATCCACCTTCATTTCAGTAAGGGGTCAAAATTCATGGACGAACGGTGAAATTTTCTGTTCTCAAAGTTTTGTGTCGAAGGCTCTCTTCAGGATCGTCGCTGATCCCTGGACAGCTTCCAAATAGTTTGTTTTTAAAATTCCCAGGGATGGTTTTAGCCCACTTGCAAAGTAGTTCTGGGGAGCTAATGTGATGGCGCATCGTCCGTCCGTCCATCCTTCCATCCACAAATACATTGCAACTTCTTCTGAGAAACGACACATACGATTTGAATAAATTGACCACAACCTTCATCACCTTGATGACATTAAAAAAACAAAAACTGGTCTGAAGGGGTCTACAAACTGGGTCTGAAGGGTCTACAGAGGAAGTTTACAGGAGGGGGGGGTGGGGAGTGGGTTGCCACCCCAAAGAGGTATTTGCTTTCTTTTTAAACGATACACACAATTCCTAAAAACTTCACGACAACCTTCATCACCATTGACGTACCAAAGTTTTTCATGACATTAGAAAAATCTGGCTCTAAGGGATTTAGGGTGGTTGACCCTCTAAATATGTATTTGCTGTCTTCTCCAAAACTACATGTACAATTCCGATGAAACTTCACCACCATCTTCACCACCTATGATGTACTAAAGTTTTTCACAACACCAAAAAAATTGGGGTCTAGGAGGGTATATGGAGGAGGTGTTGCCCCCTGTATTTTAATACCAAGTTTTAATCATCATCAATATTTATTTTATCACCCCCAAAACCCATCATGATAAAAGTTTCTACACCCCTAAAATATGTATTTGCTTTCTTTCTGAAACCACACACATAATTCCGATGAAACTTCACCACCGTCTTTACCACCCGTATTACCAAGGTTATTCATAGCATTAAAATAAATCCATGGTATTTACTTCTTCTCCATTATATATTTTGGATCATCCATGCCTACCAGTGGTTGCCTGGTTATCTTATCCACCACTACCCGTGAGTGCCCATGGTATTGCCCCTATGTTTAATATCTCTGTGATTCTTTGTCATCACCTGTAGGTCCAGCTATCATTGGTACAACTTTGGCATTCTTCAGATTCCAGAATCTTCTCACTTAATTCTTGAGACCTTGGTGTGGTAATTCTTGATTTCTGCATTGTTTAGTCCAAAATCACTGGTATTAACACCTCAATCAGCAATGCCTTCTTCTCTTTTTTTTGTACCTAAGTATGATATCTCGTCACAATGCTTTATTTTTGACGTTCATGCTCGATTGGATCATTTGTCATACGTAAGCGGTGGTACTTCCATGTTTTCAGCTACTACTTTTGGTTCATGTTCCCACAAATTTTCTGGAACTGGAACATCAAAGTTTTGATAGATGTGCCAGTGGATCTTTAAAAACTCTTGTGTGTCTCTGTGTTACAGCTGTTCTGACATGAATTTGTTTGTGCTTGTGTGTGTGTGTTTCGTCATTAATCACCACATATCATTCTCTTTACTAACCCCACCTCCACCACTCAGCTTTCTCTCTTCTTCTATTTTTCATACCCCTCTCTCTCTCTCTCTCTCTCTCTCTCTCTCACCCCCTCCTCTCATCCCCCCTCCTGCGTATAGCAATGTTTGGCGAGGCATAGCTCTCCCCACGCCCCCCCCCTCCCCGTCAGTAAGTGATGTGTTGTATTTGTATTCTAATAAAGAATAGGCAATTGAGTCAGTACCTAAATAGACGAATGAGTTCATAGAACACATTGCCGGTCAGTCTTGAGAAACAAGGACATAGCGGGAGCGTCAAATTTGATTGCTCTGATGACATAAAATGTGTATGCTTTGGTTGAGCTACTGCTAAATGGCAGGGTTTTGAAAGAGGTAAACAGTCGATTTGTGTTCGACAGTGTTCAAGTATATAATTCAATTGAAGTAAAATTAGATTTTAAAGTTTAGAAAAAAAATATTCTGGAAGTTTCCGCCATTGCTAAATGCCTTTCCACCACTTTATTAACAAGTTACATTAGTTCTTTGTGTCCTTTATAACATCATAAAAACAGTAAGTTTCCTGTTTGAATTATTTCAATTTTGTTTGACTGCCAGACAAAAAAAATTATCTCACTCCTCTCTGTGCATGTGCGATTTAGAGGCAAAAGAGTACTGCTGAACTTCAGGTTCGTTTGCGATTCATTCAAAATATATCATTCAATTTAATATAATTGTTCTTTGATCATAAACTGACATTTGCAGACAGACAGAGAAACATGAACAAAGTAAACCAATTGCTTCTCCCCGCTTTTCCTCCGTATGTGTGGGGTATAATATAATATAAGCCTTAATCTGAAAGAGCAATGTATCGGATACATCACTGATGGTCAACCAGCAGAGTGAATCCAAAATCGAATCGCTGTCAAATATGCATTTCTTTTTTGTTATACTTGTCGAGGCTCGTATGAGAGTAATACACAACGCACATCAAGGGGGGGCATGAGACAGGAGGGAGGGAGTGGAAGGACAAAATAGTGGGGAATAGAAACATTGGAATCTTGGAAGGGAAAGGGATGGACGGGGAACATGGGGAATAGAAGATGGACATTACGGGACTTTCAGGAAGGAAAGCAGGGAATTTGAAGGAGGTGGGCTTGGGTGGATTATCGGGGTAGAAAAGATCGAGGATTTGGATGGGGATGATAAGAGTGGTGGTGAACAGCTGTATTGAAGGCCTGGAGGGAAAAGTGGATGAATAGAGTGAGGAGTTATTCCAAAGGCGGGGAAAAAGAGGAATGAAAGAGTGAAGGTGAGCAGTGATTCGTGATTTGGTAGTTTTACCAGAAGAAAGTTGTGCGGACCTTGAGTGCCCTGCGAAATGTGGGGTGGACAAATCGCAAGAGAAGCAGGGGGCGCGAGGCTGGAGAGGAGACGGTAGAAGACAGAAAGACCACCGACCAACCTGCGGTGATTGAGTAGAGGCCCAAAGACTCAGCCTCATTGCGGGAGATGCCAATGATCCGAAATGCCTTGGTTTCTACAGCGTGAAGCCGAGAAAGTGGGAGGCAGGAGCACCACCCAGAGGAGAAGCAGTACTCCATCAGCTGCGGACAAAAGCTTTGTAAGTGGTCAGGAGCTCAGTGGGCCGAGGAAGGACCTTGCACGACGGTGGATTCCCAGTCGGCGACTGGCTTTGGAGGCCAGGTTTGAAATGTGGCTTCCCAGGAAAGGTCATGGCAGTAGTGAGACCCAGAAGCTTGAAAGAAAGGACTTCTTCCAGAGGATTGTTGAGAAAGTGGATGGGGGTGGGGGTTCTAAACGGTCCTTTCCAAGACCATAGTGAGAGTGTGAGATTTGTCCGGATTGAAAGACATGTTCCACGTGTTGGACCAGTTTGTGATTTTATCCAGATCTGCAGAGAGTGAAGAAGCTCTTGCTTGCCGGTCTGAGGGATGATCGATGTACGGCAGAGGGTGGAGTCATCAGCAAAGAGATATAGAGGATTTTCCAGAGAGTCGGAGAGATCATTGATGAAAACCAGAAAAAGAACAGGGCCAGAACGCTGCCTTGAGGAACTCCAGCCTGTACAGGAAGGGGGGGATGAAAAAACTCCATTTAGGCCACACTTGACTCCGACAGGAGAGGAAGTCTGCGAGCCATGAGTGGAGATGCCTTGGATACCATAGGAAGAGAGTTTGGTGAGTGGGCAGGTGCCAGACTGTGTCAAAAGCACATGATATATCCAGGATACGGCTCGGATTTCCTGTCTGGAATTGAGCTTCCATCCATTGTTGGAGAGCAAAGCAGCATATCCAGGTAGAGTACCTGGTCTGAAACCAACTTGATGATCAGAAATCAAGCCATTGGAGAAGAGGAAGGATTTGATGTCTGAAGCGATGATGATTCCATAACCTGCTGATTGGGAGAAGCTGATTGGTCTGTCGTTGCAGGGATCTGTTTTTGCACCTTTTGTGCAGGCAGTGATGTTTGATTTCCAAGCAGATGGCAGATGGCCTTGAGCAAATGAGAGGGTGAATAGAACAAGAGAGAGGTGAGCAAGAGCAGAAGAGCAGGCTTTGAGGACATGTCTGATGCCGTCTGGACCGGTTGCAGAATCTGAGTCGAGGTTTGACAGCAAGCTCTCCACCTTGTCAGAGAAAAGACACAGAGTCCAGGGACAGTTGGTCGCACTGGGTAAGGTGGTAGAGAAAGTGATGGGTTTTGGACACAAGATTTAGCTGCAAACACCAGTTAGGCATTCAGCTTTTTCACGTGCAGTATAGCAGCAGTGCTGCCATTTGAGTAAGGAGGGATGGAGGGGAACATACACCAGAAACAGATTTGATTAGACGCCACCAGGATTTTGAGAGGGAGAGAGGTTTGAGAGTTCAGACTTGAGATGAGAAAGATGTTTCTGGCTCTCCTGAGGTAGATACACACTTGTTCCGAGCTTTATGGAAGGAACTGAGATTGCCCTCATTGGTTTGCTTTCCATGAGGCAAAGGCAAGTTGTTTCAGGACAACTGCCTCACCACAAGCTTCAGTGAACCAAGGGGCAGGAAGTAGGACAACTGAAGACGAGAGGATAAATCTGTGCATGAGGAGAGCAAGTTTCTTTGAAAGAATTCCCAGGATGAGTTGATGTTGAGAAAATAGAGATAGGAGACCAGTCTATAAGTTTGAGGGCTGCTTGGAGACCCTGCCAGTTGGCTTGAGTGAAATCCAGATTCGACGGCGTGAGGTGGTTCTCTGATAATAGCCGAGAGATGTCCACTTTGACAAGGACTGTTCAGAAAACCGATTGGAGCGGAGGAAGAGCAGCAGATATTGTCAGGGAAATTCGTCAAAATCAGATCCAGAAGAGAGTATACCATTGTGAATCCCGTAGGAAGTTGACCATTGAGTCAGTCCCAATGAGTCGCAGAAAGCTTTGCTGAGGTGCCATGACAGGTGAGAGAGGTACCCACACCTAGCCAACTGGCATGATGACAATTGAAGTCGCCACATATGAGGAAGAGAGAGTTTGGATGAGAAGATAGAAGTTGGTCCATGTTTTCGATAGTAGGTGTAGATGGAGTCATCACTTTTAGGACGGTACAGTACACATATAAACATAGGTGGGAGTTGAGGGAAGCCGTAGCCAGATATTCCTGGGGTGTGTGGGGAGTGAGGGCAGTGCATGGAGAGGAGGAATAGAGTCTTTGATGAAGAGAGCAACTCCTCCACCAGGGCGAGGCTCAGGTCTGTCAAACCGGAGGAGGAGTAACCAGGAGAGATACTTGGGAGTCAGAGACATCTTGGGAGGAAAGTTTATGTTAGGCAGATTATGTCTGTTTGTCAGTGGCAACCTGTATGGAAAGATCTGAAAGTTTGAGCAAAGCCCGGATATTTGAGGTCCATACTTTTAATGAAGAGGTAGGGGAGGAGCTGTGGGTGCAGGGGGGGGAGGGGAGTAGGACAAGAGACAGAGAGGTAAGGAGTGTTGTTGAAAGAGTTGTGGGATTGAGAATACTATGGTAGGGGCCGAATGAGGAGGAGAAAAGGCTCTGTGGTGTTGGGGGAGAGGGGACAAGAGAGGGGGAAGAAGGCAGTTGATATTGAGGAGTTGGAGTGAAGTGATGGAGGTGAGAGGCAGGTGAAGGAGCCAGCTTTGTGGATGGAAGGGGGGGGGTGCAACTTTGGAAGGATGAGTGAGGGATGGTGGTGGGAAAAGTGAGGGGGATTTTTGAGAGAGTGAGAGGGAGCTTGGAGGGAGAAGAGTGGGATGGTTGCTTTGAGAGTGAGGGTGAGAGGAGTGAGTTGGCACTGAATTTGAAAAAAAAGAATGGTTGATGGAAAGCAAACATTCATAGCAAACTGGGGTTTTTTAAAGTTTTAGGTCAGTTATGCGATTAAACACATTTCTTGGAGATCAATAAAGGCGAATTCAGAGAATGGAGAGAAGAAACGCTGTAACAGTTGGATTTTTTAGCAAGGTATGAAAAAGGTCGAATTGAGAGCAGTCTGTTTAAATAGCAAGAGTAGTGCATTCTGATACAGTAAAGAGTAACACACCTGTGAAAGAGGAAGATGAAGCATTATAAGAGATCGTTTTGTTATTATTATTAATGTTTGAGAGAGTTTTCAACAGATTAGTCATGGAATGTTGTAGAAAAAATCGAGGAAAAGAAGAGAAGAAGAAGAGAGATATGAAGAAGAAGAAAGAATCGCGGAAAGGTAGCGTTTTTTTTTGTTTTGTTTTTTTAGATAAGAAATAGAGTGATTAGTTGGGATGGGGACGTTTAGAAAGTGGGAAAGATAGAAATTGAAGATAATGGGGAGAAAAACAAAATAAACACGATCGTACACCGAGGGAACAAAGGTAAGCCTCAAACAAACCAGTAAGACAAGTTTGACGAAATCTCACAAAATAGCACGATTTTTGAAACGAAACGAACTAGGAACACACATAACATGTAGGTGAGAAAATAAACAGTTAAAACGGACAGATAACGACCAAACTAACTTTGAGATCGTCAGCAGGGAGCCCCCAAGGAGACCTGCCAATGCTCCAAACCCAGAACCGGAACTGGAACTGCATTTGTTTGATAGATAGGTTTGGTCAATGATTTTTAAATGCATCTCTTTATACTCTCTTGATGATTCAAATTTATCCACGAGTTAAACGGACCCCTTGAATGCACCCAATCCCATCAGATGTTCAAATGCTGGAGTCGAGTTGAGCGGTGTTCGTAGGCAGACTTTCTTGGGAGACATACATGTGGAAGGGTTGTTGTTGAGTAAAGGATAGCAATATGACTCATTTGGTCGTGTAATCACTTTTGAGTTCTGGTAATGGATTTATTCCTTTGTGGATGAGAATCCAACCAAACTGACATCCTGATGCCATGCTGAAAGGGGGCACTGTATCTTGGAGAACATGTGTTCAAATACTAATGTAAAGCTAGATGTCTCGTCTTCCTACAAGTTATGGACATTAAGATTTCCCAAGGTGCAACTCAAAAAGGGTGTGCTGGCACCCAAGCTAAATTATCTGCCAAATTAGATTAATGGGATATATTCATAATAATAGGGATGCACTTGTAATATATTAAGTTCGAATAAGTTGCTATTAAGAATGGAGTTAGTAGATGGAAGAAAACTAAATTGATGAAGTGACTGGGGTCTGGATAAGGCAGTGGCTGGATGGGCCAAATGACACCCTTCTATATCTAAGTGTGCTTGTACTGTACCTACGTATGCTTGCAAAGAACCGATTCTTGCATGGTCTTTTAACTACCAAGATTTGCACATTTGATCACATGATTAACATGTCACGTTTAGCCACAAACATGCAAATCTAGATCTGAAATTACCAGGATCATTACTGGATTGGCTTGTTTGGTGTCCGCACCAAAACACAAAGCTCATGATGCTGACACAAAGCTCAAACCCCATATGCTGTGGTAATTTGTCTATTGTCTACAAATGTATTTAATACATACTAAAGTACAACTAGAGTGAAGTTGATGGTACACCATCACAATCCCCACACTTCCCATCTAAAGCAGAATTGAAAGATGGCAAAAGATTCCACCAGGAGTGATCCGATATCAAATTTTGAGTTTTTAAATTTATTTTCCGTTCTGACACCCGTGAGACTAAGTCCCTACCCCGAGGGACATAAACTTGACATCAAATTAAAAAAAAAATCGTTACATATTTCATGCGTCACCCAATGTTGATTGAATATACAAAGGTTCATGAAAAATTTTTTTAATGTGTCAGTAGTTGTATTTTTTGGAATTTGACCTTTTCACCCTGTCCCTGGCTGTGCAGCTAAAATAATAATGCTCTTGCACCTTCATGCCATGTGGTGATCATAAGTACCAGGTTTGGTGAATTTCTGTACATCCGTTAAGGAGGAGATAGCTCGCGTGACGGATGGACAGATGGATGGACAGACAGACGGAGACGATTACAATATCCCCCTGATTTTTTTCAAAAAGCGTGGGGATAATAATCTGCTCTAGTATAGCCTGTGATGTATGAACAAGCTTTTCTATCTCTATGAACAAACTTTTCCATTTTTCAACTTGATCACCGTTAAACAAGTAGTCATGCCTGCTCAATTCTGGATTACTCCAAAAGAAAGATTTATTATTTATATTTCATAACCTAGACTCGATGTTTGCAATTGAGTCAATCTTCATTCACCAACTGAATGTTTACAGTGAGTAACCATTAGATTAAATTAAAACAATTAACCTGTTGTGATTTAAAATGTATACTTTGAAAAAGAAGCCACAAAATTTGAAAGTGCATTCTGCGTACAAACGGGTTTTCACTTTTTCTTCTTACATGAGTTGCTGTTACACAAGCGAAAACAAATCAATGTTAATCCGTAATAGAAGAAAGCACTCTGGTTTGTACACTCATTTGTATTGGCAGTAGTTTGAAGGATCACAAAGCAAGAGATTGGAGATCAATGTAAAGCTTGGAAAAGTTGTGTATCTTGTGGTTGCAGTTCCATTCATCCCTATTGTGTCTCCACAAGTTTCCAGGCAAGGATAATGTACCTGGGCCTGCATCCGACTAGCCGTACTGCTTCCATTCTTCTCACTGGCTTTGTGGCTCAAAGTTGACCGACGGTGAGATTATATTCTGTTTTGTTAGCTCTGCTGCTTGGTGACCAGTGGAAGGCCATTAAAAAGAGAAGTGGGGTTGTCATCAGTCAATTGTGCCTGGGGGGTGGGGGAGAGGGGGGGGGAGGGGACACCAAATGTAGCTTCTGGTTGTGAGTAAAGGCAGCCATGAAAAATGTGTAGAATATACCATAATAAAATGTGCATGATGATGTGACAAGTCAAACTGTGTAAATTACAAATATTGCGCTCACAATGCTGGGAGTACGAGTTCACATCTCATTTACTGTGTTGATATACTCAATGTCTCTTAACGACCTGGTCTCTGTGTTGGTTTGTACAAACTCCTCTTTGAACTAAAAAATTAACCACTTCGTTTTTGAAAAGTGTATAAAGAGATCTGTAAATGCAAAATTACTCCGATCGTGTGACTTTATCAGGAATGGAAAGGATTTAGGAAACCAGATAGCCAAAAAAATGGGACATACTGTCTGTCTGTCTGTCACACTATCTCCTCATAAATGGTTCGGCAGAAATTCACCATACTTGGTTGTTGTGATCCCTACATGGAAAGAAGGTACGAGAGCAGTATCATTAAGGCCTTGTGAAGAGGTCCAAAGGTCATATATCCAAAAATTAAATTTCAGGCACATTGTCAATTATTTTAAAAATAAATTTTGTATATGCAATCAACACTGGGGTACGCATGAAAATGTAATGATGTTTTTTTGGGATTCCACCCCGGGTTCATGAACTCAGGGGATGGGGTCCTCAGGGTCAAAACGGGGAAATAATTTTTTACCTTAAAATTTGATATTGGATCATTCCTGGTGGAACTTTATGCCATCTTTCATCTACTTTGGGTGGGAAGCGTGGGGATTTGCGATGACGCACCATCGACTTCATTCCAGTTTTACTTTGTAATGATTCAGTCGACGTAAAGAAAAAAATACTGAAAGGTTGTTAGATTGAAACAAAGATTGTTTTGCAAAAGATGAAATAAAAGAGATGTGCTTATACATGTGATACAATTTGCTCGATTATCATTAGCTCACAGTAATGAATGGAGTTAAGTTTTGATTAATTGGCAAAATGATTTGGACACGAATATTGAAGGTTATAGAAGAAATCAAAGACAGTGCAGATGATATATTGTCGGTGTACAAAAGGATAGTCGGTGAGCCTGGAAGATGATATCTTAAAGTGATGATGATGATATCTTAAAGTGATGATGATGATATCTTAAAGTGATGATGTGATGATATCTTAAAGTGATGATATCTTAAAGTGATGATGTGATGATATCTTAAAGTGATGATGTGATGATGTGATGATGTGATGATGTGATGATGAGATGATGATGATGAGTCGTACTCTTTGCATAGCGTTGGTGCTGCTGGAGCAGTTTCTTGGCAAGGGTTAAAACTGGGTGGTTTGTCGTTGCCTTCTCAACATTGTTTGTCCATGATCTATCCTTTTAAATGCTGAACATCGAGCAAGGAAGCAGCACGTACCATTTTTAAAGTCTTTAGTATGACTCAACCAGTATTTGAACCACCGACCTCCCAGACTCAGAGCGGATGCTCCAACCATTACACCACCAAGTTGAGTTATCTTTAAGTACTAGAGCCTAAATATCGGGGGGGTGATTTCACAGTTGAGAGAAAAGGGAGACAACAGGTGAAAAGAAAGCTGAGAATTTAGGCAATCAACAACATCTATTAAGGAGCACTGGATTGGTTTGTCGAGGAGCTGTGGTTCAAAATGGAGAAGTATTTTCAGACCTTTCACCTCATTATAAGTTGAGAAATGTCAGAAAAAGGATGATATGGTGGAGAATGTTTTAGAGGCAAGAATGACAATGTGGTTTGCCCAAGACAGGTGGTGGCTGATAATCTGGGTAAGATGCTTCAAAACTCTAAGATCATAGAGAGATATAGCTGGGTTTTCATGGCAGTCTTGTCACAGAGATGTGACACTTAGCCAGGTTGTAAGTGGTGATCCTGAGCATCCAGTGTTTTTTTTCTCCATATTTACAGAGAAGCAGAAACAAACTGTTATTGAGATATGAGACTGTCCAACAAAGGTTTTTATTTAATAAAATCTCTTGAAAAGAACACTCATCAAAAAAAAAATTAAAATTGCAATTTTGTTGGACAATCCCATCATAATGAACAGATTTCAACTCTTCTGTAATGAATAATGAAAAAGGGTTTTGTTTGTTTGTTTGTTTTTACATTTTATTTATCAAAACCCATTCAGTCATCTATACTCCAAGAGATGTTTGTTTGTCTGTCTGTCTGTCTGTGTGTGTTGCCATCTTTCTCAGAGATGGCCAAACCGATCTTTGTAAAACTTTCAAAAGTTCATCAATGAGTGTCGGAGAGTGTTTCAGGCAAGAGAAATTTTAAACTTTTGAATTTTTTTTTTTTGAAAAATCTCTCTATGATGCCTTTGTTGCTACATCAAAGTTAATACTATGTGAAATGATCCCAGACCCCATTCCTTAGTGAGTGTAGGGAGGTGTTTTAGGCACCCTCAAAAAATAGAAAAAAAACATTTGATTTCTTCAAAATGACAAGATTAGAATAACCATGGGCAATGCTGGGTTCCCCTGCTCGTCGCAGATAATAATTGAAGTAAAACTCTCTATCATTACCAGTTTGTGAGCAATATCAAACAGGAACAATATCAAATTACCAGTTTGTGAGCAATATCAAATGTAGGTTTACTTGTGCAAAGTCAATTTTATTAAAAGAGGAATTCTAGGCTTAGCAAAGAGCAAGGTGAGATATGTCAAAAGGCAATGTGCTGACAGTGCAGTGGGGAAACAAGCAAAGGAAGAGATGAAGTAGAAAAGAGGAGAAAGGTCAGAGGAGGAAATAGTGGCCTGAAAGGAGGATGGTTGGGTTATGTAGGTTTAATGGAGGTTGGAAGGATCATGGGTATGATGGTCAATGACATTAGATGGTAGTATACAGCTAACTTAACTTGAAGTCCTGCAGAGAAGCGAATCATCCCCAGAAGACAGTTCTACAAATGGGAGACATGAGAAAGAAATGAGTGCAGGAATGTGGTAATCCTGGTTATTGGGAGTTTAAACGTGAGAGATTTACTGAACCAGGTGCTTCCTAGAGGAGCTCTGGAAGGCTATGGGGCTGAGAGAGCAGAGGGAGTAAGACCAAATCTTCTACGTTTATGCAGCACAAGGTTGTGTGGTAGCCTCATTGGCTGAGGGCACACTGAAGCAATGCTCTCTGCTGGTTAGGGCAGGAATTTGGAATTTGGTCAGGGTGTCAGCGATCGCTCACCTACTCTTCGCGAAGAACACCGTGGGATCATTAACATGTGTAACAATTATTGCTTGCAGACGGGAATCCCATTTAACGTCCATCTAAGGGATGGCACACACATTGACGAATCACCCTGCCTGTTAAACATTGGGATGAGAGTTTATAGCTGGGTCGAGTTTAAAACTTAGTCTAGACAGCTTAGAGGCGAGTGTGCACACCTCCAGGCCATCCTGCCAGCCCATAAGACCAGATGAGAGGTGATAACAAATAGAGAGACCACCGACTTGTCTGTAATGTGAGAGCAACAGGCCTTGGACTTTAGTTTCAGCACAGGAGATGCCAATAATGTAAATAGCTTTTGATTCTGAAGCTGAAGCAGGGGCACCGGCCCATCGGGGTGAGCAGGACTGCATTGATCTAAAGGCAAGAACCTTATAGTTTGTGAGTAGCTTT
The DNA here is from genome assembly GCA_035128595.1 of Eptatretus atami. Taxonomy (NCBI): domain Eukaryota; kingdom Metazoa; phylum Chordata; class Myxini; order Myxiniformes; family Myxinidae; genus Eptatretus; species Eptatretus atami. Next base: position 68,014,034 of record CM068967.1, read on the forward strand.
GATGTTAAATAATGACTCGGAAAAAACAGAAGGTGGTCAGTCTGCTGTTGGCTTTGTTGGCTAACTTTGCCATATGTTCAGACCAGGAGAAGTCTTGGTTGTTGGTGATTCGTAAAAGTTCAATAGGCTGAGCCTCTTTCACTGGATAACTATGGAAACAAGTGGGTTCGTTTGATGATCCTTCTAGAGAGATAGGTGAGATTGTAAGATTTCCCATGATTGAAAGAGTTGTCCCATTCATCAGTGCAGTATATGATCAATTCCAAATCAGCAGAGAGTGACTCAACTTCTGGGAGGCTGACAGTCAGATGGGGGTATTGGTCAGAGCGGTGCAGAGTCATCTGCAAAAATGAAGAGGATTTTTCAGAGCATTGGAGAGGTTGTCTATGTGGATGAGGAGCAGAACTAGGCTCAAGGCACCCCCTTTGGGCAATGCAGCCTCCACTGGGAGAGGAAAGGAAATGATTCCACTGATGGCAACAAGCTGAGTCTGTAAGTGGAAGAAGTCAAAACCAGATATGAAAATGGCCTCAGATGCCGTAGGCAGAGATATTGGTAAGCAGAGCAGGATGCTAGAATATACATTTTAAAAGCAAGATTTTTAAATTTAATTTTTGAGAAATGCTGTGTTGGTTTGTCATGTCTGTGTGCGCGGAATCTGAATGTGATTGAGTGACCTGTATTATTACCAAGAAAAACATTTCGGGGAAAGGGTGGGGGAATCTGTGTAATTAATTTTCGATACAAAGACCAATCCACAGAATGCATCAATCCATTCAAACGGAACTCGACTCTAAGAGGGTTTTCAATGGAGGTAATTAGGTCATCGACGTAAACAAAATGTACTTATTGAAGGCATCAACATGAATCCAAGAGAGCTAGTCTGGAAAGCATCAGAATTTCACACAAGGAGTAGTTGGTATATGTGATCAGGTTGCTGAAACGAGAAGCAAATTGACAGTGTTGGTACTTGGAAGCAGATTGAATAGGAAGGTTCTGAAAAAAACTTGGTAGGTTATTTGGTATTTGCACCGATTATTGTTGAGATAGAGAAGGAGAATGGGAATTGTCTTCTGACCTTCTACTATGTTACCTATGTCTGGATATTTTTAAACCTTTCAATTTGACCTCTCAGTCCTTATTTCCAAGTCATAAAACAAGTCATTACATGCCCTGAGTCACACTCAAGTCCAAATGTGGGACTCAATTTCTCCGTCACTGTTTCAAAATAACTTGCATTACAGCATAATTGATATCACAATGCTGTATAAAAGATATTATTCTGAACCGACGCATACTCACCTCTAAGCTGTCTAGCTTGGGTTCGAAACCTGACCCAGCTATAAACTCTAATCCTGGTGTTTTGTAGGCAGGGTGATTCATCAATGTGTGTACCATCCTTCGGATGGACGTTAAACGGGAATCCCGTCTGCCAGCATTAATTGGTGGACATTAAAAAAATAAAATAAATAAAAAAGCAGTGTCCTTCGCAAAGAGTAGGCAAGCTATTGGCATCTTGAACAAATTACAAATTCCTGCACTGACCAGCATCAGTGGCACAGCTGTGCCCTCAGCCAATGATGCTACCCCACAGCTTTTTGCTGCATCCTAAAGAAAGAATTCTGAACCCAGATCATTCTAGTTCATGACAACAATAAAAAGGAAATGACGTTTTTAAAAAACAGAATTCTGCTTGCATTTAAAACCTCAAAGTTAACACCTAAACAGTTTTGTTAATGTCAGTTACTACCAAACAACAGTTGATAACAAATTGTGAGCATGCTCATACAAATGTCAGTGTCAAATGAGAATTGAATGTTCAACAGAGTCCATGTCGAACAATCCTCTGATCTACAAAAGTCGGGTTGGAATATATTTGGAATACCTGTGCTAACTCACCTACTCTTTCAGACAAGATGAGTTATTTGATGTCCAGCAGCTAATGCAAGCTAAGATCTCGGCACAACATCCTTACTGATGCAACGCCCTGTCCGTAAGGCACCAGGGCACCAGTTTAGAGTCGGGTCAACATGTAATCCAAACAAGACTTGGACATCTCAAAAGCAGTATGGCACCTCTGGTCTATCTATCTTGCCAGTCCCCTTTTACGAGCTTACATCACCAAACTGATGAGGCCCTTGAGTTTAAAATGACTCTCAATGATCGACTGATTTGAATGATCGAGACATTGATCAAGTTATACCCTCATGTAGATCTGCAATGTTTTTGTATTTTAGGAAATTTTATTGGATTGATTGTCAGCCAGAGTTGAAGAAAATTAGTTTGAAATGCAATGTAGGATAAGCACAAACGTTGTTTTGTATGCAAGGAAGTGGGAATTATTGTCTATGACAAATACACAGTGACCTTTCGTCCTATATTTGATAACATGCGCACCTTTTGATGTCACGGATATCACATCCTAACCCTCCATAATCCAGGTGGATATTACATGTTAGATGTGCTAACACAGTGCATTCTCCCGATGTGGATTCATTGTCACCATGGCAAGTTAAATTATGGAATGTGAATTGGTGTCATGACAGATCAGGATTTGGAGCCAGGCTGAAGTCGTCGAGCTCAAAACTTCGGATTCTAGGAATTGAGTCACGATTGCTTAGTTACTCAGCTACTATCTCCTTCATAACTGTCTCACTGATCCACACTTTAATTTGACTCACTGATAGATATTCTGTTGAAGGTAAAGAAAGGAGGCAGGAAAACCAATTGATGAATAAGGATGAAAGACAACAATAAACAATGGAAAGAGAGAATGAGGGCAAAGATGACACAGAGAGGAGACATCTATTAGATATGCAAAAACGGTGGAATATACTCCTCCAAACCCCCCACCAAGACAAACTCCTCTATTCATTCCATTTCCTTCACCTTCTGTTTATCCCACCCACTCTCCCTACTTTTCTTGCATCGTTTGTCTTGCACAAAGCTTCTTGTTTCCCAGACAAAATACATTGCGTTTTAATGGTTTTTTTTCATTCCTGTGTTTCTGGTCATGTTTTCATCGAATTTTCTGTGCCCAAACTATGACTTGTTGTGTTGAATTGTCGAATCTGTGTCCCTGGTAAAGTCCGGCCTACTCATGTCGGGCTAGGATAGTCGGGTTGTTCTGCCTCCTTTTTTGACCGCATATGCTTCGTTTTTGCTACTTTTATCCCATGTATTGTTACTTCTGTTCCCTCAGCTTAATTATTTCCCCCGCCTCACTACAAAAAATACAAACAACAAAAAATTTTTCACTCAAACAACAACAAAAATAACAACGGAAAAACGTGAACTCAATCTGCCTGTAGTTATTCCTTTATTCCCTATCCCTCCTCCTTTTCAATACCCCCAAACTGAATCTTCACTTCAATAAAACATTTCTTCCTTTAAGAGCGCTTCATAACAAAAAACAAACTTGCAAAAATACATTTTAAAATGCCTTACTCTTCTTTCTCCTCCGCCAAGAACAAACCATTGATTCTTCTTCTTCATCAAAAAATATTTTCCTCTTCTTTTTCACAAGTTTTATTTCCCAAAGCATTTTCACTTTGAAACACTTAGTTCATATAGCCTCCTCTTGTACCTACAACCCCATTTTCACTGGTGCCTTCAACACAAAACATTAATACCACCCCACCCACCCATGAAGTCTGTCACCATATATCCAGTTTGGGAATCATGAGAAGTCCACTTTGCAGAGGTTGCGTGCACATGACAATCAACTCCCCTTCAAGTCCAATCATGGTGTCAAACCCCTCCTCTCCCCAAACCCAATCTGCTTCCCACTCATCCCACCCCCTCCCAGCTTCCCCTGCCCTTGAACTCTCTTAGGTTAGCCCCAGCCCCACACCCCCAGATTCGCCCAGCCCCACACTACTTTGTCCCAGCCCCGTACCCCTCCAGCTTCGCCCCAGCCCCCCACACTCCGAGCTTCACCACAGCCCCACACCCTCTCATCTTTCACCCCAATTCTGCATCCCCCACCCCACCCCCACATTCTCCCAGCTTTTGTCCACCCTGCTCCTTTCCACACCCCAGCACACTCCTAACAGGGCTTCCTCCCATCTATAACTGTGTGGACTGCAAACATCCGAGGCCTCCACTCCAACCTGACAAGTCTCCCAATCCAAGCCAGTGTCAATAAACTGGATATCATCTGTTTAACAGAATCTATCCTCCCACCAGATGCCCCTGACTCCTTAGTATCTCTCCTTGGTTATTGTCTCCTCCAGTTTGGCCAACCTGAACCCCATCTTGGTGACCGAGTTGCACTGTACATCAAGAACTCCATTTCTCACTCTCTGTGTATTGTTATTACACCTCCCAAGCTCCAGAAGTACATCTGGCTAAGACTTCCACACCGCACTCACCTCATGCCCGTCTGTGTGTTGCACCACTCTTCAAACAGTGATGACTCCATCTACATCTCTTGCTCTCAGATGACAAAGACACACTTTTAACCACTCATCCCAACTCTCTCTTCCTCATATGTGGTAATTTCAATTGCCACCATGCCAATTGGCTTGGTGTTGATACCTCTCTCACCAGCCATAACAGGTCATCAAAGGACTTCTGTGATTCTATGGGAGTGAACAAATCTGTAAACCTTCCCACCCAGATTTCTGTCAATGGCAAATTCTCCCTTTTGGATTTGGTTATGACCAACTTCCCCACCATTGTGTCATGCTCTTCCTCTGCTCCATCTGATCATGCACCTGTGAAGGTCAACTTCTCTCATTATTCTCAGAGAACAGCCTAAGTGCCGGTGATTTTGGCAGTTCACTCAGGCATAGAGGCAGGGACAGCATCTCACTTCATGAATGTTCTCCAATATCTACCATCTATGATATCAACTCAGCCCAGGAATTCTTCCATAGAAACCTGCTCTCCCTTATGCACAGAAACTTCTAGACTGGTCTCTCATCTCTACTTGCTCCGACATCAACTCATCCTGGGAATTTTTTCAAATAAACTTGCTCTCGCTCATGCGCAGATGTATCCCATCTCATCGTCAGTTGTCACATCTTTCCCATAGTACAGTGAAGCTTGTGGTGAGACAGTTGTCGTGAAACAACTTCCCTTCACTGCATGGAAGGCAAATCCAACTGAAGCAATCTCAGTTTCTTCCACAAAGCTCGGAACAAGTGTATGTCTACCCTCAGGAGAGCCAGGAAACAACATATTTCTCATCTCAAGTCTGAACTCCCAAACCTGTCTCCCTCCTTCAAATCCTGGTGGCATTTAGTTAAGTCTGTTTCTGGTGTATGTTCCCCCTACATCCCCTTACTTACCTCAAATGGCTGCACAGCTGACAATGCAGGTGAAAAGTCTGAATGCCTAAACTCTGTGTTTGCTTCTACATCTTGTGTCGCCAAGCCTTTGCTCTCTGTACATACCCTATCCAGTCGCACCCAACTGCTACTGGACTCCGTGTACTTTTCACCTGAGAAGGTGGAGAAGTTTCTGGCAACCCTCGACTCTGATTCTGCAACTGGACTGGATATCATCAGCTCACATGTCCGAGAAACCTGCTCTGCTCCTCTTGCATTTCATCTCTCTGCCCTTTTCACCATATCATTTGCCCTCGATCAGATTCCATTTGCATGGAAGTCAGACAACATCACTGCATTACATAAAAAGGTGCAAAAATGGATCCCCTTAACTTCAGACATATTAGCTTACTTCCAAGCAAGGTCAAGGAATCCATCATCACATTTGACATATAATCATTCCTTTTCTCCAACGACCTTATCTCAGATCATCAATTCGGATTCAGACCAGGTCACCACTCCACCTTGGATGTGCTGCTTCAACTCACCCAATAATGGATAGGGACCCTCGTTGTCAGAAATGACATCCACACCATCTCTCTAGATATATCTTAATATTTTGATCCTGCCTTGCTCTTCAAACTCTACCTATGGCATCCAAGGCAAACTGCTCTCTTGCGATTAACTGACTTTCCTCCACTGTCGTAGCTGATGTGTGGCTCTCAAAGGAATCCTTTCATCTCCTCTCCCTGTTAAGCCAGACTGCTCCAATGCAGTTTTCTAGTCCACATCCTATTCCTGATCTTCATCAAAGATCCCTCGAACTAACACTCTGGAAAATCCTCTTTATCTCTTTGCTGATATATATATTAATATATTATATATATATATATATATATATATATATATATATTATATATATATATATATATATTGTTACGGCCACGAGTACCAAGTGTATTATGAGGGGGTTAATCCCCGTTTCCCCTTGGAAGAGCCACTGCCTCTTTCCTTGGGGCCACTGCTCAAAATTTACTTTGTGGTATGATGAGTTGCTTTAGAACCACGAATGCCAATCAGTTAACCACGAGTTCCAATGTCCACCGTCTAATTTTGCGTTTAACTGGAGGTCACGTGGCTTTCTGAATGGGGAGCATGCCCTCGGCAATGCACCAAACTTATCTTGATTAGATCTTAATTCGGGCGGACAAGCGTTTAATCTCTGTTGCGTGCCGACTCCGAATCGGTTGTTTAGAGCCGAACGGAGGCCTGCCAGTGCAATGGCCCCAAGGGGGAGGGTGGTCAGAAAATTGGCCACCACACCGCGCAGTGCTGCCTAGAGGTGCATCCCACCTTTGTCCGGGCCTCAACCGTTACCCCTACACACGTGATCAAACTGCGCCAAGTATGCCCTTAGGTCACTCTTGCCGTCATATAGTGTGAGCTGCACCGCGCGGCTTCCCAGGGTTCAAATCCCATACGCCGGTCCATATGGGACCGATGCTGGGGCAAATCCTCTGGGTCCACATGGAACGGGGGACTCATGTCTCCCATCTGTCCAACTACCCGCTACTCCAATCTGAGTTGATACCTGACCGACATTTTCTCGCTCACCATCACACTCCATTCTTGCACATTCCGGTTCACTTGCTCTTGGCACACACTCCATTGCATTTACACTCCGCACATTGGGCACTCCAAAAAAACCCGGCTCTGTCACCCCCAAGCTCACCAAACACCCATTTGCATCATGCACATAACCGGACTCGCCACGACTCATCTTCACTGTCCTCACCTCCTCCCGTTTCGTCTCAAGGACCTGTATCCTCTTCGCTTGCTCTTTGAGCACTTTGTGACGCTGTAAATATTTCATGTTCATGCATTTAATAATCTCCTCCTCGACTCTACCACCTGTTTCTACCTGTTATGCTTTGATTTCACTTATTTCATTCTTTACCTAATCCACGTCCTCTTTTACCTTCGTTAATTCCCGATGCGCCCCTTGTATTTCCCCCTCTAACATCACCTTCGTTGTTTCTATTTGTGTTTTCATTTCCCGTTCCTTTGTCCCCATCGTCTGTGTCACCTCCTCTACTCTCTTCGTCAGTTCCTCGTGTCCCATTTTACATTCCTTTTTAATTGCAGTCATTTGTCTTTTTTATTCCTTCTGGGCGGCTCTTAGCTCCTTTATCGCCCCTGTGTTCTTCTCCATTTGTCCCTTCAATTCACTCTGTCCTGTCATCAGTCCTTCTACATCCTTCGTTATGTTCCCAATCTCTCCCATCAGTCGGACTCGCTCTCCCTCACTTCTTCCCGGACACCAATCCTACACTCCCTTACCCCCTCTCGCACTACCACCATTTCTCTGCGCATCGCTTCACTCATCTCCATTTTTATTTAATCACCCATCACGTCCATTTTTCTTCTCATCATGTCCATTCTGCTGTTGTTGTTTTGGTCCATCGTTTTTATTTGTGCCTTGTTTTCTTCGCTCATCATAGTTATTTGTGCCTTGTTATCTTCGCTAAACCTGTCCATTCTGCTTCTGTTGTTTTGTTCCATCATAGATATTTGTGCCATTAATTGCCTCATGAACAACATCATGTCATTCTCGGACTGTACTGGCTGCGATAACCTGCCGTTCTGCGCTATCAGCACTGCATTTTCCTGAGGCCGAGGGTGGAAATTATTTTCCATCTCTCCCATTGCTTCCTCTTCACCGCTTCATGCGACTTTATGCGGGACCTGGATCAATTGCTTCTAAAACCGCATGCCTCTAAGGCAATGGCACCCAACATACAGTGATCCCCAGGCAGTTGTTTCATTTGTCTTCGTGCAGTCAGACCTTCCCCTCATGTCTAATGGGTAAACGGGACGAAGTGCGTTGCGTGGCTCTAATAGCTAGGTCTAATAATAATCATATCTCTATCTTCTTTTCAATGCTGATTTCCATCCAACCCTTTCCTTTTATCCATGATACAAATCCAAGCAGGCACCGCACCCAGGCAGCCACCCATTGAAGCAAACTCTAAGTCATCAATCACAATTACAACATTTATTTAACAAACAGACACTCATAGTATGCGCATTGTAGAGATCAGAAATACAGACTTGTTCCAGATCTCTCAAACAAATTGAGAATCCCAAGTTCTTAATATTTACTGTTCAGTGAGACACAGTTCTTTATTATTTTCAAGGCTAATGTCATCGTTTGTCAGGTTGATGTATCTCCAGATGGAAATCATTCCCAGATTTTGTGCGCGATCAGCATTATTTATGAGAATAATATATATTATATATATACTGTTGCGAATTCGCGCCCGCCGGCGTGCGATCGGCCACGTAACTCGAATCGTGAACGTCGCCCACCGGACGGACAATTCAGTCGTGACCCTCTCGGAACAACGCCGGGAGCTAGTCACGGGTGGGTCTTTCGACCTCACCACAATCGTGCAATCGCCACCGCGTAGGATAGGGTTGTTCGCCAAACTCGACCTACCTAGTACCTACGCGGATGGTTAATCGGCGATCGTACTCGCCGCAGGTCGACTTCGGACACGAACCGCTTAAGCGGTTCGTTCCGTACTGCAGAGATAACGAGCGGAGTTATCGTCGACCTCGACGGTTCAGATTAGTTACCGGGAACTTACACCCACTACCAATCTCTTAGCGATGCAGGATGGAGAGTCAACAAAGGAAGGAGACGAAGCAAAGCGGGAACAATTGAACAAGCACATTTATTTCACACACGCAGACAGCACAGAAGGCACGTTTTCAGTCACAGCAAAAGAATAATGCAACAAAAGCAAATGCAGAGTTAAAACGAATAAAAGCAAGGGTTTATTTACATGCACGCAACACTTACACAGTTCTACTTGTCGACGGCGCCACACACACACATTTACACAAAAAGCAAGAAAAGAAAAGTAGTAACTTCCCTGCGCCGTCGAGTCCTCCTCCCGCGACCTCAGCTCCCAGCTCCTCCGGCGTGGTCGGTGAGCTCGTGCTTCGCGCCGGCACTGTTGGCCGCTCGACGCCACGGACGGGTTTCCGGCGCTATCTCAGCGCGGATAAAGGGGGGGGACCGTTGATGCTCGGGTCGGGAGAGGGAATGGAGACGCTCCGTCCCCAGCGGGGTCTCGGGACCGCACCGACAGAAGACCTTGGCACCGACAGAAGCCAGACCAAACCACCAGCCAAAGACGAACGACGAGACCAGCTCCAGGACGAAGAGGAAGAGACGAACGGCGAGACCAGCTCCAGGACGAAGAGGAAGAGGAAGCGCGCCCCGCCCGTGTCCGTCCTTTTTTGGAGCGGGCTTCCGCCGTCGCTCCGCCCTTTTTGGCTCCGCCTCTCCTCTAGCCCTTTCGAGAAGCTCCTCGAAAAGGGGCGTTTTCTCCTCACGGCCGCCTCACACCCGTATCCACCAATCGCCAGCGAGCTCTCGCAGCCTCTCCCGTCAGCCCCCGGCGCCGCAAAAAGGCGGGAAAACTCGCGGCCGTTGTAGGCTTTCACGGGGCCTCCGTTTGAAGCCTTCGGACGGTCCAAAATAACGATAGAACAGAAAAACGGCTAACTCAAAGAATCGCAGCCCGATAAATCACATATATTCCTCTATACAACGGGTTTGGGCTAACTACACATGGACTTATCGATATATCTCACCTGAGGACTCTTTATGGTGTAATGCGAATTTCCACAACCGTAACAATACATATATTTTTCAAGACCAGATGTGTAGTCTCTCTCCGAGCTCAGGATAACGTCAACACTGCAATCCTTTGGGCATAGAGATGGATCACATACAATTTATGGTTTGGGAAGGAGAAGGTTCAATTCCTTAAGCAGACTAGGGAATATCAAGCAAGGAGGTACACCTGGATAGTTACTTAAACCTAACATTCCTTTATCCAGCTTGCTGGTACCTTCTATTCATCATGTCATAAAATCCTAGAACATATATTTAAATAATAGAAACTACTGTCTTACTGGTAGTCAGCCAACTCACTCATCACAGCTTTACTGAGAGGTGATCCTTCCATACAAAAAAAAGATATGATTATGTTAATAAAATAGATACATTGAGTACATTTTTTATTTCAGGTTTAATATATTTATTTAATTCCAATTTTTAATTATCATCAATTTATTTGTTTTATCACCCTCAAACCCATTATAATAAAAATGCATCCACACACCCAATGAGAGACTCACCACCAACACTGTACAGGACGCGCATGGCGCACCCTTTCATTCGAATATGCGTGCCGATTTATAATGGCGTCTCACCTTGCTCAACCTTCGCTAACCAGAAGCTCACCATCTTGACCACAAACATCTCCCGCACATGGGAAAAATCATCACACGCCTCCACGCACCTCAGCATCGATGCGATTCACCACCAACCATGCCTGCTGCGCTGCCTAGGCCACTCGGACCGCGTGGTGTGGGGATGGGCCAAGCACGTTCACAGTACCAACCGCCGCTCGCCGGGGGTGCCCCTAATGGGCATGCGGGACTGACACTACCCTCATCCAGTCATCAGAACACGGCCCGAGAATTC
>CM068967.1:68039016-68056213 GCA_035128595.1 Eptatretus atami
GGACGGGGCCTCCATGGGTCCGCCCTTTCTGGGCGGGATTTCGGCCATACCGGGAAGCCCGCCCACTCCACGCATGTGGACTCGTCAAGAAAGAGTTGGAGCATTTGGAGAAGCTGAATAGGAACTGCGGACATGAAGATTCTGTCTCGGGAAAACGAGCCTCCAGAGAAAACAGGTGGACCGTGGTACGTTGTTGCCAGTGAACCGAAGGCTGCAAGCACTCGGGTACTCTGGATCGCAATGGAGGATGGGATATAAAGATTTATTACCCTAACTAATAAAAACATCGCAACGCACCCCTTCGATTTGCCACTACACATGAGGGATTCTGTCTACACATATACTTAACGGCATAACTGACTTGGGACACCTGTATGTTGTATGCGTACGTTCCAGAACCTGTAACAATCATATACTATATATTATATATTATATATATAATATGTGTATGTATATGTATAGTATATATGTATATATGTATATTGAGTTGTGGATTCTCGCACTTCTCCGGCGTGAGGACGCGCTCAGCCAATTTGCGGCCCGCGCGCACCCCACCAAACATGGCAATTCCAGTCGCAGCTTTTCCGGATCACGCCGAACCCAGCTACGGGTTTGTTAACCACACCATAGATCAGCCACTTTCTGTCACGGCGCTGCAGGGTTGATCGTCGAATTGTCGATGTACTATTATTTGCGCACAGAGAAATGCCGGGATCTACCCTCAAGGAGCCTGCCGGAAACGAGCCGCTTTACGCAGCTCGTTCGTTTGCGATTGCTGAGCGTTTTATATTGCCAAGCCCCGTCGGACCAGATGTACGTTTTTCGCTATAATCAGCCAGCTATTTTATTCGAACGCAATTATGGCAGTTCAATGAGGAAGGGACGCAATGACAGGTGAATATTCACCAAAGGGGACATTTTATTTCAAATGCAAATATGCAAGCAAGGCAATGAATGGGGGTAGGGACAAGACACGAACAAAAAGACCTACAGCGATGTCTATTTATTATCTACATGCACTTAGTCGTTCACTACTTAGTACAAGGCACCAAGACTTTCATGCAAAAACCCAAGAAAGAAAGAAAGGAAAGCACCGGGCTCGTAAGCCTTTATGATTGCTCGGAGCGGGATGACCACGGGGTCCGAGAGCCGAGCAGGCTACTGCCACCCTCTTGGTGACTCGCTGGGCGAACCCTCAATGTCTCTGCCCGCACTCGCATTGGACTCCACAGCTCCCAATCAACTCTTGACTCAACAACAGCCTCCAACGGCAATCTGGCTGGTGATTTCTCTCCGCTTCCACATCGACCACTCCGACAACTCTAACTCTGGGCGCTCTCCACACCGATTCCCTCACCACTCGCCAACCGCTTTTCGGCGTTCAACGGCCTTTTTATCGTCCGTGCGTTTTGCCCTCCTTCCCGGCACGCGGGGAAATTCCAGAGAGATTCGGCTGGCTTTTTGTCGTGATAACGGACATTCTTTTTTTTTTACGCCGTTCTGAGGGACTCGCCCAATGTCACTTCTGTTTACCATTCTGAGGGATATCGGGGCGGGAGTTGTTGAGATGCTGTTGTGGTGGTGAGGTGGCGTGGTTGTAGTGTGGTTGGTGCTGTGGTGGGGATGGCGTGGGTGTTGAGGTGCTGTTTTGGTGGTGGACGGTGGCGTGGTTGTAGTGTGCTGGCGCTGTGGTGGGGATGGCGTGGTTGTTGAGATGCTGTTTGGTGGTGGAGGTGCGTGGTTGTAGTGTGGTTGGCGCTGTGGTGGGATGGCGTGGTTGTTGAGATGCTGTTTGTTTGAAATAAAGATAGAACAGAATAACGGCTAACTCAAAGATGCACAGCCCGGCACACGAATAATACCCTTTATACATCGTGGGAAATCTAACCTGGACACACACTTATGACATAACTGATCTTCAGGGAACCTGAATGGTGATCTGTGAATTTCCACAACGTAACAATTATATATATATTATATATATATATATATATTTTATATATATATATATATATATATATATAAAGACACATATTGTTACGGCAACGGCTACCGAGTGTATATGATAATACTCGTTTCTCGGAAGAGCGGACCTGGGGCCACCTCCACAATTAACTTTGTGGTACAGTGGATTGGCTTTACAACCACGAACGCACAATCATTTAACCACCGAGTTCAAAGTCCAACGTCTAATTTGCCGTTTAACTGGAGGTCATGTGGCTTCCTGAACGGGGGACGTACCCTCGGCTTAATCTTATCTTAATCTCGGCTTAATAACGGGGGACGTACACCAATCTAATCTTGATTAGATCTTAATGAGGGGGCTGAGCTTTACGCTGATGCATGCCGACGATGACATGGTTATTTAGTTTGGGAACTACCTCCCAGTCCATCTAGTTTCGGACATGCTGGATCAATAGAAGGAAAGGACAAGTAGGACAGGTTGAAAAGTCAACAAGAATTTTTGACAAAGAAAAATAAATAACTGAAAAACTTTTTTTTCTTTGTGGTGAAAATAGATGAATTCAAATCAATAAAATAATCTCAAACGAAAGAATTAAACAGGCATTAATGGAGAAACAGACAGAGCAGATGCTTATCACTATGCCTCATCTTATATATTATTTCCGAGTTGTGGTTCGTGTCGCGCTATCTTCGACTTTGTTCTGCGCTCGAGTAACGTGATATTCGGCTTACATTTCTCAAAGACATATGAGGTGCATGGTAACAAAAAAGTAATAAAATGGTTTTGAACAGTGAAATAGTATTCCACTTACTGCATTAAAGTAAATTACTACTCGATACTCTGCATCAGTTCCTTTCTCAAACACACCACCGCCCAACATGTGCGCAGAACGCGGGTTATGCTAGTTAACATTAAACCGAGACAAGGGTACCCAGCAGTCATTCAGGGGGAATAAATCCGGTCTCGGCTAAAGGCCTGTCACACTTGAGATTTAGCCCAGCGTATGCCGACTTGGTGAAAAATTTGTCTAAAACGCTGGCACACGTCGATAGAAATACTGATTATGGTAGATAAGTTTTTGATAACATTAAGAGCACCTGAAAACACTGCATACGTCGTAATACGCTGGCTTCATCGTTGTACTTTGCGGTTGTCTCCAAATTTTAGCATGCTTGAAATTTTTCGACGTATGCAGCGTATGACTCACACATTCGCTACGCTGGCCATAAGTTGTAGGCACGTTATACGATCGTTGACAGACACCGAGTTAGATTGGTACCAACATGTAATGGGGATATTGGGGGTACTTAGATATTGATATCACTATGCACCATATTTGGGCATAATCGCCCTCTTGCATTTAAGTTCCTGTAAAAACAGGCAAGGGAATGACAAACAGGAAAAAATAGAAGAGAAGGAAGAAACACAGGTAGAAAATGGGTGAAGAAAAGAACAAGGTAGGTATAGGGATGCTATGGAATAGTAGTGCACTGATTGCTTGAAGCTGTGGATGGAAGAGGGCAATTGAACTGTCCTCTGGAAACAGCTTATAAATTGAAGAAATAAAAAAGAGAGTTGAGGTTTCATGAAAGACTAGACTGTGGGAGATAACCAGGAGGGGACGCTATTGACACGTGCATCCTGGAGAAGCTGGGATGTGTCAGAAGGCTGAGAGCAGAGGAGCGAAACCAGAGAAGAGGCAGAAAAGAAAAACAGAGGCCAGGAACCTGTCTGCATGTGAGACAACAGGCCTTGTGCTTCGGCTTCAATGCAGAAATGTTAAATCATGTTGAGGGCTTTGGAATCATGGAATCAGGACAAAGAGGAATGTGATGCTGGGTGCTAACCACATGGGAAAGCATAATTCATTGGGCTATTGACAAAAGGCTTTGTAGGGTGTGGGTTCTGATTACACTAAAGGAATGACTTGAATGACAGAGGAATGCAGTTTGTGGCTGCCTCTTGAGGCCATCTTTACTATATGGTCAGTAAAGAAGAGCTCTGGCTGTCCATGAGGCTCGGGAGTTCAAGATAGTCAACCTCATTCAGAAGATGACTAATGAAAGAAAGAAAAAAAGTATTTATATTGACTCACACCACGCCATCCCAACAGCACCAACACATACAACACGCCACTCCACACCAACAACAGCATCTCAACAACTCCCGCCCCGATATCCTCAAATGGGTAATTGATACAAGTAGGTGAGAGAAAAAGAGAGATAGAGAGGGGGAAGGGGGAAAGGGCCGGGGGTGAAAAACGCTACCAGAAGGGTATAAATATGTTTTCAGGCACTTTAAAAAATAGACAATGTTGTTATATTTCATTGAAATTGGAGTTTTGTTTCAACGCTTGAAGCATGATTGAAAAGACTATACTAGGCTTTTTTTGTAGAATTTATGTACAACAAGGAAGGTGCTGCTGTAGATGAAAGTGAGTAAGATGTGCTGTGTTCTGTTAAACATGATGAGATGTACACTGGGAGAGAGGATGACAAGAATTGAACGTTTGAAGAAGTAATTCTATATTGTTTCTTTCTGACTGGGAAAAAGTGTAATTGGTTAACATGGGAGTTATGGTCCATAGACCATTTAGGTTGTTGAAGATCAGGCTGTTCTGCACTATCTGTAATCAATACAAATCTGTTAATGATTCCATGAAGTAAAGAACTACCATATATCCAGCCTGGAGAGCACAGAGTGACGAACAACATGATGACAACTATCATGTAACTTCCTGATGTGATTTGAATGATTTAGAGAACTGATTAGACATCCTCATGTCATGATCAACATTCACTCTCAATTTTGGATTGGAGGGGAATGAGGGATCTCATCACCATCAAAGCTGAAAGTATAATCATGAAGCTGTTTATAGTAGTTTGGTGAAGAAATATGAAGGATTCAGTTTTATTAGAATTCAGCTTCAGCTTACTACATATATTGCCATGCCGATATGCAGAGCATTAAAGAGACAAAAGTGAGCACAGTCATCCAGGTATGTCCAGTCAAAAATTGCATATAACTGAATATCATCGCCATATACTGATGAGCCAAACATTATCACCACCTCTGCCTAAATGCCTGTTGTCTCCTGTACCACAAAAGAGCGCGACCTGCAAGGCATGGAATCCACACGACTCTATAAGTTCCTGTGGTATTGGCACCAAAACACTTCGCAGTAGATCCTTCAAGTCTGTAAGTTGCGAGGTGGAGCTGCCGTGGATCGGACTTGTCGGTCCAGACATCACAGATGCTCATAGTGATTGAGATCTGGAGAATTGGAGCAGGGCAACACCGTGAACACTTCATCATGTTCCTCAACATTCCAAACAATGTGTGCAGTGTGGCAGGGTGCATTATCTGCTGAAAGAGGAACTGCCATCAGGGAATACCATTGTCATGAGGGGTGTACTGGTCTGTAAGATGTTTAGGTAGGTGACACGTGTCAAAATTGGATGTCCACATGAATGGCCGGCCTAGGTTTCCCAGCAGAACCATTGCCCAGAGGATCACACTCCTCACACCGGCTTGTTCGTCTCCAAAGTGCATCCTGGTGCATCACTTCCCAGGTAAATGGCCACATTGTACTTGGATACCAAGTGGATCTAAAAGAAAACAGGCATCGGACCAAGCGACCTCTTCTCACTGCTTCCAAGGTCCAGTTCTGACACCCGCGTGCCATTTGTAGGCACTTTCGACAGTGGACAGGGGTATCATTGGCACTCTGACTGGTCTGCTGCTGACGCCAGCCCATACGCAGCAGGGTGCGATGCACTGTGGATTGTGACACATTCCTCCCGTGACCACCATTACATTAATATTTCTGTGACGTGCACAGTAGACCATCTGTCGGTTCAGACCAAGACAGGATAGCTTTTTGTCCCAGAATAAGAACAGAATACCAAATTCCATTGTTTAAATCACAAATCTTAAGGTAACTTGCAAATTTCAGTCTTTTCACCATATTTTGTGGTCTCAGAATGGTTTCTTTGCTGCAACTCTGCCGTGAGACCTACTGTCAATCAGCTTTCTGTGCGTAGTGCTGGATGAGATGTTATATGTGAAGGCCTGCTCTAATTTCATTTGTCAGCTGCTGACTTGATTTTCTTCAATAAAAAGCTGAACATTACTTCAAGTGCTTGTCTTGCTTTCTTGGGAGGTTCTGGTGGGTCTTCCTGGACTTTTAATTGCTTGTATGCACCATTTTTTTTCAGGCATTTGCAAGTGGACCACACCATTGTAAGGAGATCTTCACTTTTTCTGCTTATTTTTCTTCATTGTGTTCCTTCTCTCGAGAGTTTGGATTTCACACACGCTGTTCTGTGAAAAGTTGCTTCCTTGGCACCATTCTGACCACTCAAACTTTTAGCAAGGGAACAAGCTGATGAAAAGTAATTTCACATAATTCACCAATTTGTAACTTTTATGCGGTTTTCTTGTAATTTGCATTTAATGTAACTGGTGAGGACTATTTTAATATTTATTATTTACTGTACAATAATCCACAACTGATTTCCTGCTTATTGTCTTTATATCGGAAATAAATATTACAAGCACATGATAATATACTACAGAAAGCAAAAATAAAAATTTCAATTTCCCATTTATTTTTATATACTGAACTGTGATATTAGAATTGCTATTTTTTTTCTTTTTTGTATACATTGTCAAGGCTCATATGAGAGCGAACACACAACGCTCCGCAAGGGGGGTATGAGACAAGAGGGGTGGGAGAGGGATGGACAAAACAGGGGGAAATAGACATTATATCTGTGGAAGGGAGAGGGATGGGCAGGGTATACGGGTAAACAAGATGGACACTACAGGGAATTTCAGGAAGGAAAGCAGGGAATTTGAAGAAGGTGGGTTTGAGGTGGATTAACAGGGTAGAAAAGATCGAGGTTTTGGATGGGGGAGGATAAGAGGTGGTGATGAACAGCTGTTTGAAGGCCTGGAGGGAAGAATGGGATTGAAAGAGGTGGGAGTTTATTTTCAAAGACGGGAAAAAGAGAATGAAAGAGTGAAGGTGAGCAGTGATTCCGATTTTGGTAGTTTTACAAGAAGGGGGTTGCTGGCGGATCTTGAGCGCCCTGTGGAAATATGGGGGGGGCTGTATCGCAGACAGAGCAGGGGAAGAGACGGAGAGGAGACGGTAGAAGACAGAAAGCCGCAATGACGCTACTGCGGTGAAAGAGTGAGAGGCCCAAGACTCAGCATCACCGCAGGAGATACCAATGATCTAAATGCTTGGTTTCCAAGTGTAAAGGTGAGAAAGGTGAAAGGCAGAGCACCAGCTTCCTCTCTCCCAGAGGGAGAGCAGTATCCATCAGGCTGTGGCCGAAAACTTTGTATGTGGGTCAGGAGCTCAGATGGGCCGAGGAAGGACTTGCACGACGGGAGGATTCCAAGTCAGCGACAGGCCTGTGGAGGCCAGGTTGAAATGTGGCTTTCCGAAAGATCATGGCAGATAGTGACAATGAAAGGATTCTTCCAGAGGATTGTTTAAAAAAGTAGATGGGGGGGGGGGGTGGTTCAAACGGTCCTTTCGGGAGAGACATATTGAGTGTGAGATTTGTCCGGATTTTAAAGACATGTTCCACCTGTTGGCCCAGTATGTGATTTTACCCAGATCTGCCATGAGCGAAGAGTTGCTGCTTGCCGTCTGAGGAAGAACAGATGGTACAGCAGAGGGGGATTCATCAGCAAAGAGATAAAGAGGATTTTCCAGAGAGTCAAAAGATCATTGATGAAAACAGAAAAACAACAGGGGCCCAGAATACTGATTTGAGGAACTCAGCCTGGACAGGAAGAGGGGATGAGAGAACTCCATTTTGGGCACACGTTGGCTGCGACAGGAGAGAAGTCTGCGAGTCATGAGTGGAGATGGCCTTGGAACGCAATAGCAGAGAGTTTGGTGAGCAGGGCAGGGTGCCAGACCATGTCAAAACGCACTATGTCAAGGGATATGGCTCTGATTTCATGCCTGGCATTGAGGACCTCCATCCATTGTTGGGAGAGCAGAAGACAGCATATCCAGGGTAGAGTGACTGGTCTGAAACAAAATTGATGATCGGAAATCAGGCCTTTGGAGAGAGGAAGGATTTAAATGTCTGAAGCGATGATGGATTGCATAACTTGCTGATGATTGGGAGAAGGTGATTGGTCTGCAGTTGCAGGGATCTGTTTTTGCACCTTTTTATGCAAGCAGTAATGTTTGCTGATTTGCAGGCAGAGGCAGATGATTGATGGTGATAATGAGGGGTGAATAGAACAGAGAGAAGGTGAGCAAGAGCAGATGAGCAGGTTTTTAGGACATGTGGGCTAATGCTGTCTGGACCGGTTACAGAATCTGAGTCGAGGTTTGACAGCAAGCTCTCCACCTTGTCAGGGATAAAAGGACACAGAGTCCAGGGACAGTTGGTGTGGACTGGGTTAGTTGGGTACAGTAAGCGATGGCTTTTCGGACACAAGATTTCGATGCAGACACCGAGGTTAGGCATTCAGCCTTCTCATGTGCAGTATCAGCAGTGCGGCCATTTGAGGTAAGGGGGGGATGGAGGGGAACAGACACCATACAGATTTGATTAGATGCCACAGGATTTGAGGAGGGAGAGAGGTTTGAGAGTTTCAGAATTGGGATTAGAAAGATGCTGTTTTCTGGCTGTCCTGAGGAAAGACCACAACACACTTGTTCCGAGCTTTATGGAGGAACTGAGATTACCCTCAGTTGGGTTTGCTTCCATGATGTTTCAGGACACTGCCTCGCCACAGCTTCAGTTAACCATAGGGTGGAGGAAGGGTAGGACAACTGAAGATGAGAGCGGATTATCTGTGCTAGAAAGAGAGCAAGTTTCTTTGAAAGAATTCCCAGGATGAGTGTTGTTGGAGAAAGTAGTGATGGAGACCCAGTGGAGAAGTTTGATGGCTGCTTGAGACCTTGCCAGTCGTCCTGAGTGAAAATGCCAGACTTGACGGTGCTGAGGTGGTTTCTCTGATAAAGGCAGAGATATCAAATATTTAATTCAAATATATGATACTATAACGATATTTGATGTGTCAAATATTTGAAATTACGGATATCAACTTTCACAGATATTGATTTATTATCTAACCCCATATTGCACATTCCGAACTTCCACAAATGATTAATGGAGAATAATATGACAAAAGGGAAAGTAACCCCAAGCTTTGCATATGATAGTGATGGAACGCTGACAAGACTCTGGTAGCTTGTACATGAGTGCACTTTTGAGCCTGGGGAGTAACTGCTGAAATAATCTGTCCACGTTTCTCCTACACCTGGTGTTGGTTCAATGGTTAGGGTGGTGGGCTTGGGATCCAGGTCCTGAGTTCAAATCCCACTCAGCTGTTGAATTAATACCAGGTGGGGTTAACTCGGCCTGTCATTCTTCCGAGTCGGCAAAATGAGGTGCCAGCTTGTTGATCCTGTGTCAGAGTAGCGACCTGTCCAGGATGTCCCAATAGCCAAGGAGACTGCTTTGGCAGCACCAACGCCTGCACAGAGTATGGTCCCAATGGATGGATGGATGGATGTTCTTCCTGACATATTTCTTCTTTGTTCCTTTCATACTTCTTTCTAATTGTTTTTTTTCATTATTCCTTTTCATTCTACTTCTTGCTTTTCTTCTCTGTCCTCTCTTTTACTCTCTATTCCCTGTTTCGTTATCTATCTCTCGAAGGAGAGTGAATTCTTTGCAGAATTTTTTTGTAAGGCTCACTTGGCTGTGCCTGATGGGTTTGAGATAAGTGGAGTAGTGGCTGAACCAGAATCCTATCCAGGTTCCTCTGATGACTCAAATTGATCTACTTCTCCAGGTTCCTTCTTGGTCTTCCATTTGATTGATGATGAGTTGCTCAATACCAAAGTATACACACGTGACAGATGTGGGCCAATAATAGACCTTGAGATATGCCACATTTATGTGTGGTCATTTGAGAAAGAATTAGCAATATGGACCTGCATATGGAATGAGTATGACTGGAACCAAGAAAGGACTTTATCACAGAGACTAAAGTCATCAAAAGCTGTGTGTGAGAATAGCATGATCACTGTAATCAAAGCGATGAAGATCAAGCATCATCGGAACACTCGTCTATTGCTATCAATGGCACAAAGCAAGTCATTCAGTTCTGAAACTGGGGCTTCTCAGTGATGTGCTACTTTATATCTGCAGACTTCAAGGATAATGGAGGTGAGTTTGAAGGACAACCAGATACTGTTCTGATGCAGCCTTTTCAATTCGTTGCCGAGAAATGGCAAATTTGAGACAGGCTGATCGTTACTTAATTCTTCTTGTCCAAAAAAGGCTACTTCAAACTGGAGTAATTGATGATAGAGGAAGCTCAGAGTCCAGGAAAAACATCAGTGGGCAAAAGTAAAAATTTACAATTTGTGATTGCACTAAGCACAAGAGAAGATGTCTGTTCTGAGCCAGGTTGGTAGTGGTCAAGACACAGGTTGTGGTGACTGGAATATTACCAAAATTTCCCTGATTTCCTATTTTAACGAACAAAGTAATGTGGAAAGTCATTAGCTTGATGAGATGGATCACTACATTCAGGATAGGGTTCACTCTACGAAAATTATCTGTCTGCAGCTTTCCCATAGCAGCGGACAGACAATTTATGCAGTTGAGGAACAAGACTGTGTCGCAGACACTGCTTCATGGTGCTGTCCAGCCACCAATGGGAGAGCAGAGGAGAGGGGAAGATTCATTGAATAGCAACCTGTTAAATGTTTGAGTGGGAGTCAGAATGCAGTATTAGAGTGGCGTGTACACTGCAGGCCATGAGGTTGGGAGCTGAACAGGATGCCTAAGATATGGCAGGGAGAAACAGTTTAACTCTCAGAAACTGAGAAAGGGGCAGTAGTACATCCAGAGTTGAGTGACTAGAAGGAATCCAAGGTGTATGGTCAGCGATCAGGTGTTTACAAAGGAGAGACTTGACATCAGCAGCATGATAATTTCCATGACTTTGCTATGACTGGAAATCAGTGTACTGATCTCTAGTGAGAAGATCTGTTATGCAACCTTCCTACTTATGGGAGTGGTTTTCTGACTTCCAGGCAGATGGATGAAGCAAGGAAGGACAGTTTTGAAGAGTGCAGACAGAGAAGAGAGGTGTGAGGGGGTTAAATGATGATAGAATTGGATGGGTTGGGTGCATGAGATTCCAGCCAACAGTGTAGTTTAGAGATCTCTGCTTTATCTCAAGTGTCCCTGTGAGCTGTTTGAGATGAGGTAGGGGAGAGAGGAGCAGCAAACAAATTTGACAAGGTGCCCCATGACTGAGGAAGAGAACTGGTTGGAGATTTCCTTGCAGTTTGCACGATGTTTTCTAGCTTTTGTCAAGAATGGCCTCACCCTTGTTGCAAACTCACAGAGTGACCTCAGTCAGATTGGCTTTCCATATAAAAACAAACTGCTTTACTATGGCTAACTTGGCATAGGATTCAGTATATGAAGGCCAAGGGGATGGATGGGATAATTGGTGTATGAAAGAATAGATTTTGTGAAATTATCTCCAAGTGGAATGAATATCATATATGCAGTGGAGATGGCAGCCAATCCTTTAGCAAGAGGGCAGATTGCAGTCCCTGCAAGTTGACCTGTGCAAACACCATATTCGTGCAGCCATGAGGTTTATCTTTCACAATCACAGAAACACAAAGGTATGGGCTTTGGTAAGAACATAGTCAATAAGCCAAGCATGGTAGAGGACGAGCAGAAGATGGATGGAACTTTGGTCATTACCAGGTTCAGAAGAGAGGATGTCAATTTTCCAGAAATGCGGTTTGACAAGTTGACAGATTAGGTTAGACCCACAGAAAGCCTATGCTGCAATGCTATGGTGGTTGAACATGGTACAGAGTGGGGAGAGTGGCAGGGTACAGGTGTAGGACATCTGGTATGTGTGTACTATGGCAGAATATGCGGTGGCGAGAGAGTGATGGAACAACTCTTGGTAGAAAGGTTAACAGTCATGAGACAGCACATACTTGAAACTTACTTAGTTTCTTTTCTGGATGCAAGTTCTGCCAAATGAGGTCAGATTCATCACGAGGTTGTTGAATAGCAAAAGCAAAGTAGTGCTGTTGGATTGGTACTGGTTTGCAATAGCCAGAAAGGGAAGATAAATGGGAGAAGTAGAATCTGCATGAATGTGAAGTGTTTGAAAAGGAAACTAAAGGTAGATGTTGCATCTTAGAATGCCATTTAGAAGAAGCTTTGAATAAAATTAAGAGGCAATTGCTTGTAAGAAGTTATGAGGAGTATCTTTTTTTTTCTTCTGCAAGAACGAGGAGCTATGAGGAGGTGAAGGATGATGAAGAATGATCAAATGAGGAAGAGGAAGTTGGGTTAAAGGGATTGTCGAAGTTTTAATGATTTGATATTCTTTAATTTCTTTTGATAATATTTTTGAAAAGTTGAAGAGGGAATATGTAAGGGAAAAGCAGGACGAGAGAGACACAGGAGAAAAGGAGGTAAAGAATGTGTGAGGCTTGGAATCAAGCATAATCCTCGACAATGAAACTCAAAAAGTATACAAACAGGACAATTCACTAGTAGAAGGTAGGGGAATGGATTCACAAAAGTGCAGGGAACAAACACAACAGTTATACAGGATCTGATCGGGATTTTTACTTTTGAAGATTTTCATGTATCTGGGTAAACTCCTGTACTCACAAAGAAGATCGGATCATGAACCATGCTCAATACAGAACATCGGTGCTGCCGAAGCATATTCTATGGCTCGGGATAACCATCCTGCTTGGGGTCCCAACTCCGACAAAGGAATTTGTAATTTGTTAATGGTGCCAGCGGATAGCTTGCTTACTCTTCGCGAAGGACACTGTGGAACTTAACATCCCAACTAATGGCAGCAGTTGGGACGCCCAGTTTAACTCCATAAAAGGCGACACTCACAATTGATGAAACCACCATGCTGTGAAACACAGGTTTATAGATTTATAGCCATCCTGCAACAGTTTATAGCTGGGTCAGGAAGCGAACCAGGCTAGTTAGAGCGAGACATACCTCGGGCTATCCATGCAAGCTACAAATAACCAGAACCAAAGTTGTTAAATATCATCCATAAAATTCCACCTATACTGTTTTGTTGGGATTGCACAACTGGAGCAGTACGAGTCTCAATATTCATTTATTAATTATAGTAAGAAAAATTATTCAACACAAAATTTCCTCCAACATAATACATTTTGATAAATGTTATTATGAAACATGGAAACTATTATTCTCAAAAAAACTGTATGCAAGAATATTGCCATACTGTTGACCAACTAATTTTTTTATTTACCCAGTGGTGCCACATGTGATTTGAACATGTATTGAAAGCACTTGTTTACGACGAGGACTGCAGGCTTTTTAGTAGTTGCTTCTGACATCTCGCATTGCCATGGGCGTTCCCCAGTCAGTTCAGGAGACAGCTGGGAGAGCTTCAGAGTGGATTCAAGCATGGCCTTGAACCCAAAGTGAACAATTTGTCCATGGATCTGTATTAGTTGTCTGCCTTCGGTTGTTGCAAAATGCTAGTCCTTTCCCTCCATAGTGTAACAGTCACCCAAACAGGACATTTTTCATTGCCGGCCAAGCTCAATTTTCCCTTCAGAGTATCTAAGCTTTCCGGAAATGGAGAGATGTTTAACCTTTGGAGAAATTTGCAGGTTCGAATAAAAAAGGCCGCTGAAACTTATGTTAATTAGTATATTCTAGCAAAGTAAGGAATTGCAATGAAAGGATACAATTACAAACAATCTGCACAATGATAGAGCACATTAATAGCTTTATGTTACGAGGTGGTGTTCAAAAAGTATCAACTTAATTTTTCGTGCGTAACATTGAAGCTAGGGAGGCGTGGTTTTGGTGCACGTTATGTAAGGCGATCTAATCTGTATGCGTGAATATTTTCCTGCTCAGGCTGTCAGTCGCCGAAACAGGCCGCCGATGAGCTGAGGAAGTGTAAGTGAGCGATGTCGGATTTTTCGTTTTTGACAAAATTGCTGGAAAAACTTGAACAACGCTACTGCAGTCAAATTTTGTGTAAAGCTTGGCGATTCCCAAGTGGAAACGATCGCAAGATTCACAGGCCTTCGGGAAGAAGCAATTGGGCACCACACAGATAGAAAGGAGTGGTACACACGATTCAAAGATGGTCGCAATCATGGAAAGTGAAGCACAGTTCTGGGTGGCCCTCAAATCGAATTGAGATCGTCATTGACAGTGAGGACCTCTGCTGATGCAGATGTCGAATCAGATCAGAGACTTGCAGACGAGGCGGGCGTAGCATTAGGATCGTTATTCCATTGTGACTGATGATTTGGGCTAAGGAGAATCTCAGCGAAGTTCGTGCCAAGCTGCTACATCAGAGCAGAAGCATCCGTTTGGAGATCGCACCGGACATCTCAAGACGTGAACAGCGATCCAATTTTGCAACACAGTGACACTGGAGATGAGAACTGGGTTTAGTGGTACGACCATAAACCAAGTTCCAGCATCACAAGTGGAAGCATCAACATCCCGAGGCCAAAAAAAAGCAAGGAAGGTCCCGCAGCAATTGTCAAAGTCATGCTGACGCTTTCTTTGACTCCAGTGGGCGTGGTTCTCACGAGTACGCACCACAGGCGACAACACCTAAAGAGTCTACCAAGAGGTACTGCACGCCTTTGTGACGCTGTGCCGACGCAAACAGCTGAACTGTGGGCAGCGTCAATTGGCAAGCTCCAGCAATAACGCACACGCCATCTTCAACAATTTGGATAGAGTTTCCTGGCCAAACACAACACACCTGTGCTTCGTCGGCTGCCTAATCCCGACATGGCCCGTGTGACTTCTGGCTTTTCCAAGCTGAAAATGCCCTGAAAGGGACCAGATTCAGTCCAGAAGAAACATCATGCCGGAATTCACGGACAGTGCGCGCATCGCCAAAGAGAGGCGTCAGCGCTGAATCTTTCCGACAGTGGAGACCGTTGGAAGAAGTGTGTTGGCAGCCCCAGGGACTACTTTGAAAGGAGATTAGTGTAAGTTGTTTGTATCTGGATACGAGTATTTTTTATGAACAGGTCGGATACTTTGATAACACTGTTATTAATATGTCATGGAAGAAACTCGAAGGCACTCATCAAAGTTGCAAGATAGTCTCCGCGCCAAAAAAATTGTGCTGAACACCAATGATGATGATGTCATAAATTGTTTCCCATACAATTTAGCCTAGATGACCTTCAACAATTTTCATACTAACGGATAAAGCGTTTGACGTACGCAACTATGACGTCACACAAACCAACCTATGCTATAAATCATTATTTTGCATTTGGGTAGTACTGAAATGTGCCACAGTTTGCAATTTTTTCCATGGAGGCATTTCGGAGATAAGAGGTCCAAATATTTTACTTTTTTTCCATCATGGTGCCACAACAAGTGAACTATGTGATCAAATTATCATAAAAACCATTTTACATGTAAGCTTGCACCTATGGTGAAAATTCGTGTCAATTAGATAAGCCGGATTGCAGAGAACAGAGAAAATCAGCAACCAGCGGAATAGTACGGATGTTGGACAACCCGAAAACATAATGCCTCTGGTGACTTCATCAGTGGAGGTTTTTCTGTTGAGAGTGAGAGGAATGATTAAGACGTGAAACACTTAACTTGAAATGTACAGGAAGGACGTGCACGTATTCCTGGTTAGTCAACATTAGTACGACTGTGAACAAGTATGGCACGTTACTGGCATCCACCTGCTTCATGAGCACCCACCTGCTTCATGCTTTGCTTCATGCTCCAAACAGTGCACAGATTCATCCTTTGTGGAATATTTTCTTTGTATCACCATTCTCCCGAGGAGGATAACTTGTCATCACACCAATGAGGAGCTTCTCCTCTGAATACATGGATTATTTTCCCAAACACCGATCACATTAAATTAGATGCATCTTGGTACAACCGGCTGTGTTTTAAGGTTCTACTGCTATCTGGGAGATAACTTTTTCAAAAATTTTCAATTTTCTCAATAAAACTGTCCTATTTTAAAGAATCAATATTCAACTGTCCTATTACTCATATATTTTTTTCTTCTCAAACTGTACTATTCATTTTTTGAAAATCCCCCACCAAAGTGTATTATAATATGATTATCTACAAATAATAGACTCAACTAAAATATACTTTACTTAGCTTAAAATGGTTAAAAAAAAGAAGAACATTTATCAGAAATGAATTTGCCACAGCCACAATTTTCCCACATTCTTGGTTGGCTTGGTTTGGAGGAAATTTTGGCCCAAAATCTTTCACCAACTAGCTGCCAGGCTTGACACTCGCTAAGTAATAGGGCAGACGATTTTGTGAATTTCGCGAGTGCTGCGATAGTTCACTACTCTTTGCGTGGCAAGTTGAGATTACTTGAACGTCCACCAACGAATGCATGGCAACGGGAGGCCATTTAACGTGGCACACACATTGATGAATATCCCTGGAACACCAGGATGACAGTTTATAGCTGGTCAGATTCAACCCAGGCAGCACCTTTGAGGTGAGCATGCACATCTCTTGTGCGCCATCCTGCAGCCTATTTGCCAGAAATTACTCATAGAGTTAAATCTTCAAAATTGTGTAATTACAAATGATTTATATTTTGATCTTATCCACGTTGGTGCTTCAACACTTTTCCTGGCAAACAGTTCACAGTATATACCAATAAACTCTGAGAGAATCTTATTTCAAACTCATCAATCATATAGTCTTCTGTATGGTAATCTTCAGATTGATGTGGATCGAGGGAGTTAAGAAAGTTATATTGTGAGTGAGAAGGGTTAATAACTTTGGTGACAATAATTAGTCACTTTCCAGTTTGTGGTTGCTATTGTGGTCAAATTTGCAACGCTCCTTCACCTAATCAAAGCCAGTTTTACTGAACCAGATGCGTCGTGTTTCTTTATATTTACGTCCTGTTTTTGCTGCTTGTGTTTTCGGTCCAGGGTTTTCCGTGTTAATCGCAACCTTTTTTGTTCTATTGTTGGCCCAGATCTATTTTCCCAGACAGCCTGGAGCAAATTGTTCGGTTTGAGGTGTTTGTCATTCGTTTTTTTTTTTTTTCGAAAATTTGGTCCTTCTGCCCTCTTTAACATTATCCATTCCTCTTCATTCAAAATAAAAAATATTAAAAAAAACTTTTCATCAAAAATCTCTT
>CM068967.1:68056238-68074631 GCA_035128595.1 Eptatretus atami
CTAATTATTCGCACAGACAGAAATGCCGGGGATCTACACCTCAACGGAGCCTGCACGGAAACGAGCCGCTTTACGCAGCTCGTTCCGTTTGCGATTGCTGAGCGGTTTTATATTGCCAAGCCCCGTCGGACCAGATGTACGTTTTTCGCTATAATTCAGCAGTATTTTATCCGAAGCATTTGGAGTTCAATGGAGGAAGGGCGCAATGACAGGTGAATATCCCAAGGGGACATTTTATTCAAATGCAATATGCAAAGCAGGAATGAATGGGGGTAGGGACAAGAACACGAACAAAAAGACCTACAGCGATTCTATTTATTATCTACATGCATTATCAGTTCATCTACTTAGTACAAGGCACCGAAACTTTCATGCAAAAAACCCAAGAAGAAAGAAAGGAAAGCACGGCTCGTAGCCTTTATGATGTGCTTCGGAGCGGATGACCTAGGGGATTCCGAGAGCAGCGGCTACCTGCACCCTCTTGGTGGATCGTGGGCGACCCCTCAATGTCTTGCTGCACCTCGCATGACTCCACACGCCCCAATAACTCTTGACTCACACAAGCTCCAAGGCAATCCTGGCTGGTGATTTCTTCGCTCCAACTCGACCACTCCGAAACTTCTAACTCTGGGCTCTCCATCACGATTTCGCTCACACACGCACCGCCTTTTCGGCTCAACGGCCTTTTTATCCGTCCGGGGTTTTGCCCTCCTTCCCGGCGCGCGGGGAATTCCAGAGAGTCTCGGCTGCTCTTTTGTGGATAACGACATTGCTTTTTTTTACGCGTTCTGGAAAGGGACTCGCCCAATGTCACTTCTGTTTACCATCTGAGGGTATCGGGGCGGAGTTGTTGAGATGCTGTTGTGGTGGTGAGTGCGTGGTTGTAGTGTGGTTGGTGCTGTGGTGGGGATGGGTGGGTGTTGAGGTGCTGTTTTGGTGGTGAGGTGGCGTGGTTGTAGTGTCGCTGGCGCTGTGGTGGGGATGGCGTGGTTGTTGAGATGCTGTTTGGTGGTGGAGTGCGTGGTTGTAGTGTGGTTGGCGCTGTTGGTGGGATGGGTGGTTGTTGAGATGCTGTTTGTTTGAAATAAAGATAGAAGAATAAGCGTACTCAAAGATGCACAGCCCGGCACACGAATAATACCCTTTATACATCGGGGGAAATCTAACTGGAACACTACTTATCGACATAACTGATCTTCAGGGAACCTGAATGGTGATCTTGAATTCACAACGTAATATATATATATATATATATATATTATATATTATATATATATATATATATATATAATATATACAAGACACATATTGTTACGGCAACGGCTACCGAGTGTATATGAATAATACTCGTTTCTCGGAAGAGCGGACCTGGGGCCACCTCCACATTACTTTGTGGTAAGTGGATGCTTACAACACGAACGCAAATCAGTTTAACCACGAGTTCAATGTCCAACGTCTAATTTGCCGTTTAACTGGAGGTCATGTGGCTTCCTGAACGGGGGACGTACCCTCGGCTTAATCTTATTTAATTCGGCTTAATAACGGGGGACGTACCACCAATCTTATCTTGATTAGATCTTAATGAGGGGGCTGAGCCTTTACCGCTGGATGCCCGACGATGACATGGTTATTTAGTTTGGGAACTACCTCCCAGTCCATCTAGTTTCGGACATGCTGGATCAATAGAAGGAAAGGACAAGTACGGACAGGTTGAAAAGTCAACAAGGATTTTTGACAAAGAAAAATAAATAACTGAAAAACTTTTTTTCTTTGTGGTGAAAATAGATGAATTCAAATCAATAAAAATAATCCAAACGAAAGAATTAAACAGGCATTAATGAGAAACAGACAAAGAGCAGATGCTATCACTAGCCTCATCTTATATATTATTTCCGAGTTGTGGTTTGTGTCGCGCTATCTTCGACTTGTTCTGCGCTCGAGTAACGTGATATTCGGCTTACATTATCTCAAAGACATAGAGGTGCATGGTAACAAAAAAGTAATAAAATGGTTTGAAAAAGTGAAAAGTATTCCACTTACTGCTTAAAGTAAATTACTCTGATACTCTGCATCATTCCTTTCTCAAACACACCACCCAATGTGCGCAGAACGCGGGTTATGCTAGTTAAAATTAAACACGAGACAAGGGTACCCGAGGTCATTCAGGGGGAAATAAATCCGGTCTCGGCTAAAGGCCTGTCACACTTGAGATTTAGCCACCGTATGCCGACTTGTGAAAAATTGTCTAAAACGCTGGCACACGTCGATAGAATACTATGGGTAAGTTTGATAACATTAAGAGCACGCTGAAAACACTGCATAACGTCGTAATACGCTGGTTCATCGTTGTATTTGCGGTTGTCCTCAAATTTTAGCATGCCTTGAAAT
Organism: Eptatretus atami; assembly: GCA_035128595.1. Taxonomy (NCBI): domain Eukaryota; kingdom Metazoa; phylum Chordata; class Myxini; order Myxiniformes; family Myxinidae; genus Eptatretus; species Eptatretus atami. The sequence goes on from CM068967.1 coordinate 68,058,627, forward strand.
TTTACGACGTATGCAGCGTATGACTCACACATTCCGTACGCTGGCCATAAGTTGTAGGCACGTTATACGATCGTTGACACCGAGTTAGATTGGTACAACAGTAATGGGGATATGGGGGTACTTAGATATTGATATCACTATGCAACCATATTTGGGCATAATCGCTCCTCTTGCATTTAAGTTCCTGTAAAAACAGCAAGGGAATGAAAAACGGAAAAAATAGAAGAGAAGGAAGGAAACACAGGTAGAAAATGGGTGAAGAAAAGAACAAGGGTAGGTATAGGGATGCTATGGAATAGTAGTGCACTGATTGCTTGAAGTGTGGATGGAAGAGGGCAATTGAACTGTCCTCTGGAAACAGCTCTATAAATTGAAGAAATAAGAACAAGAGAGTTGAGGTTTTCATGAAAGACTAGATGTGGGAGATAACCAGGAGGACGCTATTGAACACGTGCATCCTGGAGAAGCTGGGATGTGTCAGAAGGCGAGAGCAGAGGAGCGAAACCAGAAGAGGCAGAAAAGAAAAAAACAGAGGCCAGGAACCTGTCTGCATGTGAGACCAACAGGCCTTGTGCTTCGGCTTCAATGCAGAAATGTAAATCATGTGAGGGCTTTGGAATCATGGAATCAGGACAAAGAGGAATGTGATGCTGGGTGCTAACCACATGGGAAAGCAGTAATTCCATTGGCCTATTGACAGGCTTTGTAGGCTGTGGGTTCTGATTACACAAGGAATTGACTTGGAATGACAGAGGATGCAGTTTGTGGCTGCCTTGAGGCCATCTTTACTATATGGTCAGTAAAGAAGAGCTCTGGCTGTCCGAGGCTCGGGAGTTCAAGATAGTCAACCTCATTCAGAGATAATAATGAAAGAAAGAAAAAAGTATTTATATTGACCTCAACACCCACGCCATCCCACCACAGACAAACACTAACACGCCACCCCACCACCACACAACAGCATCTCAACAACTCCCGCCCCGATTCCTCAGAATGGGTAATGAATACAAGTAGGTGAGAGAAAAAGAGAGATAGAGAGGGGGAAGGGGGAAGGGCCGGGGGTGAAAAACGCTACACAGAAGGGTATAAATATTTTCAGGCACTTTAAAAAATAGACAACTGTTGTTATATTTCTCATTGAATTGGGAGTTTGTTTCAACGCTTGAAGCATGATTGAAAAGACTATAGCTGGTTTTTGTAGAATTTATGTACAACAAGGAGGTGCTGCTGTAGAATGAAGTGAGTAGAGATGCCGTGTTCTGTAAACATGATGAGATGTACACTGGGAGAGAGGATGACAAGAATTGAACGTTTGAAGAAGTATTCTATATTGTTATTCTTCTGCACTGGGAAAAGTGTAATTGGTTAACATGGGAGTTATGGTCCATGACATTTAGGTTGTTGAAAGATCAGGCTGTTCCGCACTATCTTAATCAATACAAATCTGTTAATGATTCATGAAGTAAAGAACTACCATAATCCAGCCTGGAGAGCACGAGTGACGAACAACATGATGACAACTATCATGTACTTCCTGATGTGATTTGATGATTTAGAGACACTGATTAGACATCCTCATGTCATGATCAAACATCATCTCTCAATTTTGATTGGAGGGGAATGAGGGATCTCATCACCATCAAAGCTGAAAGTATAATCATGAAGCTGTTTATAGTAGTTTGGTGAAGAAACTATGAAGGATTCAGTTTATTAGAATTCAGCTTCAGCTTACTACATATATCTGCCATGCGATATGCAGAGCATTAAAGAGACAAAAGTGAGCACAGTCACCAGGTATGGTCCAGTCAAAATTGCATATAGAATATATCCCGCATATACACTGATGAGCCAAACATATCACCACCTGCCTAATATGCTGTTGTCTCTAGTACACCAAAAGAGCGCGACCTGCCAAGGCTGGAATCCACACGACTCTGATAAGTGTCCTGTGGTATTGGCACCAAAACATTCGCAGTAGATCCTTCAAGTCTGTAAGTTGCGAGGTGGAGCTGCCGTGGATCGGACTTGTCGGTCCGACATCACAGATGCTCAATCGTGAGATCTGGAGAATTGAGGCAGGGCAACACCGGACACTTCATCATGTCTCTCAAACATTCCCAACAATGTGTGCAGTGTGGAGGGTGCATTATCCTGCTGAAAGAGGAACACTGCCATCAGGGAATACCATTGTCATGAGGGGTGTACTGGTCTGTAACGATGTTTAGGTAGGTGACACGTGTCAAATTGGATGTCCACATGAATGGCCGGACCTAGGTTTCCCAGCAGAACATTGCCCGAGGATCAACACTCCTCACCGGCTTGTCGTCTCCAAAGTGCATCCTGGTGCCATCACTTCCCAGGTAAATGGCACAGTACTGGCCATCCAAGTGATCTAAAAGAAAACAGGACTCATCGGACCAAGCGACCTTCTTCCACTGCTCCAAGGTCAGTTGACACCCGCGTGCCCATTTGTAGGCACTTTCGACAGTGGACAGGGGTCATCATTGGCACTCTGACTGGTCTGCTGCTGACGCAGCCCATACGCAGCAGGGTGCGATGCACTGTGGATTGGTGACACATTCCTCCCGTGACCACATTAATTTCTGTGACGTGCCAAGTAGACCATTGTCGGTTCGACCAAGACAGGATAGCTTTTTGTCCAGAAAAGAACAGAATACCAATTCCATTGTTTAAATCACCAAATCTTAAGGTAACTTGCAAATTTCAGTCTTTCACCATATTTTGTGGTCTCAGAATGGTTTCTTTGCTGCAACTCTGCCGTGAGACCTACTGTATAAGTTTCTGTGCGTAGTGCTGGATGAGATGTTAATGGTTGAAGGCCTGCTCTAATTTCCATTTGTCAGCTGCTGACTTGATTTCTTCATAAAAGAACTGAACTTCAAGTGCTTGTCTTGCTTTCTTGGGAGGTTCTGGTGGGTCTTCCTGGACTTTTTATATTTTGTAGCACCATTTTTTTTCAGGCATTGCAAAGTGGACCAACCATTGTAGGAGATCTTCAGCTTTTCTGTATTTTCTTCATTGTGTTCCTTTCTCTCGAGAGTTGGATCTCACGCTGTTCTGTTGAAAAGTTGCTTCCTTGGCACCATTTCTGAACCCACTCAAACTTTTAAGCAAGGGAACAAGCTGATGAAAAGTAATTTCACATATTCACCAATTTGTAACTTTTATGCGGTTTTCTTGTAATTTGCTTTAATGTAACTGGTGAGGACTATTTTAATAATTTATTATTACTGTACAATAATCCACAACTGTTTCCTGCTTATTGTCTTTACGGAAATAAATATTAAAAGCACATGATAATATAACAGAAAGCAAAAATAAAAATTTCAATTCCCATTTATTTATATACTGAACTGTGATTTAATGACTTTTTTTTCTTTTTTGGTATACATTGTCAGGCTCATATGAGACGAACACACAACGCACAGCAAGGGGGGTATGAGACAAGAGGGGTGGGAGAGGGATGGACAAAACAGTGGGGAATATAGACATTATATTGTGGAAGGGAGAGGGGATGGGGCAGGGTATACGGGTAAACAAGATGGACACTACAGGGAATTTCAGGAAGGAAAGCAGGGAATTTGAAGAAGGTGGGTTTGAGGTGGATTAACAGGGTAGAAAAGATCGAGGTTTTGGATGGGGGAGGATAAGAGGTGGTGATGAACAGCTGTTTTGAAGGCCTGGAGGGAAGAATGGGATTGAAGAGAGTTGGGAGTTTATTTCAAAGACGGAAAAAGAGAATGAAAGAGTGAAGTGAGCAGTGATTCCTGATTTGGTAGTTTTACAAGGGGGTTGCTGGCGGATCTTGAGCGCCTGTGGAAATAGGGGGGGGTGTATCGCAGACAGAGCAGGGAAGGAGACCGAGAGGAGACGGTAGAAGACAGAAAGCCGCAATGACCTACCTGCGGTGAAAGAGTGAGAGGCCCAAGACTCAGCATCACCGCAGGAGATACCAATGATCTAAATGCTTGGTTTCCACAGTGTAAAGGTGAGAAAGGTGAAAGGCAGGAGCACCAGCTTCTCTCTCCCAGAGGGGAGAGCAGTACTCCATCAGGCTGTGGCCGAAAACTTTGTATGTGGGTCAGGAGCTCAGATGGGCCGAGGAAGGACTTTGCACGACGGAGGATTCCAAGTCAGCGACAGGCCTGTGGAGGCCAGGTTGAAATGTGGCTTTCCAGGAAAGATCATGGCAATAGTGACAATGAAAGGACTCTTCCAGAGGATTGTTTAAAAAAGTAGATGGGGGGGGGGGGTGGTTCAAACGGTCCTTTCGGAGAGACATAGTGAGTGTGAGATTTTGTCGGATTTAAAGACATGTTCCACGTGTTGGCCCAGTATGTGATTTTACCAGATCTGCAGTGAGCGAAGAAGTTGCTGCTTGCCGTCTGAGGGAAGACAGATGGTACAGCAGAGGGGGATTCATCAGCAAAGAGATAAAGAGGATTTTCAGAGAGTCAAAAGATCATTGATGAAAACAAAAAAAACAGGGGCCCAGAATACTGATTTGAGGAACTCAGCCTGGACAGGAAGAAGGGATGAGAGAACTCCATTTTGGGCACACGTTGGTGCGACAGGAGAGAAGTCGCGAGTCATGAGTGGAGATGGCTTGGATACCATAGCAAGAGAGTTTGGTGAGCAGGGCAGGGTGCCAGACCATGTCAAAAGCACGCGATATGTCCAGGGATATGGCTCTGATTTCATGCCTGGCATTGAGGACCTCCATCCATTGTGGGAGAGCAAGAACAGCATATCCAGGGTAGAGTGAACTGGTCTGAAACCAAATTGATGATCGGAAATCAGGCCATGAGAAGAGGAAGGATTTAAATGTCTGAAGCGATGATGGATTGCATAACTTTGCTGATGATTGGGAGAAGGCTGATTGGTCTGCAGTTGCAGGGATCTGTTTTGCACCTTTTTAATGCAGAGCAGTAATGTTTGTGATTTGCAGGCAGAGGCATGATTGATGGTGATAAGAGGGTGAATAGAACAGAGAGAAGGTGGCAAGAGCAGATGAGCAGGTTTTTAGGACATGTGGGCTAATGCTGTCTGGACCGGTTACAGAATCTGAGTCGAGGTTTGACAGAAGCTTCCACCTTGTCAGGATAAAAGGACACAGAGTCCAGGGACAGTTGGGTTGACTGGGTTAGTTGGGTACAGTAAGCGATGGCTTTCGGACACAAGATTTCGATGGCAGACACCGAGGTTAGGCCATTCAGCCTTCTCATGTGCAGTATCAGCAGTGCGGCCATTTGAGTAAGGGAGGGATGGAGGGGGAACAGACACATAAACAGATTTGATTAGTGCCAGGATTTGGGAGAGGAGAGAGGTTGAGAGTTTCAGAAGGGATTAGAAAGATGCTGTTTTCTGCTGTCCTGAGGAATAGACCACAACACACTTGTTCCGAGCTTTATGGAAGGAACTGAGATTACCCTCATTGGGTTTGCTTCCAGATATGTTTCAGGACAACTGCCTCGCACAAGCTTCAGTTAACCATGGGTGGAGGAAGGGTAGGACAACTGAAGATGAGAGCGGATTTATGTGCATGAGAAGAGAGCAAGTTTCTTTGAAAGAATTCCCAGGATGAGTGTTGTTGGAGAAAGTAGTGATGGGAGACCAGTGGAGAAGTTTGATTGGCTGCTTGAGACCTTGCAGTCGTCCTGAGTGAAATGCCAGACTTGACGGTGCTGAGGTGGTTTCTCTGATAACAGGCAGAATATCAAATATTTAATTACAAATATATGATATATACATGATATTGATGTGTCAATATTTGAATTACGGATATCAAACTTTCACAGATATTTGATTTATTATCTACCAATATTGCACATTCCGAACTTCCCCAAATGATTAATGGAGAATAATATGAAAAAGGGAAAGTAACCCAAGCCTTTGCATATGATAAGTGATGGAACGCTGACAAGACCTCTGGTAGCTTGTATGAGCACTTTTGAGCCTGGGGAGTAACTGCTGAAATATATCTGTCCACGTTTTCCTACACCTGGTGTTGGCTCATGGTTAGGGTGGTGGGCTTGGGATCCCGGGTCCTGGTTCAAATCCCACTCAGCTGTTGAATTAATACAGGTGGGGTTAACTCTGGCCTGTCATTCTTCCGAGTCGGCAAAATGAGGCCAGCTTGTTGGATCCTGTGTCAGAGTAGCGACCTGTCCAGGATGTGCCAATAGCCAAGGAGACTGCTTTGGCAGCACCAACGCTCTGCACAGAGTATGGTCCAATGGATGGATGGATGAGATGTTCTTCCTGACATATTTCTTCTTTGTCCTTTCAATTCTTTCTAATTGTCTTTTTCATTATTCTTCTTTTCATTCTACTTCTTGCTTTTCTTCTCTGTCCTCTCTTTTACTCTCTATTCTCCTGTTTCGTTATCTATCTCTCGAAGGAGAGTGAATTCTTTGCAGAATTTTTTCTGTAAGGCTCACTTGGCTGTGCCTGGATGGGTTTGAGATAAGTGGAGTAGTGGCTGAAACCAGAATCCTATCCAGGTTCCTCCTGATGACTCCAAATTTGATCTATTCTTCAGGTCCTTCTTGGTCTCCTTTGATTGATGATGAGTTGCTCAATACCATAAGTATAACACGTGAACAGATTGGGCCAATAATAGACCTTGAGAATGCCACATTATGTGTTTGGTCATTTGAGAAAGAATTAGCAATATGGACCTGCAATATGGAATGAGGTATGACTGAACCAAGAAAGGACTTTATCACAGAGATAAAGTCATCAAAAGCCTGTGTGTGAGAATAGCATGATCACTGTAATCAAAAGCGATGAAGATCAAGCATCATCGAACACTGTCTATTGACTATCAATGGCACAAAGCAAGTCATTCAGTTCTGAAACTGGGGCTTCTCAGTGTATGTGCTACTTATATCTGCAGACTGTCAAGGATATGGAGGTGAGTTTGAAGACAAAACCAGATACCTGTTCTGATGCAGCTTTTCAATTCGTTTGCCGAGAAATGGCAAATTTGAGACAGGCTGATCGTTACTTAATTCTTCTTGTCCAAAAAAGCTACTTCAAACTGGAGTAATTGATGATAGAGGAAGCTCAGAGTTCCAGGAAAAACATCAGTGGGCAAAAGTAAAAATTTACAATTTGTGATTGCACAGAAGCACAAAGAGAAGATGTCTGTTCTGAGCCAGGTTGGTAGTGGTAAAGACACAGGTTGGTGACGGAATATTATACCAAAATTTTCCCTGATTTCCTATTTAACGAACAAAGTAATGTGGAAGTCATTGCTTGATGAGATGGATCACTACATTCAGGAATAGGGTTCCACTCATAGATAAATTATCTGTCTGCAGCTTTCCCATAGCAGCGGACAGACATTATATGCAGTTGAGGAACAAGACTGTGTCGCAGACACTGCCTTCATGTGCAGTCCACCCAATGGGAGAGCAGAGGAGAGGGGAAGATTCCATTGAAGCAACCTGTTAAATGTTTGAGTGGGAGTCAGAATGCAGTATTAAGAGTGGCGTGTAACTGCAGGCCATGAGGTTGGGAGCTGAACAGGATGCCTAAGATATGGCCAGGGAGACAGTTTAACTCTCAGAACTGAGAAAGGGGCAGTAGTACATCCAGAGTTGAGTGACTAGAAGGAATCCAAGGTGATGGTCAGCGATCATGGTTTCACAAAGGAGAGACTTGACATCAGCACATGATAATTTCCATGACTTTGCTATGACTGGAAATCAGTGTACTGATCTCTAGTGAGAAGATCTGTTATGCAACCTTCCTACTTAGGGAGTGGTTTTCTGACTTCCAGCAGATGGGATGAAGCAAGGAAGGACATTTTGAGAGGCGACAGAGAAGAAGAGGTGTGAGGGGGTTAAATGATGATGAATTGGATGGGTTGGGTCTGAGATTCAAGCCAACAGTGAGTTTAGAGATCCTGCTTTATCTCAAGTGTCCTGTGAGGCTGTTTGAGATGAGGTAGGGGAGAGAGGAGCAGCAAACAAATTTGACAAGGTGCCCATGACTGAGGAAAGAGACTGGTTGGAGATTTCAGCTTGCAGTTTGCACGATGTTTCTAGCTTTTGTCAAATGGCTCACCCTTGTTGCAAACTCACAGAGTGACCTCAGTCAGATTGGCTTTCCATATAAAAACAAACTGCTTACTATGGCTAACTTGGCAATAGGATCAGTATATGAAGGCCAAGGGGATGGATGGGATAATGGTGTTGAAAGAATAGAATTTTGTGAATTATCTCCAAGTGGAATATCATATATGCAGTGGAGATGGCAGCCAAATCCTTAGCAAGAGGGCAGATTGCAGTCCCTGCAAGTTGACCTGTGCAAAACCATATTCGTGCAGCCATGAGGTTTATCTTTCACAATCACAGAAACACAAAGGTATGGGCTTGGTAAGAACATAGTCAAATAAGCCAAGCAAGGGTAGAGGACGAGCAGAAGATGGATGGAACTTTGGTCATTACCAGGTCAGAAGAGAGGATGTCAATTTTCCAGAAATGCGGTTTGACAAGTTGACAGATTAGGTTAGAACCCACAGAAAGCCTATGCTGGCAATGCTATGGTGGTTGAATGGTACAGAGTGGGAGAGTGGCAGGGTAAGGGTGTAGGACATCTGGTATGTGTGGTACTATGGCAGAATAGCGGTGGCGAGAGATGTGATGGGAACAACTCTTGGTAGAAAGGTTAACAGTCATGAGACAGCACATACTTGAAACTTACTTAGTTTCTTTTCTGGATGCAAGTTCGTGCCAAATGAGGTCAGATTGTCATCACGAGGTTTTGAGACAGCAAAGTAGTGCTGTTGGATTGGTCACTGGTTTTGCAATAGCCAGAAAGGGAAGATAAAATGGGGAGAAGTAGAATCTGCATGAATGTGAAGTGTTTGAAAAGGAAACTAAAGGTAGATGTTGCATCTTAGAATGCCATTTAGAAGAAGCTTTGAATAAAATTAAGAGGCAATTGCTTTGTAAGAAGTTATGAGGAGTATCTTTTTTTTTCTTCTGCAAGAACGAGGAAGCTATGAGGAGGTGAAGGATGATGAAGAATGATCAAATGAGGAAGAGGCAATTGGGTTAAAGGGTATTGTCGAAGTTTTAATGGATTTATATTCTTTGATAATATTTGAGTTGTAAGAAGAGAGAAAATAGTAAGAGGAAAAAGCAGGACGAGAGAGAAACACAGGAGAAAAGGAGGTAAAGAATGTGTGAGGCTTGGAATCAGAGCATAAACCTCGACAAGTCCAAACTCAAAAATGTATACAAACAGGACAATTCACTAAGGAAAGAAGGTATGGAATGGATTCACAAACAGTGCAGGGAACAACACAACAGTTATAAGGATCTGATCGGGATTCTTTACTTTTGAAGAAGTTTTCATGTATCTTGGGTAAACTCCTGTACTCACAAAGAAGATCGGATCATGAACCATGCTCAATACAGACATCGGTGCTGCCGAAGCATATTCTATGGCTCGGGATACCATCCTGCTTGGGGTCCCAACTCCGACAACAGGAATTTGTAATTTGTTAATGGTGCCAGCGATAGCTGCTTACTCTTCGCGAAGGACACTGTGGAACTTAACATCGCAACTAATGGCAGCAGTTGGGACGCCCAGTTTAACATCCATAAGAAGGACGACACTCACATTGATGAACCACCATGCTGTGAAACACAGGTTTATAGATTATAGCCTCCTGCAACAGTTTTATAGCTGGGTCAGGATGCGAACCCAGGCTCAGCTTAGAGCGAGTGCACATACCTCGAGGCTATCCTGCAAGCTCACAATAATCCAGAACCAAAGTTGTTAAAATATCCATAAAAAATTCCACCTATACTGTTTTGTTGGGATTGCACAACTGGCAGCGCTACGAGTCTCATATTACTTTTGAATTAAGTACAAGAAAAATTATTCAACCAAAATTTCTCAAACATATACATTTGATAAATGTATAGAACATGGAAACTATTATTCTCAAAAAACTGTATGAGAATTATTGCATACTGTTGACCAAACTAATTTTTTTTTACCCAGTGGTGCCACTGTGATCTTGAACATTATTTGAAAGCACACTTGTTTAGAGAGTGACTGCAGGCTTTTTAGTAGTTGCTTCTGACACTCTGCATTCGCATGGGTGCCAGTCAGTTAGGAGACAGCTGGGAGAGCTTCAGAGTGGGATTCAGCATGGCCTTGACACCCAAAGTGAACAATTTGTCCTGGATCTGTATTAGTTGTCTGCCTTCGGTTTCGTCAAATGCTATCCTTTCCCTCCATAGTGTTAACAGTCACAACAGAAGTCATTTTTCGCCGGCAAGCTCAATTTTCCCTTCAGAGTATCTAAAGCTTTCCGGAAATGGAGAGATGTTTAACCTTTGGAGAAATTTGCAGGTCCGAATAAAAAGGCGGAACTTATGTTAATTATATATTCTAGGCAAAGTAAGAATTGCATGAAAGGATACAATTACAAACAATCTGCACTAATGAAGACACATTAATAGGCTTTATGTATCAGGTGGTGTTCAAAAAGTATCCAACTTAATTTTTCGTGCGTAACATGAAGCTAGGGAGGCGTGGTTTTGGTGCATCGTTATGTAAGGCGATCTAATCAAGATTGCGTCGAATATTTTCCGCTCAGGCTGTCAGTCCGCCGACAGGCCGCCGATGAGCTGAGGAAGTGTAAGTGAAGCCGCTGTCGGATTTTCGTTTTTGACAAAATTGCTGGAAAAACTTGAACAACGCTACTGCATCAAAATTTTGTGTAAAGCTTGGCGATTCCAAGTGGAAACGATTCGAAGATCAACAGGCCTTCGGGAACGAAGCATTGGGCACCACACAGATAGAAAGAGTGGGTAACACCGATTCAAAAGATGTGCACATCAGTGGAAAGTGAAGCACGTTCTGGGTAGGCCCTCACATCCGCAATGAGATCGTCATTGACAAGTGAGGACTCCTGCTGAATGCAGATCGTCGAATCAGATCAGAAACTTGCAGACGAGGCGGGCGTCAGCATTAGGATCCGTTATTCCATTGTGACTGAGATTTGGGCTTAAGGAGAATCTCAGCGAAGTTCGTGCAAGCTGCTAATCGAGCAGAAGCATCCGTTGGAGATCGCACAGCGACATCTCAAGACTTGAACAGCGATCCAACTTCTTGCAACACAGTGACCACTGGACGATAGAACCTGGGTTTAGATGGTACGACCATAAACCAAGTTCCATGTATCAAATGGAAGCATCAACTCCGAGGCCAAAAAAAGCAAGGAAGGTCCGCAGCAATGTCAAGTCATGCTGACCGTCTTTCTTGACTCCAGTGGGCGTGGTTCTCACGAGTACGCACCACACGGCGACAAACCTACAAAAGTACACAAGTAGGTATGCACGCTTTGTTGACGCTGTGCGACGCAAACAGCTGACTGTGGGCAGCGGTCAATTGGCAAGCTCCAGCAGATAGCACACCCCATCTTCACAATTTGGATAGAGTTTCCTGGCCAAACACAACACAACCTGTGCTTCGTCGGCTGCCTAATCTCCGGACATGGCTCCGTGTGACTTCTGGCTTTTCCCAAGCTGAAATGCCCTTGAAGGGACCAGTTCCAGTCCAGAAGAAGAATCATGCGGAATTCACGGACAGCTGCGCGCATCCCAAAGAGAGCGCGTCAGCGTGTTCTTCCGAGCAGTGAGAGAACCGTTGGAGAAGTGTTTGGCAGCCCAAGGGCTAACTTTGAAAGGAGATAGTGTAAGTTGTTGTATCTGGACTACGAGTATTTTTTATGAACAGGTCGGAACTTTGACACACTCGTTATCCTAAATGTCATGGAAGAAACTCGAAGGGCACTCATCAAAGTTGCAAGATATGTTTCCGCGCACCAAAAAAATGTGCTGAACAATGATGATGATGTCATAAATTGTTTCCCCATACAATTTAAGCCTAGGATGAACCTTCAACAATTTTCATACAACGGATAAAGCGTTTGAACGTACGCAACTATACGTCACACAAACCAACCTATGCTATAAAATCATTATTTTGCATTGGGTAGTACCTTGAAATGTGCCAGTTCATTTTTTCCATGGATGCATGTTCGGAGATAAGAGGTCAAAGTTTTACTTTTTTTCCATCATGGCTGCCCACAACACGTGAATCTATGGATCAAATTATCATAAAACATTTTACATGTAAAGCTTGCACCTATGGTGAAAATTTCGTGTCAATTGATAGAGCGGTTGCAGAAACAGAGAAATCAGCACAGACGGAATAGTACGGATGTTGGACAACCCGAAAACATAATGCTTGGTGACTTCATAGTGGAGGTTTTTCTGTTGAGAGTGAGAGGATGATTAAGACAGTGAAACACTTACACTTGTAATGTACAGGAAAGGCGTGCACGATTCTGGTATGTCAACAATTCGTACGACTGTGAACCAGTATGGCCAGTTACTGCATCCACCTGCTTCTGCAGCACCCACCTGCTTCATGCTTCTGTTCCATGCTCCAAACAGTGCACAGATTCATCTTTGTGCAGAATTTTTCTTTTGTAATACATTCTCCCGAGGAGGATAACTTGTCATCACACCAATGAGGAGCTTCTCCTCTGAATAACATGATATTTTCCCAAACAGCGATACATTAATTAGATGCCATCTTGGTAACAGCCGGCTGTGTTTTAAGGTTCTACTGCTCTAATCTGGAGATAACTTTTTCAAACATTTTCAATTTCTCAATAAAACTGTCTATTTTAAAGAATCTACATATTCAACTGTCTATTACTCATTATATTCTTTTTCTTCCAAACTGTCTATTTCATTTCTTGAATCCCCCACCAAAGTGTATTTAATATATATCACAAATAATAGATCACTAAAATATACTTTACTTAGCTTAAACAATGGTAAAAAAGAAAAGAACATTTTATCAGAATGACTTCTGCCAACCAGCACAATTTTCCCACAGTTCTTGTTGGGTTGGTTTGGAGGAAATTTTGGCCCAAATCTTTCACCACTAGCTGCCAGGCTTGACACTCGCTAAGTAATAGGGCAGGATTTTTGGAATTTCGCACGAGTGCTGGCGATAGTTCACTACTTTTGCGATGGGCAAGTTGAGATTAGCTTGAACTCCACCAACGAATGCTGCAACGGGAGCCATTTAACGTGGCACACACATTGATGAATCATCCCCTGGTAACACCAGGATGACAGTTTATAGCTGGTCAGATTCACCCAGGCAGCACCTTTGAGGTGAGCATGCACATCTCTTTGTGCCATCCTGCAGCCTATTGCCAGAAATTACTCATAGAGTTAAATCTCAAAATTGTGTAATTACAATGCATTTATATTTTGATCTTATCATGTTGGTGCTATCCAACACTTTTTCCTGGCAAACAGTTACTACAGTATATACCAATAAACCTCTGAGAGAATCTTATTTCAAAACTCATCAACATTAATGTCTTCTGTTGTATATCTTCAGATTGATGTGGATCGAGGGAAGTTAAGAAAGTTATATTGTGAGTGAGAAAGGGTTAATAACATTTGGTGACAATAATTAAGTCACTTCCAGTTTGGTGGTTGCTCAATTGTGGTCAAATTCGCAACGGCTCTCTAACCTAATCAAAGCTCAGTTTTACTGAACTAGATGCGTCGTGTTTCTTTATTTTACGTTCCCCTGTTTTGCTGCTTGTGTTTTCGGTCCAGGGTTTCTCGTGTTAATCAACTTTTTTGTTTATTGTTGGCCCAGATCTATTTCCCAGAACAGCTGGAGGCAAATTGTTCGTTTTGAGGTGTTTGTCATTCGTTTTCTTTTTTTTTTCCGAAAATTTGGTCCTTCCTGCCTCTTTAACATTATCCCATTCCTCTTCATTAAAATAAAAAATATAAAAAAAAACTTATTATTTTTTTTTTTTTTTACACTCCAAACCAATTCACTCTGCCTTCTGATGTCATGCGTTCCCTCCCACATTCCGGCAGCCTGCACTACAACCCCATCCCAAGCTCATTGTCACTCTTAGCATCCTCACTCATGCCTTCTCCTTGCTTCACCTCACCACTCTTCATGCTTCATTGTCACCCAGCATCAAGGCTTTCCCCACCCCGTAAATCCCACCTCCTTGCTGCTCCATATCGGACTAATCCTCAACCCCAACCCCATGCCCCCTCATCCTACCTGACTCAAAAATTCGAGGCTTCTTCTAAAACAAATCCTCATCCAGGCCACTGCTGAAGAAACTGGACATCAAATGTTTAACAGAATACTTGTCCACAAGACATGCTGACTCTTAGTGTCTCCTTGTGCATTTATTCTCCATTTGATTAGGCTGAACCCGCTATGGTGCTGGAGTTGCAACTTTACATTAAAAACTCATTTCTACTCTGTGTTGATCTTAAACCTCCACCCCTCGGAGTACCTTTGGGCTTGCTCCACTTTGTTATTGTGTTGTCCATCTCCAAACAGTGATGACTCCACTACATCACTCTCTCAGACAAAATGGGACCAACTTTTTATCACTCATACCAACATTCTCTTCCACAAAGTGGTGATTTCAATTGTCCCTATGAAAGATTGGGTTGGGTGTTGTAACCTCTCTCACAAGCGATGGCAGGTCAGAAAGGGACTTCTGTGCCTCCATGAAATAATTTAAATCTATGAAACTTGTCCACTGAGTTTTTACAATGGCAAACTCCTCCCTCGGAACTTGGTGATGACAACTTCCCCCAAAATTCTTCCTGCTCTCCTCTGTCAATTGTTTCATCTGATCATATGCTTGGCGAGAATAAACATTCTGCTTTATTTCTCAGAAGTGCTCAATCCTGGCAGAAGTGTGGCAGTTCACTCAGGCAGATTGGCAGGGACAGCAAGCAGTCATCTATTCAGGACTGGTCTCCTATATCTACTCTCCTGCCCTATATAACTCAGCCTGGGAATTCTCTGCAGAAACCTGCTCTACTGTGCACAAATTACATCTCACTCAGTTTTCGTACCCATCAATCCTAGGTGTGCAAGAAATTATGTGGTGAGGCAGTTTGCTCTGAACAACTTGCTTTCTCTTTCCTGGAAGGCAAACCAAACCAAGCAATCTCAGATCAACCAAAAGCCAAGAAGTGATGTGGTCACTCCAGTGAGCCAGAAAAGTAAAACTGTCACAGAAGAATGAATTTCAAACTTGTCTCCTCCCAAACTGGTTCTTGTTGAGTCTGTTAAGGGTGTATGCTCTCTTCCATCCTTCATGGCACCAGAGCCACCTCTGCCCATGAGAGGGTTGAATCCCTAGTTCTGTGTTTGCTTTCAAACTTGTGTCTCAACCTTCCTCTCTGTACCACCCTTCAGTTGTACCCACTGCTCCGGAATTTCTGTCTCTTACATGTTGATGGTGTTGAAGTTCTGAAAACCCTCGACTTCCGATTTCGCAACTGGACTGGGCGGCATCAGATGATGTGGCCCAAAAGCTGCTCTGCTGCTCTTGCACATTTCCTTCTCTCTTTTCACCTTATATTCACCGAGGTATCTTGCATCTTCTTGGAAATCAAGCCATGTCCTGATTCCATTGATTGCGAAAGGAATGCCCGAGTGGGTTCTTATAAGATAGTTCTTACACTGCAGGTTTAAGTTGCTGGCCAAATCAGGGACGTGTAAGAGGGGCTTCCAAGTAGAGCAGGGGATTGGGTGAGCATGTTATTTTGCCTTGCCAGCTTGATTCAAGCCCCGCAGGGGTGTTAGATGGGGTCCCATAGCGAGCTGTGATGGGAAGCCCGTACGAGAGTGATGAGGGGGTAGCATAGTTTTGTGTTAGAGAAAGATGCTACGGTCATGAGCAGGGTGGAGGCAGGAGCGACGATCTGAAGATGGGGACCCGTTATCTCTTTTAGGTGATCGATAATATATTCCAGTAAGTGCAGGGGAGATGATGCTGAATCGGGCGAATCAAAAATCATGTAGATGTTGTACGCGGGCGGGTTCTGCGGCGGTGTGATAGAGAAGTCTGGCAGTTAGCTTGGATGGTTA
>CM068967.1:68097398-68114930 GCA_035128595.1 Eptatretus atami
GACGAAATACACATTTGTGGTCACTTTTATGGAACATTACTTGACAAACTATTACCATAATTACAGAGAATTAGTTATAATACCACAGAAAATATTACTTAATAGTACAGTTTGAAAGCAACCCAACAATCAAAGATGGCCACCATCAGCATCACCAAACTACAAGATATTTCATTGCACATAAACATTTCCAGTCTATATCTCTAATCCGGATCATGTCAGTTACCTATAATACATAATATTTTACGTGCATATTTCATATCCTCATATTCTTCCCATATTCATCCATCCATCATATTTCAAACATATATCACAACTTACAGTGCCAATGCAGACTGCGAAAGCATACGTTTCAGAGTGAATAAATAGTGTTTATATTTGCATTATATCCGCATCATATTGAATACAATATTCATGGAACTAAATAACATAACCAAATCTCAACTTGTAAGTATTTAAATACAACCATATATTCTAAACAATTCAAAACAGAAGTATACTCCAATAGAAATGAATGTTCCTGTCGTTTACGGAATTGCAACTAATCCTACTCATTGTCAGACTCAGAGCTGTCTCCTTAAGATAGTCCGATTCGGCTGGAATGTCCGAGTCCGAGTCCGAGTCATTGATGTTCGCTGAATCTTCAGCGATGTCCCTGCCAACTGTGTGGCAGGACGCCTCCCTCGTACCAAAGAGGCTCACTTCCCCTCAAACTAAAAATCCACCATGTCCATCACTTGGCTCAGGGATTCAAGATTTGCAACATGGACTCTTTTCCAAATGCCAAGTTGGAAGTTGACTCTCCGATGTGTTGCTCCAGGCTCTTCTTGCATGGAGGGAGAGTGCCCATGTCACTGTGCCGAAAGGGAGAGACGGTCATCATCTTTCGCATACAGCTCATCATTTTCATGACGCAACTCATCGACGCTCCGAGTACGAGGTCTTCTCAATAACGCACAGGTGAACTCGTCCAGGTCTATCAATCAGGTCTTCGGGTACTTCCACACGTGTCTCCTATCTAGCTAGAACTGGTACAAACTTGGGGTAGCCTAGAAAGGGTCTTCAGTGGCTTCACCTTGCCGGACGCCTTGAAAGCGCTGGTGCGAGTCGCAGCCACTGAATACATGAAGAGCCATTATTGCTGTTGAATGCTGTGTAAGAATAACCCCGGGCAATTTCGGTCACGTTGATAAGCCTCTTCTTGTTCCCGGTACCTGTGTCAACCAAGATAGTCACATCTGTCATAGTTGCAGGCGTAGTGCATGAGGATGACAAATATATCACTATCTGGACTCTTCACCCTTAATGTGGCTGTACTTCTGATCCTGGCATACTCGCAATAAGAATGATTCGAGAATCAGATTCTTCTTGAGTGGATTTTAGTGTGTTCAGTTCCTCTGTTGCACGTTGACAGACCGTCTTCAGATGTCAGTAGATATGCTGATCCGCCACAAGTCACAATTACCTTCCTCAATGTAACTTGCTGGCATATGTGTCTTGGCTCCAGATTCGAGTGTGGAGTTCAATGAACTGTCACTTGTTATCATCATTTCTCAAGAAGAACTTCCAATCTGCCAGGTTTTTTTATGTGTTGCCCCCCCCTTCAGAATCAGTTTGTCCCGGATCCTCTCCTCAGTCGTTCCATCGCCTTCACAGAGTTGGTTACGAGCTATCTGTGCTAAACCACGTCACCTGAATTCGGAGGATGTGACACTTTTTCGCATATCTGGCTGAAGTTACTGGTAATCTCTTTTAGGAAGTAGAATACAGGCATTGCCATCGAAAATGACAAATATTTCTGATTTGGACTGGGAATATATTAACTTATTACCTTACTTAATACTCAATGAATTAAAACTTATCAGTAGTCAAACATGAGAAAGAAATACATGTAACTAACGCTGTTATCTTAAGTTTGAACATTCAACATGAATGTTTTGGATAATATAATCTTTAAATAATATGTAAACAAATATCGACTGTGAACGACTCGCTTTCCGTCAGGATACGGCCCATTCCAAACCGCGACAGCCATTCCTGTAGCCTGCATATTTCAAGAAATATAAGGTAATAAAACCGTTTCTCACATATCATTAATAGTCTGTACCTGCAATAAAATTCATATAATGTCAACTATATTCATTGCGGAATACGGAGTGTTGATTTTGTGTTTTTATTTGAAAGAGAGGAATATATATTCAAATGTATACAATTTCATTTAGATTTTATTGTACAACACTGTTAGACATATACAGATGATCAGAATGCAATTATCTTCAATTTTGATGCATCACACATGTATATTGGATTTGATTTGGGCCTCTGCATGCCATTTTGCCCATCCATAATTGAATCGACGAAAATCGATAAAGTTATTTTCGGGTACCCCTATTCAAAGGTCAACACAGGTAGTGCATCCAAAATTTCAATGTTAAACATTCATATTCTGTTCAGTGTATCCAGGGGATTCAGAAAAACTAGAGTTTGCTGGGGGTGGGGGGGGGGGGGTGGGACTGTGGCCATATCTGGCCCATGGCCTATATATATTATTGAAAACTCTCATCTTGTATGTAATGTATGTATGTATGCTTCCGAAATACAGCCAAAAATGGTACTCGATAGCGTGAAAATTTTCAAGCCCACATGTACTCCCATTCTCCTTGCGGTGGTGCAGTATCAAGTTTCGTTCAACATCTGGCAACGAAAAAATTAATAAAAATCAATTCCGATTCATCAGTATCTTCGAGAATTTGATCATGCAAACAACCTCAGCGGTATAGTTCGCTGGAGCTATCTTTTTGGATTTTATATAAGCTCTGTCACATACGGGAAACTCATAAGGTTTCACGGTCATCTTAATATAATATATATATATATATATATATATATATATATATATATAATAAATATATGTATATACATATATATGTATATATGTATTATGATAATATATTATTTGTAATATGATGTATATATAATATAATATATATATATATATATATATATAAATTAATATATTGCCTGGTGTTGGCGCAGTGGTTAGGGGCAGCGGCTTGGACCCCAAAAGGTCCTGAGTTTCAAGCCCTGTTGGGCCACTGAATTAATTAATGTGTGTATATATATATATGCTGCATGGGTGTGTGTATGTATACATATATATGTTATGTGTGTGTATATATGTATATAGCCAAGTCCGTATAACACCAGGGGGTTGACTCAGCCTGTCATCCCATCCGAGGTCGCGAATGAGTACCAGTGTACTGGGCCCGCTGTATACCGCGGTTAAAATAGGTGTCCAGATCCCGTGTCGTAAGAGGCGACGTTAGGGTTGCGTCAGGAAGGCATCCGGTTGTAAACATGAGTGCCAAATCACATGCGGGATCATATGATGACCGCTGTGGCGACCCCTAACTGGGAGCAGCCGAAGAAGAAGAAGAAGATATACACGATATATAGTATATATATATATTATATATATAATATATATATATATATATATATATAATATATATATATTTTTAGCGTTTCCCCCTTCAGAATATATATATATGTTGTATGTATGTGTGTGTGTGTGTGTGTGTGTGTGTGTGTGTGTGTGGTGTGTGTGTGTGTGGTGTACATATACAGCATTGTTTCGATATATCCGTTCTGCTCTTGCTTTGTGTATTATTGGATTCGCAAAGTGGATCTAGTTACTTTTTTTGGTTGGATCCATATTTTTTTAAATCAGAAAAGAAAATTCATCAGATACCATCGAAATGGGCCAATCCGAAGTACTGCAGTTCTGATGATGTTTGTAACATTTTCCAGAGATTGAGCACTCAGGTCAGGTCAGGTAGGGGAGATGTGGCAGAACAGCACGTCGCTGACGTCCACTTTCCGCGGTACTTCCAGGGGCCTCCGTTGGCCATCCCCGGCAGATGCCAGGCCCATCCAACATCTCCTTGAGATTGATGGTCAACCTGCTGCAACCACGAGGCACGTGGTCGGCTCACTGGCCTCCTCCACTCATGAGACTCCTCGCTGAGAGATCTGGTGAGCAGGATCAGGCATCGGAAAACGACGCCAGCATGTCCATACGCCGCAACTGATGCTTCACGGACTATGCAGGTAACGAATCTCATCGAGTCTCTCCTCAGCAAGCTGCTCGTTGGACGCAAATCCTGACCAGCGATAGCCAAGGATTCTCCGAAGAGACCTGGTAGCGCAAAGGAAATTAAGTCTCCGTCTCAGATCTTGTCAGAGTCCAAGTCCCTTGCATCCATAGAGCAAGACTGGAAGTACCAAGGACCGTGACGACTCGGATTTCGTCTCCGCACAGGTACGGCAGCGCCACACCAGATCCAGTGAATCCATGACTCCCAGGCCGGACCGCAGACGTCTATTACCTCTGACTCACAGCCTAGCAGAGACATGAATATCACTGCAAGGTAAGTGAAATCTCTCCACGACCTCAACATCCTCCCACAAACATGACACAGACAGGACAGCAGCATCCAAGAGTCACCGAAAGCCTGGATCTTAGTTTCTGACCCAAGATAACCCAACCCCAAATCCCAGCGGCTCCGACTCCTCATTCAGCACCTTTCGAGGGACCAAAGGATATCTAAAGTTCTCCGCAAAGATGACTGCATCATCTGCAAATCAGGTCGAGATCTTGACATTCCAAACGATGCACCGCAGCTTGATCTCCCGAAAACATCCTCCCTAAATCCAGTCCATACAAGTGCTGAAAAGTGTGGGGGCCAGTACACACACGCTGACGAACTCCCAGTAACAACTGGAAATATAGTCAGAGATGGTACACCACACTTCACAGCAACTCTCAGTTAACAGAGTAAGTTTCACAGACATCAGATTGATAGTTTTGGTGGGCACCCCACGAAGACCAAGATCCTCCAGAGGAGCATCCCGATCACTGGAATCGAACGCTTTACAGAGATGCAACATAGGCTGCAAGCAGCCCCTGCCGAAACTCTCGTCTGGCGTTCGGTGAGGACATGAAGAGCAAGGATACGGTCAATCGTTGACCTCTTTGGTGTAAAGCCCTGACTGCTCTGACGCTGGTGCTCAAGCAGATGGTGGCGAACCCCTATCAAGATTATCCGAGCAAAGACCTTGCCATCCGGCACTGAGAGGCAAGCGTCAACCCCTCGGTAGTTGTGCAGTCTTGGCGATCACCCTTCCTTTCCAGAGAGGAAACAACAAGGCCCTCTTCCATCGTTGGGATGATGCCTGGTTGTTCCAGGCAGAAGCAGCAAAACTGCATGCAACGACACGAGTGCCAGCATTCACCAGCCTGAGAAGTTCAGCATGGATGCCACAGATCCCTGGAGCTTTTGCCCCATTTCATTGTTCACGCCGCAGCCCGTGTTTCCACAAGTGGGAAGGGTGGACGCACAAGTTGATTCGAGGGTCAGCAACAGGGACTGTAAACCACTTGACGTCCAACTCGACAGTCTGGGGGAACAGCCTGGTACAACCGCTTCAAAGTAACCGCCAGCGGGCCTTCACTTCAGACTCCTCTGTCAAGAGCTACCCACTCTCTGCTCTAACTGCGAGTGCTCCGAGGGATGGGCTGGATGAACGCAATGCACATCATTCCCCTGTAAGCGGGACGAGAATCACCTGTCCACAGGTGATGCTATAAATCCCTCACAGATCTCGCACTAGGCCACCTTGTCCCCCTCAGTGCACGTACAGTTTTACGCTCTCAGCTCCCTGAACAGCTTCAGCTCTCCATTCAGCCTGGCCCTGCGACTCTGGTCAATGGTATCCAGTGTCCCTTGAGAGCCAAAATTCTTCTTTGCCTGCGGTGAGTTCCAGACATCCACCGCAACATCAAGGACGGTGGTCTTGAAGGCACTCCAACAACTCTTCAGGACCCCCAAAGCACGGCAGAGCCCCCCAAGTGTCCACTCAGCCTGTTCGCAACACTCCTCGGCTACTCTCTCATACCCTGAGCTGCGCAACATCCAGCTAGGCTCGGGATGGTACCATTCTCCAGGATTTAAGGGTGCAGGCTTTAGAGTTGCTACAACAAGCTGTGGTCAGTATTGGAGGAAGCTGGAGCACTCCGGTACGACGCTGCAGTTTGGATCATCCTCCCAACGACCGTGCATTGAGGACATGGTCAATCTCCTTTGCCCACACCGCCAGCGTGGAATACAAGTCAGCGTGAGCTTGTGGGCAGCTGAAACCATGAACCAGCCACCCTAAGTCCATGATCTTGCAAAGCAAGGAACTTTGTGCTATTCTGGTTCTAGTTTCCTGACCGCATGGGACCAACACACACCTCCTAACCATCCCTATGCAGTTCCAGTCGATGCATTGAAATCCCCCAAACTAGAAGTGTATCTCGTCTGGGGCACTGATCAACACAGACTCGAGCGTGCGTAGAATGCATCATTCCGGTGAGATCATCGCCTCAGTCGGAGCATAAACAGAGACGCAGGGTAAATGACACTAAGACGTGACGAATCCTTAATCTCATAATACGGCTGCGGTGACCGGTGTTTACCTCAATTATCATTGGGGTCACTTATTGGGCACAGCTACAACACTCCTTGGGTAGGTAACCTCATCAGAGCGACGCAGACCAATGTAGGTGTAACCACCATTATTCGCCGCAATCCGGTCCTCTCCGAACCTCAAGAGAGAGCTGCAATCCGATGTCCAAACGCTGAGCTCAGATGATAACAGAGACAGGTTGATCATCCTGCTCTTAGGGATGATCCTGCTCTAGACACTCAGAAAACACAAATAAGCAATCTTCCTTAAAGGTCACACTACTCTCTATTATCCGCACATACACGTCGAAGTGCAATGTGTGTATTGAAAGGCTGGATTTTGAAATGCTCTCACATTTTACCATGGAGGCATGGTCATGCATTAAAAGGGAACGTTTATTGAAGATATATCAGGTGGGAGATATTAGTGAATAATCGTACCACGGAATTTAAGAAGCCGATACAGTGTTCCATAGCATTATCGATACTTGAGTAAGTCTTGAAACAAATTTCTTTTAACTTTTGACGATTACAGAGTGCGCAAATTGAACATGTCCTGAGCTTCACGGTGTGACGGTGCTTCATGGGTATTGAGTGTTTGCATCTTACCAGATCCTCCGATCTGGCGATTAAAGCAGCCTGGTGCTTTGAAAACATGAATAGTTTTCACGAATGGCCCAAAAGGTGGTTAAAATAGGAACTGCAATCTTAATGATCTCAGGCTTCCTCTGGCTTGCCTCTGGTCTCTCTCAGCTCAGAAACCATTAAAACAAATTGGCCAAATTGCCGAGGCAAGGCAACTCAATTTAACCTCTTTTTTGTTTCCCTTAAGGTTTTGGCAAAAACATTGCACTGAGTTAATTACGTGCTTCCTTGAATACTCTTTGTGCTGTTTTATTCTGCCTAAGGGATGGGCTTATGCTACCCCTTACCTGAGGGAAGTTCCAGCCAAATACAAAATACACAACATATTTACTGTCCCTAAACACCTGATATGTTCATACACGAGATATCATGAACAGGCCAACATGTAGGTTTGGCACAAACCTAACCCCGTGGGGCATGTGTTTGTATAGTTTAGTTAGTGGTGAAAGAAAATGTAAAAGTACTGGATAATAAATATCATATTTTGCATAACTCCCGACGATTATTGTTCGGCGGCAGGATGGCCTCGAGGTGTGCCCATTTGCTTCTTATTTGCCTCTTAGCTGTTTAGCCTGGGTTTGAATCCTGACCCAGCTAGTATAACTGTCATCCTGATGTTCACAGGGAGGTGGATTCATAATGTGTGTATCCTCGAGGACGTTAAACTGGCAATCCGTGTTGCCGCATTCAGTTGGTGACGTTCTAAGCGATCTCAAGGTGTCCTCTGCATAAAGTAGGTGAGTTTCATTGGCACCATGAACAAATTCCACCTGCCTGTAACCAGCAGGGGCACTGCGATCAGCAGCACAGTTGTGTTCCGCAAGATGCACCCAGCAGCACAGTGTGTTACATAAAATGACCACGATTATTGTTTCCTTTTCCTTAGTTTTAACGTTTTAACAACAGCGCAAAACAAGGTAAGATGTGAATCAGTGTCTCATGAGTACCTATAAGCCTTAAAGCATGCCAACGACAGGGTGGTCACTATTTTGGAATTTAATTTTGGAACAAAGAGAGAAAGATGCCAATAATTATCAATAAGCCAGAGATGAAATTTTACATAGCCAGGAAGACACATTCGGTCAGAAGCACAGCAGGAAGGAAGCAACTGGAATTTTGAAAGATTTTAATGCTTCCTCAATTGATAAAGCCAAAGTAAATCAGGGTTAAAACGCATGAGAGCCTTGAAGAAAGGATCCGGTTTGTATCAGGCCTGCGGTGAAAAAAAAGAAGAAAACCAAAATAAGTCTTAGTGAGAAGGAGTCGTGTGGGTGGAGGGGGTGTGTCACTTGGTTCCGCTAAATCTAAAATCCCATTGAAACTTTGCAGCCCGCAAGATGAAACACGCAAAAGCTATGTGCAGTCTCACATCACGGCCTTGGCCTCGGCAGCACGATCAATGGCCCAGCAGCGCGTCCACCTGTCCTGCTTGATTCGCAATGCTGATTGCCATGCACACACATTCATTAGACCGCCCGCTGATATCCCAAACCTGCAGAGCATGATGAACCAAGTGAATCACTGGCTGTAGCCAAGTCGGCAAAGAGGATTGGGGGTGAAGCTTGGTCGCTTGGCTCAAAAATGCTTACAACCTTGACTATATATATGACGTATTTTTTTCATGGTAATTTACAATATGTGACATTTTCCTCATAATTAGAAATTTATTACCATAAAAAAAAACATTGTGAAATGACCTCATAAATTTTTACCTGTGAATTTTAACTGTCCTGGAATTGGGGAGATAATGAACTTTTTTGTAGAAGAGTGCGAGGCTCGGGTGGAAGAACTAGAACTGAATGGAATCATAACACAACAAAACAACAGTCGAGAGAGGGGGAGGGACACCAACAGCAGTGTTGAGACAACTAGAGGGAGACTTGAACAATAAGGATGTGGGGAGGAATTGGAGGCAGGAAAGGATGGCAGGGGTGGGAACAAGATGGAATGCAGAAGAAACCCTCAGGAAGGAAAACATTGGAAATTTGGAAGGAGGTGACTTGGGATGGGGGGAGGTTATTGTGGGTATAAAGGATTCATGGTTCTTGATGGGGATGATCGAGATGGTGGTTGAAGCTTGTCTTGAAGACCTGCATGGGAAGAATGAGATTGAAAGAGGATGTGAAAGTTGTTCTTTAATGTAAAAAAGAGGAATGGATGAGCTTTTATGAGCATCACCCAAAGCTTGTGTTGGTTTAAATGGTTATGGTTGGCTGATTAAATATCTTCGGGCTCAGGTTCTCGAGTTTTGAGCCCCTGTTTTTTTTCCATTGAAATAACACCAGGTGGATTGGACTCACCTCCTCATCATTCTGAGGTCGGCAAAATGAGTAACCACCTTTATTGTTAACATGGGGCACTCGCATCAACCTGCATCAACGACACATGCTGCAAACTTCTAGTAAATGATGCAACCACCAGCCCAGGTGTTTTCGTTAACAATATGTTACTGAATTTTTTAATTAGCTAATTACTTTACCACCTGGATGGAAATTATAAAAAGGGCTCATTATATTTGCACATCGACCTCATAAATCATCATGCCAGAAGTTTAAAAAACGATCCTTTGAGGCCACGCGGAGGAGGAGGATAAAAAACCAAAAAAGTGTAAAATGGACCCATTGCTGGAGGAAGGACATCGTTATGGCTTTAACATCCTTCTGGACTTTGGTCATAGACGAGCTTTACATTATCAAAAATAAGTCACATGTCTTGTAAAGTACTGAATGCATATTTTGACAATACATCAGAACAAATCCAGAGGTTTTTTGTTGATTTTTAATCACAACCTAGGTGTTTGTATTTGGAACTGTTTACCCGAAAAAACATACTGAGTCTAGAATGGGCTGCCAGCAACCCATACAGTAATGTAGACCTCAATCAGGAGAACAAGGACTTTACAATGATGTCAAAATGCGAATGAAAGTCTGAAAAGGAAATAACTTAAGCACCATGAATTATGAATGACTGTGCAACATCTTGTCATCCCACTTTTTCTCTGTTTGGAGTCACCCTGGGTCATCCTGAGGGAGATCGAGGCCCGTCTTTAACATTCTGTAATTGTCTGTTTGACATTTGCGGACGCAATCTGCTGAAACCAAATCTATGAAAGCGCAAGCGACATCCATTTCACTGGAGAAATCAAGAATTGTTCATCACAATAATTTGCCATCTTTGGGCTTCACTATGGTATATACGGGCCATCATAAACAGTCTGCCAATGGAAGTACGACCAACAATAGGCGTTAATTCTTCAAACCTTTACCAGGTGAAAGTGTTTTTTTTTTTAGTTGATGTATGTGCTGGGTGTAAAATGATGATCCAGTGATGAATGAAAAATAAGCCTGTGCATGGAGGATTCTTTCCTTGATGTTTGAAAAGAAAAACTTTGAATTTGATTCCTTTTTTTGATTTCGCAAACAGTAACATTTTGCAAGCATGTGTATAGACGTGTATCTTTCTTACTAATAAATGACAGTGTGTGTGTGTGTGTGTGTGTGTCAGTGTGTCACCTCCCATAACTCCAAACATGAAACCTATCATCCAGCTGGAATCTTTGCATGCATACTAGGGGGCACTGTAAGAAGTGCGTGAGTGAAAATTGGGTGTTTGGTTAATTAAAACACCCTTGTGAAGACAATTAAATGGACTTATTTAATTCTATCCTTTATCAGGCACCATCCTGGACACCATCTCGCTCTCTGGGGTCTGAAGGCATATCTGGTTACCTAAAATTGGAAGTCTGAAGCAGTCATGTTTCTTGGCCTGCTCCAGCCATGCCTTGATTGGAACAGGCGCATCTTGACTTTGGAACAGGCATGGCTGCCATGGCTTGCAGCATGCCATGCTTGACGCTTGACTCAGATATTGAGCCGAAGGTCGAGCTCGTTTTCATTTACGTATGTTGGAAGCAACTTCATCCTTAGCCACCGTATACGCGAATATTAATGTCGTCAAAAGGAATTTGTATGATCATGTGTCTCTTTCAGCATGGAATTTGAGATCAAGGGAAAGTAACGGTAAACGAATGGTGAATGAACCTGAGGAGAAACCCAATGCCCTCCCTATGTCAGGATGCGTTACAACGTCAATCATCGACGAATCTCTGCTCCAGCCAAATGGAGCTCGAGTGAAGATGATGAGCCGACCAATGGCCATTTGGATTACCGGTGGAGTCATTACATCGTTGAAACCTAATCAGTGGTCTGCCTTATTGGAGACCTGCGTATAAAGCACGCGCCTTCACTTCCTTCTTCATTGCTGCGATTTTTTACCACTGAAGAGTGCAGCAAACGAAAAGCTTCGTCCCTATTATGTCGTGTTTGTTGTATCCATATTAAAATTCTTGTGTACGAAACGTCTGTTTATATAGCAGTATATATATATATAATATATATATATATATATATATATATATATATATATATCATTATATATATATACATACGTATATATATGTGCGTGTGTATATATATATATATATATGTATATGTGTATATATATATATATGTATGTATATATATATATATTATATATATGTATGTGTGTATATATATATATATATATATATATATGTATGTGTACATATATTATATATAAACATATATATATGTTTATATATATAATATGTTTTTGGGTAAGTTTATTTGTATATATATATATCTGTTTAGTTGTACACACACACACAACATATAATATATATAACATATCGCAGATATGAAGAACCCGGGGGAAAGGTGGTATAAATACGAGAGCGATGGTGGTTTGGAGATGGATTCATATTGCCTGAGGAGAGACATGAAATCAAGTGCATGCAAACTTGGAAACACTTCTGGTGCAGGCCATTATCAGGTCCCAATAAGTGGACAGCATGTCATTAAGAGAGTTAAAACATTCTTTTGTGTGTGTGTGTGTTGTGTGTGTGTGCTGTGGTGTGTGGTGTGTGTGTGTGTTGAAGGGAAGAGAGCGGGAAGGGTTGAGGCAATGTTTGTCGTTTAATAATTTTCATTTGATGGATTCAAAGGCTTTGATCAACAACTAGATGTATAATTCATTTCTCACCGATTCGACACTATTTCAACTGTAGCAGCATGTTCGTAACGTAGACATCATTGAAGTTGGGATGAAAAGTTTATAACTGTCACAACATTCGAGAATTTGACTGAGGCTTATTCGGGTATTCAGATCAAATATATTGTTGCGAATTCGCGCCCGACGGCGTGCGAAACGCGCACGTAACTCGAATCGTGGCACGTTGCCCACCGGACGGACAATTCAGTCGTGAGCCCCTCGTCTCGGAACAACGCCGAGAGGCTTAGTCACGGTGGGGGTTTAAACCTCACCACGATCGTGCCAATTGCCCACCCGCGCAGGATAGGTTGCTCGCCACATTCGATCTACCTAAGTCCGTGCGCGATGGTTCGCGGCGATCGTACCAGGCCACAGGCCGACTCCAGACACGAACTGCTTAAGCGGTCCGTTCCGGTGCTACAGTGATAACCGAGCGGTGTTATCGGTCGCCTTGACGGTTTCCGATTAATTACTGGCGGAATGTTGCACCCACTAGACCGCCTTACGTTGGAAGCAGGATGGAGAGTCAAAAGACAAAGGAAAGGAGCAGCGAAACGGGGAACAAGTTCACACAAGCAACGTTTAATTCACACAGACCTAGCATGGAAGGGCAGTATTTAAGCGCATACAGAACATGCACAAAAAGCAAATGTAATACAACCGACTAATGCGTACACACGGCAACAACTTACACAGTTTTTACTTCACAGACGGCGGCCAACACACATTTACACGAAAAGAAAAGAAAGAGCCACCTCACAGACAAGGAGGCAGACAGGCCCGTAGGCAAATGACGTGAATGCCCGAAGATCGGCAGGTCCACGAGACGGGGAGGTCTTATCACGCGTCCCTCGTGACGCGATGGCGGGCAAAGCCGCAATGTTCGCGCAGCTTGCGCCCCGACTGCCGTGCCCTGGCGTGTCGGCGAGTCCTCTCCGGCGTGCTCCGCGTGCGGGTCCCGTTTGGCAACGACGTTTTAGGGTGGGGGGGGGGGAACGGGGGCCCCCCTCGGCACTATCTCAGCGCGATGGGGGGGGGGAATCGTTGATCTCAGGGAGAGGGGTATGGCGTCGGCCTGGATCTCGCGACCGAGTCGAGGCCCCCACACCGCGACGTCGTCGGCCGTCCGCGGCGTCTTCCCTCAACTCTCCGCAGCTTCTCTCCAAGCTCGACTCCCCTCTCTCAGTTCCACTCAGCCTGCCCCTCTCTCTTCTCCCAACTCACGCTTAGCTCCACCAGTTACACACTCTCCCCGCGAGTCGCCTTGCGCTCGTCTTTTTAATAGGCCTCGGAAGGAGCCGATATGCATAGCGGATCAACGCGATGGAGGCGGGGCACGCACCCTCATGTCAGCATTTGGTCGGGCAAAAAGGGGCCGTGAACCTCCTTGATCCGCATATCTGCATAACGGCTTCATAGACACGCGCTTGGACAGGCGGGCCAAGCCGCCTCAGCGTTCGCTCCATTGGTCGGGGGGAGTGAGCGTGAAGCGTTTTGGAATCCGCGGATCGTCGCGTTCGGCTCATCTGCCGAACGACTCCGGGAGCACCGACGTTTGGTGTTGACGGTGGTGTTTCGGAAATGCGGCCATAGAAGCGATGATGTGGGATGAAGTTTGTGAAGGTAAAGGGCGAAGGTGTGGAGGGTCCTTCTGTGGTGAGGGTGGCTTGTGGTTGTTGTCTGAGGGTTGAGCGTGGTTAGTAGTTGGTGACGATGGCTGGCGGTGGTGGTTAAGGTGGTTGTTGTGTGATGGCGGTTGAGCTGTGGGGTTGGTTTCAAAATACGAACAGAAAATAAAATGCTAACTCAAGGTCGCAGCCCGGATGAATCAACATAATTCCCTCTATAAACAATGGGTTTGCCTAACTACACATGTAGTTACAGAGTATATCTCACCTGCGGGCCTTTATGGTGTAATGCGAATTTCCACAAACCGTACAATATGTTTAATGGATCCCAATGGCTAACTTATCTTTGAATTGGTGTTCTGTTTTGAGAAATCGATGGACTGATCTGAGATATTCAAGTTGAAACAGATTCACAAAGAAGATGTTTAACTATCCAGTGTCACTAATTGGTACTCGGCATTGCTGAACTTGTATCTCAGCAGCAGACTAATTCAAAAGTCTGCTGGCCAGGGTGTGGATCCATGTGGGATTTGAAGATCATTTGAGGTACTTTCAGAAAGATGCGAAGGTTTATTTCATAGGAATAATGGGGGTAGAATTTCCAGGTGAGGACGGGGATGACATAGATGTCCGTGCACCACCAGCTTTAAAACTCTGGAAGGAAGATTGGATACTGAACAGCTGTCAGTGGCAATAGACGAGAGAGAAATAAACAAGAATGGTGGTACAGTAAGCCGGAATTTTGGAAGTTTTAAGCAGGAAGGGGTTTTGCTGGAAGAATGTGCATGTCCTGGAGGACGCGGAGAGGGTGAGAGGCTAAGAGAGTGGGGGTAGCTGACCCGAGGAAGAGGTGGTAAAAAAACAGACTGCAACCGACCTGTCTATGATGTGAAGAGCATCAAGGTGCTTTGGCCTCACACAGGAGATGCCAATAATGTTTAGAGGGCTTTAGATACAACAGATTACCATGAGAGAGAGGTTCCAGGAAAGGTTTGGGCAGGTTTAGGCAGCTAATCAGAATCCCTGAAGCTGTAGGGCAGCAGAAACGTTTTATCAACCAAGTGTTTGAAATTTTAAAAATATATTATATTCGTCATCACAGATCAAAGGATGATAAATGATAACAACAGAGGGCATAAGTGCTGCGAGACGAATGGTGGGGGAGGAAAATGGAGGTGGTGCAGGCAACATCATGACATTTGTGAAGTGTGACAGTTCACCTTAGCAAGCTTAATAACTAACTGCCAAAACAATACCCATACCAAGCCCTCCGGTGCTGACTTGGTTACAACATCATAATCATAAACAAGTCTCTTGTCAAAGTAAAGATTGGCATGTGCTGGCCCGCATATGCTCCATTCCACTATATCTCATCATACCATTGTCACTTACAAGCCTGGTCGTTAGCATGAACTTGCGATAATTGCCTTGCTGCCTCCAAGCTTGCATTTTCCCACAACAGACATCAAGTTCAAGGAAAATGTGCCTATAATGCATTGTTGGTATTTGACCTTTTACACCCGCCCCCCACAGAGCGTGCCAAAATGATATTGTTCTTGCACATTCGTGCCAGTGTGATCACAACCAGCCAGTTTGGTGAATTTTGCACAAACATTTTGGAGGGGATATCGTGATAGACAGGACAGACAGATGATGCAGCGAGACTGACAGGCGTACCGGACAGAGGGAACCGATTACAAACTATCCCCCCCATTTTTTGATTTTCAAAAAAAGCGTGGGGATAAGACAACATCAACAACAACGAATAACTCTAAGGGTCCGTGTGCAAGGCTGAAATTTGCACATCCTAACACAGAAAATCATGCACCAATTACAACGATAAAAACGCTGGATTGCATTTGCAATAATTGAGCCACAATTGCATGTATAAAGGAAACAGGATAATGGCAACGATAAAGTATGGAAAATGAAAATGTTCAGGCAAGAGACAATGTAGAGAGGGTGTATGCATCGCAACAGCGGGTAATTAATGAAAAGTACGATAAATCTGTGATGGAGATCATAAAGATAAATGCAGCAGAGTCGAGCTGGATTGAGGACGAGAAGTCGTTTAGAGTGGGAGGAGGTAGGATATGTGTGGATGTTCAAGATGGAAAAGTGAAGATTAGAATTCATGATTTATTCTGTAGGTTGGGGGGGGGGGGGGGTGGAAGTGGATTGATGAATGGATTGTCTCAAGAAGGATGGTGCTTTGAGAAGGCTTTTGACAAAGTGTTCCTTGTGGGGCATCGATGGCTTTGTTTGGATTAAAGGCTATCGAGAAGATACTGACAGTGCAAAAGGGGTGCATTTAATTGTTTCAAGCAAAACAGGTGGCGCAGCGACATTGGATGGGAGTAAAGCAAATCCTGATATGGTGGATGAAAATGGCACGTAAATGTCGCACAGATGCTTAATTTCCTCCATGCATCGACATTTTGATCTTCTTTTTCATTTTACAACTTTCGCCTTGATGCACAGCAAAGAAGCAGCAGCATGAAGTGCTTCGATAACAGAGTTTCACAAGTGAGAAACAAGGAGTTATTAATAAAGGAAAATCTCAGCATGCTGCATGTCACTTTAGTTATCGCTCACTGTGAGAGGTAGTTTTAGTCACTGCGAGTGGCAAGTTTATAAACTTGTAGAATGGAACTACAAAAAGACACTCAAGTTTTCCAAGCAGTTAATTACTGGTGGATACTCATCGCCATTCTCTGCATTGTAGGAGTACCTTCTGCCCACCTACAGCGCGCAAAGTGTGCGGTACATCGTGGACATGCACCTTATACATTTTTGAAAATAATATGTTCTTGATTCACAACATATCATAATTTTTAGAAGGTTCCATTAATTATGAGTTATAGGATGACTTGTAATACTGGAACACCAATGTGACATTATTTCCCCATTACTAAGCTTGCGTTAAGGACGATAACAGATTTCATAGCAGGTGTGCTCCAAAAAGACCCGACATTTGGTTGTAATATTATTTAGTTTCCAGAAATAATACAAACGATACCCTTTGTTTTAATATACACAGAAACTCATAAAGTTTTCTTGTATCGGTTTTGGTGGTTTAATGTAAAATAAAAGGCGAACTCCACAGGAGAAGCTCGAATGTGTCAAATGTTCATCAAAAACGAGATCTGACACACAAGTTTCAGCGAATTTTCGTAAAAAGTATGGGAAGGATCCGCCATTTAGCTAGTATCAGAGAGTGGTACAGGAAGGTTTAAGATGACTGGAGGTGTCAGAAACAGAACAGTAATGGTTGACCAAGCACACTTGCAGGAAGCTTGCTTTCATGTTCGGGGGAAGGTCAACTGGCACAAATATCAAGATCTGGGGCTCTGAAAACCGCCACGTGGTCCGTTGAACACTAATACAGCGATAGTCCAAAGGTCAATGTTGTTTGTGTGACCTCTCCATGAACCGCTTCGTGGTCCTTTTTTTCTTTCCCGACGGATACAGTGGACCTCAACAAAGTTTACACGAACATGTTGGAAGGATTCACCTTTCCATAGATTGAAGACCTGCAATCCGATATCATTTCTCAACAGGAGGCGATCCCCCTCATGGGCATTAGTCGTTTCGAGCCGTCTGAATGAAAAATTTAGGTCGCCTTGGATTGGCTGAGATGGACGCAACCACCTGGCCGCCCATGATCACAGACATAACCC
>CM068967.1:68126456-68153608 GCA_035128595.1 Eptatretus atami
TTATTTTCGAAAATATCAAGCAACTCCTGTGAAAATATACAACGTTGTCACACAATAAGCATCAAACGGGTATTCAAGACAAATAATGTTTCTCAATCAACCACTTTTGACGAAATACACATTCTGTGGTCACTTTTATGGAACATTTACTTGACACCTATTACATAATTTACAGAGAATTAGTTATAATAACCAACAGAAATATTACTTATAGTACAGTTTGAAAGCAAACCCAATCAAAAGATGGCCACCATCAGCATCACCAACTACAAGATATTTCATTGCAACATAACACGTCAATTTCCAGTCTATATCTCATAATCCGGATCAGTCCAGTTACCTATAATACCAATAATATTTTACGTGCATTTTTTCATTCCTTCATATTTCTTCCCAGATTCCATCTCCATCATGCATTTTCAAAGCATATATCTACAACTTACAGTGGCCCAATGCAGACTGCAGAAAGCATACGTTTCAGAGTGAATAAAATAGTGTTTTTAATATTTGCATCTATATCCGCATCATATTGAAATAGCAATATTCATGGAACTAAATTAACATAACCAAATCTCAAACTTGTAAGTATTTAATACAACATATATTCTAAACAATTCAAAACAGAATATACTCCAATAGAAATGAATGTTCTGTCGTTTACGGGAATTGCAACTATCCTACTCATTGTCACGACTCAAGCTGGTCTCCTTTAAGATGTCGATTCGGCTGGAATGTCCGAAGTCGGAGTCCGAGTCATTGATGTTCGCTTGAATCCTCAGCGAATTGGTCCTGCCAACTGGCTGTGGCAGGACGCCTCCTCGTACCAAGAGAGCTCCAGCTTCCCCTCAAACTAAAAATCCACCATGTGCCATCACTTGGCTCAGGGATCTCAATTTGCAACATGGACTCTTTTCCAAATGCCAAGTTGGAAGTTGACTCTCCGAATTGTGTTGCTCCAGGCTCTCCTTGATGGAGGAGAGTGCCCATGTCATCTGTGCCGAAAGGGAGAGAGTGTTTCATCATCTTTTCGCATACGCTCATCATTTTCATGGAACCGCAACTCATCGACGCCGAGTACGAGGTCTTATCCAATAACGCCAGGTTGAATCTTCAGTCCAGGTTTCTATCAATTCAGTGCTCGGTACTTCCACACGTGTCTCCTATTAGCTAGAACTGGTACAAACTTGGGGTAGCCTAGAAAGGGTCTTCATGTGGCTTCACCTTGCCCGAACCCTGAAAGTCGCTGGTGCGAAGTCGCAGCCGACTGAATACATGAAGCAGCCATTATTGCTGTTGAATGCTGTTGTAAGAATAACCCCGGGCAATTTCGCACGTGATAAGCTCTTCTTGTTCCCGGTACGTGGTGTCACCAAGATAGTCACATCTGTCATGTTGCAGGAGCGTAGTGCATGAAGGATGACAAATATATCACTATCTGGACTCTTCACCCTTATTGGCTGTACTTTCTGATCCTGGCATCTCGCAATACAGAATGATTCGAGAATCAGATTTCTTCTTGAGTGGATTTTAGTGTGTTCAGTTCTCTGTTGCACGTTACCGACCGCTTCGAGATGTCAGTAAGCATTATGCTGATCGCGCCAAAGTCACAATTACCTTTCCTCAATGTAACTTGCTGGCATTATGTGTCTTGGCTCGCAATTCGAGTGCGGAGTTCCAATGAACTGTCACTTGTTATCATCATTTCTCGAAGAAACTTCCAATCTGCCAGGTTTTTTTTGTGTTGCCCCCCCCTTCAAATCAGTTTGTCCCGGGATCCTCTCCTCAGTCGTTCCATCGCCTTCACAGAGTTGGTTACGAGCTATCTGTGTAAACACGTCACCTGAATTCGGCAGGATGTGAACACTTTTTCGCATATCTGGCTGAAGTTACTGGTAATCTCCTTTAGGAAGTAGAAACAGCATTGCCATCGAAAATGACAAATATTTCTGATTTGGACTGGAATTATTAACTAATTACCTTACTGTAATTACTCAATAATTAAAACTTATCAGTAGTGCAACCATGAGAAAGAAAAATACATGTAACTAACCTGTTATCTTAGTTGAACATTCAACATGAATGTTTTTGGATATATA
This sequence comes from Eptatretus atami, assembly GCA_035128595.1. Lineage (NCBI taxonomy): Eukaryota > Metazoa > Chordata > Myxini > Myxiniformes > Myxinidae > Eptatretus > Eptatretus atami. The sequence goes on from CM068967.1 coordinate 68,128,553, forward strand.
ATCTTTAAATAATATGTAAACAAATATCGACTGTGAACGACTCGCTTTCCGTCAGGATAGGCCCATTCCAAACCGCACAGCATTCCTGTATGCCTCATATTTCAAGAAATATAAGGTACATTAAAACCGTTTCTCCACTATCATTAAATAGTCCTGTACCTGCAATAAAATTCATATAATGTCAACTATATTCATGCGGAATACGGAGTGTTGATTTTGGTGTTTATTTGAAAGAGAGGGAATATATATTCAAATGTTACAATTTCATTTAGATTATTGTACAACACTGTAGACATATACAGATGATCAGAATGCAATTATCTCAATTTTGATGCATCACACATGTAATTGGATTTGATTTGGGCCTCTGCATGCCATTTTGGTCTCCATCCATAAATTGAATTCGACGCAAAATCGATAAAGTATATTTTCGGGTACCCCTATTCAAAAGGTCAACACAGGTAGTGCATCCCAAAATTCAATGTTTAACATTCTATTCTGTTCAGTGTATCCAGGGGATTCAGAAAAACTATAGTTCTGGGGGTGGGAGGGGGGGGGTGGGGACCTTGTGGCCATATCTGGCCATGCCTATAGTATATTATGAAACTCTCATCTTGTATGTAATGTAATGTATGTTATGCTTCCGAAATACAGCCAAAAATGGTACTTCGATAGCGTGAAAATTTTCAGCCCACATTACTCACCATTCTCCTCGCGGTGGTGCAGTATCAAGTTTCGTTCAAATCTGGCAACGAAAAAATTATAAAAATCAATTCACGATTCAGTCAAGTATCCTTCGAGAATTTGATCTGCAAAGCAACCTCAGCGGTATAGTTCGCTGGAGCTATCTTTTTTGGATTTTTATATCAACTCTGTCACATACGGAACTCAAAGGGTTTCACAGGTCAATCTTAATATAATATATATATATATATATATATATATATATATATATATAATTTATTTGTAATACATATATATGTATATATGTATTAGTAATATATTATTGTATATGATGTATATATAATATAATATATATATATATATATATAATATTTTATTTTAATAGCTGGTGTTGGCGCGAGTGGTTAGGGCAGCGGCTTTGGGAACCCCCAAAAGGTCCTGAGTTTCAAGCCCTGTTGGGCCACTGAATTAAATTAGTGTGTATATATATATATGCTGCATGGGTGTGTGTATGTATACATATATATGTTATGTGGTGTATATATGTATATAGCCAAGCGTATAACACCAGGGGGTTGACTCAGCCTGTCATCCCTCCCGAGGTCGCGAATGAGTACCAGTGTACTGGGCCCGCTGTATACCGCGGTTAAAATAGGTGTCCAGATCCCGTGTCGTAAGAGGCGACGTTAGGGTTGCGTCAGGAAGGCATCCGGTTGTAAACATGAGTGCCAAATCACATGCGGGATCATATGATGACCGCTGTGGCGACCCCTAACTGGGAGCAGCCGAAGAAGAAGAAGAAGATATACACGATATATAGTATATATATATATTATATATATAATATATATATATATATATATATATAATATATATATATTTTTAGCGTTTCCCCCTTCAGAATATATATATATGTTGTATGTATGTGTGTGTGTGTGTGTGTGTGTGTGTGTGTGTGTGTGGTGTGTGTGTGTGTGGTGTACATATACAGCATTGTTTCGATATATCCGTTCTGCTCTTGCTTTGTGTATTATTGGATTCGCAAAGTGGATCTAGTTACTTTTTTTGGTTGGATCCATATTTTTTTAAATCAGAAAAGAAAATTCATCAGATACCATCGAAATGGGCCAATCCGAAGTACTGCAGTTCTGATGATGTTTGTAACATTTTCCAGAGATTGAGCACTCAGGTCAGGTCAGGTAGGGGAGATGTGGCAGAACAGCACGTCGCTGACGTCCACTTTCCGCGGTACTTCCAGGGGCCTCCGTTGGCCATCCCCGGCAGATGCCAGGCCCATCCAACATCTCCTTGAGATTGATGGTCAACCTGCTGCAACCACGAGGCACGTGGTCGGCTCACTGGCCTCCTCCACTCATGAGACTCCTCGCTGAGAGATCTGGTGAGCAGGATCAGGCATCGGAAAACGACGCCAGCATGTCCATACGCCGCAACTGATGCTTCACGGACTATGCAGGTAACGAATCTCATCGAGTCTCTCCTCAGCAAGCTGCTCGTTGGACGCAAATCCTGACCAGCGATAGCCAAGGATTCTCCGAAGAGACCTGGTAGCGCAAAGGAAATTAAGTCTCCGTCTCAGATCTTGTCAGAGTCCAAGTCCCTTGCATCCATAGAGCAAGACTGGAAGTACCAAGGACCGTGACGACTCGGATTTCGTCTCCGCACAGGTACGGCAGCGCCACACCAGATCCAGTGAATCCATGACTCCCAGGCCGGACCGCAGACGTCTATTACCTCTGACTCACAGCCTAGCAGAGACATGAATATCACTGCAAGGTAAGTGAAATCTCTCCACGACCTCAACATCCTCCCACAAACATGACACAGACAGGACAGCAGCATCCAAGAGTCACCGAAAGCCTGGATCTTAGTTTCTGACCCAAGATAACCCAACCCCAAATCCCAGCGGCTCCGACTCCTCATTCAGCACCTTTCGAGGGACCAAAGGATATCTAAAGTTCTCCGCAAAGATGACTGCATCATCTGCAAATCAGGTCGAGATCTTGACATTCCAAACGATGCACCGCAGCTTGATCTCCCGAAAACATCCTCCCTAAATCCAGTCCATACAAGTGCTGAAAAGTGTGGGGGCCAGTACACACACGCTGACGAACTCCCAGTAACAACTGGAAATATAGTCAGAGATGGTACACCACACTTCACAGCAACTCTCAGTTAACAGAGTAAGTTTCACAGACATCAGATTGATAGTTTTGGTGGGCACCCCACGAAGACCAAGATCCTCCAGAGGAGCATCCCGATCACTGGAATCGAACGCTTTACAGAGATGCAACATAGGCTGCAAGCAGCCCCTGCCGAAACTCTCGTCTGGCGTTCGGTGAGGACATGAAGAGCAAGGATACGGTCAATCGTTGACCTCTTTGGTGTAAAGCCCTGACTGCTCTGACGCTGGTGCTCAAGCAGATGGTGGCGAACCCCTATCAAGATTATCCGAGCAAAGACCTTGCCATCCGGCACTGAGAGGCAAGCGTCAACCCCTCGGTAGTTGTGCAGTCTTGGCGATCACCCTTCCTTTCCAGAGAGGAAACAACAAGGCCCTCTTCCATCGTTGGGATGATGCCTGGTTGTTCCAGGCAGAAGCAGCAAAACTGCATGCAACGACACGAGTGCCAGCATTCACCAGCCTGAGAAGTTCAGCATGGATGCCACAGATCCCTGGAGCTTTTGCCCCATTTCATTGTTCACGCCGCAGCCCGTGTTTCCACAAGTGGGAAGGGTGGACGCACAAGTTGATTCGAGGGTCAGCAACAGGGACTGTAAACCACTTGACGTCCAACTCGACAGTCTGGGGGAACAGCCTGGTACAACCGCTTCAAAGTAACCGCCAGCGGGCCTTCACTTCAGACTCCTCTGTCAAGAGCTACCCACTCTCTGCTCTAACTGCGAGTGCTCCGAGGGATGGGCTGGATGAACGCAATGCACATCATTCCCCTGTAAGCGGGACGAGAATCACCTGTCCACAGGTGATGCTATAAATCCCTCACAGATCTCGCACTAGGCCACCTTGTCCCCCTCAGTGCACGTACAGTTTTACGCTCTCAGCTCCCTGAACAGCTTCAGCTCTCCATTCAGCCTGGCCCTGCGACTCTGGTCAATGGTATCCAGTGTCCCTTGAGAGCCAAAATTCTTCTTTGCCTGCGGTGAGTTCCAGACATCCACCGCAACATCAAGGACGGTGGTCTTGAAGGCACTCCAACAACTCTTCAGGACCCCCAAAGCACGGCAGAGCCCCCCAAGTGTCCACTCAGCCTGTTCGCAACACTCCTCGGCTACTCTCTCATACCCTGAGCTGCGCAACATCCAGCTAGGCTCGGGATGGTACCATTCTCCAGGATTTAAGGGTGCAGGCTTTAGAGTTGCTACAACAAGCTGTGGTCAGTATTGGAGGAAGCTGGAGCACTCCGGTACGACGCTGCAGTTTGGATCATCCTCCCAACGACCGTGCATTGAGGACATGGTCAATCTCCTTTGCCCACACCGCCAGCGTGGAATACAAGTCAGCGTGAGCTTGTGGGCAGCTGAAACCATGAACCAGCCACCCTAAGTCCATGATCTTGCAAAGCAAGGAACTTTGTGCTATTCTGGTTCTAGTTTCCTGACCGCATGGGACCAACACACACCTCCTAACCATCCCTATGCAGTTCCAGTCGATGCATTGAAATCCCCCAAACTAGAAGTGTATCTCGTCTGGGGCACTGATCAACACAGACTCGAGCGTGCGTAGAATGCATCATTCCGGTGAGATCATCGCCTCAGTCGGAGCATAAACAGAGACGCAGGGTAAATGACACTAAGACGTGACGAATCCTTAATCTCATAATACGGCTGCGGTGACCGGTGTTTACCTCAATTATCATTGGGGTCACTTATTGGGCACAGCTACAACACTCCTTGGGTAGGTAACCTCATCAGAGCGACGCAGACCAATGTAGGTGTAACCACCATTATTCGCCGCAATCCGGTCCTCTCCGAACCTCAAGAGAGAGCTGCAATCCGATGTCCAAACGCTGAGCTCAGATGATAACAGAGACAGGTTGATCATCCTGCTCTTAGGGATGATCCTGCTCTAGACACTCAGAAAACACAAATAAGCAATCTTCCTTAAAGGTCACACTACTCTCTATTATCCGCACATACACGTCGAAGTGCAATGTGTGTATTGAAAGGCTGGATTTTGAAATGCTCTCACATTTTACCATGGAGGCATGGTCATGCATTAAAAGGGAACGTTTATTGAAGATATATCAGGTGGGAGATATTAGTGAATAATCGTACCACGGAATTTAAGAAGCCGATACAGTGTTCCATAGCATTATCGATACTTGAGTAAGTCTTGAAACAAATTTCTTTTAACTTTTGACGATTACAGAGTGCGCAAATTGAACATGTCCTGAGCTTCACGGTGTGACGGTGCTTCATGGGTATTGAGTGTTTGCATCTTACCAGATCCTCCGATCTGGCGATTAAAGCAGCCTGGTGCTTTGAAAACATGAATAGTTTTCACGAATGGCCCAAAAGGTGGTTAAAATAGGAACTGCAATCTTAATGATCTCAGGCTTCCTCTGGCTTGCCTCTGGTCTCTCTCAGCTCAGAAACCATTAAAACAAATTGGCCAAATTGCCGAGGCAAGGCAACTCAATTTAACCTCTTTTTTGTTTCCCTTAAGGTTTTGGCAAAAACATTGCACTGAGTTAATTACGTGCTTCCTTGAATACTCTTTGTGCTGTTTTATTCTGCCTAAGGGATGGGCTTATGCTACCCCTTACCTGAGGGAAGTTCCAGCCAAATACAAAATACACAACATATTTACTGTCCCTAAACACCTGATATGTTCATACACGAGATATCATGAACAGGCCAACATGTAGGTTTGGCACAAACCTAACCCCGTGGGGCATGTGTTTGTATAGTTTAGTTAGTGGTGAAAGAAAATGTAAAAGTACTGGATAATAAATATCATATTTTGCATAACTCCCGACGATTATTGTTCGGCGGCAGGATGGCCTCGAGGTGTGCCCATTTGCTTCTTATTTGCCTCTTAGCTGTTTAGCCTGGGTTTGAATCCTGACCCAGCTACAGTATAAACTGTCATCCTGATGCTTCACAGGCAAGGTGGATTCATAAATGTGTGTATCCTTCCCTCAGATGGACGTTAAACTGCAATCCTGTTGCTCGGCATTAGTTGGTGGACGTTTAAGGAATCCAATGGTGTCCTTTGCCATAAAGTAGGTGAGTTTCATTGGCACCATGAACAAATTCCACCTGCCTGTAACCAGCAGGGGCACTGCGATCAGCAGCACAGTTGTGTTCCGCAAGATGCACCCAGCAGCACAGTGTGTTACATAAAATGACCACGATTATTGTTTCCTTTTCCTTAGTTTTAACGTTTTAACAACAGCGCAAAACAAGGTAAGATGTGAATCAGTGTCTCATGAGTACCTATAAGCCTTAAAGCATGCCAACGACAGGGTGGTCACTATTTTGGAATTTAATTTTGGAACAAAGAGAGAAAGATGCCAATAATTATCAATAAGCCAGAGATGAAATTTTACATAGCCAGGAAGACACATTCGGTCAGAAGCACAGCAGGAAGGAAGCAACTGGAATTTTGAAAGATTTTAATGCTTCCTCAATTGATAAAGCCAAAGTAAATCAGGGTTAAAACGCATGAGAGCCTTGAAGAAAGGATCCGGTTTGTATCAGGCCTGCGGTGAAAAAAAAGAAGAAAACCAAAATAAGTCTTAGTGAGAAGGAGTCGTGTGGGTGGAGGGGGTGTGTCACTTGGTTCCGCTAAATCTAAAATCCCATTGAAACTTTGCAGCCCGCAAGATGAAACACGCAAAAGCTATGTGCAGTCTCACATCACGGCCTTGGCCTCGGCAGCACGATCAATGGCCCAGCAGCGCGTCCACCTGTCCTGCTTGATTCGCAATGCTGATTGCCATGCACACACATTCATTAGACCGCCCGCTGATATCCCAAACCTGCAGAGCATGATGAACCAAGTGAATCACTGGCTGTAGCCAAGTCGGCAAAGAGGATTGGGGGTGAAGCTTGGTCGCTTGGCTCAAAAATGCTTACAACCTTGACTATATATATGACGTATTTTTTTCATGGTAATTTACAATATGTGACATTTTCCTCATAATTAGAAATTTATTACCATAAAAAAAAACATTGTGAAATGACCTCATAAATTTTTACCTGTGAATTTTAACTGTCCTGGAATTGGGGAGATAATGAACTTTTTTGTAGAAGAGTGCGAGGCTCGGGTGGAAGAACTAGAACTGAATGGAATCATAACACAACAAAACAACAGTCGAGAGAGGGGGAGGGACACCAACAGCAGTGTTGAGACAACTAGAGGGAGACTTGAACAATAAGGATGTGGGGAGGAATTGGAGGCAGGAAAGGATGGCAGGGGTGGGAACAAGATGGAATGCAGAAGAAACCCTCAGGAAGGAAAACATTGGAAATTTGGAAGGAGGTGACTTGGGATGGGGGGAGGTTATTGTGGGTATAAAGGATTCATGGTTCTTGATGGGGATGATCGAGATGGTGGTTGAAGCTTGTCTTGAAGACCTGCATGGGAAGAATGAGATTGAAAGAGGATGTGAAAGTTGTTCTTTAATGTAAAAAAGAGGAATGGATGAGCTTTTATGAGCATCACCCAAAGCTTGTGTTGGTTTAAATGGTTATGGTTGGCTGATTAAATATCTTCGGGCTCAGGTTCTCGAGTTTTGAGCCCCTGTTTTTTTTCCATTGAAATAACACCAGGTGGATTGGACTCACCTCCTCATCATTCTGAGGTCGGCAAAATGAGTAACCACCTTTATTGTTAACATGGGGCACTCGCATCAACCTGCATCAACGACACATGCTGCAAACTTCTAGTAAATGATGCAACCACCAGCCCAGGTGTTTTCGTTAACAATATGTTACTGAATTTTTTAATTAGCTAATTACTTTACCACCTGGATGGAAATTATAAAAAGGGCTCATTATATTTGCACATCGACCTCATAAATCATCATGCCAGAAGTTTAAAAAACGATCCTTTGAGGCCACGCGGAGGAGGAGGATAAAAAACCAAAAAAGTGTAAAATGGACCCATTGCTGGAGGAAGGACATCGTTATGGCTTTAACATCCTTCTGGACTTTGGTCATAGACGAGCTTTACATTATCAAAAATAAGTCACATGTCTTGTAAAGTACTGAATGCATATTTTGACAATACATCAGAACAAATCCAGAGGTTTTTTGTTGATTTTTAATCACAACCTAGGTGTTTGTATTTGGAACTGTTTACCCGAAAAAACATACTGAGTCTAGAATGGGCTGCCAGCAACCCATACAGTAATGTAGACCTCAATCAGGAGAACAAGGACTTTACAATGATGTCAAAATGCGAATGAAAGTCTGAAAAGGAAATAACTTAAGCACCATGAATTATGAATGACTGTGCAACATCTTGTCATCCCACTTTTTCTCTGTTTGGAGTCACCCTGGGTCATCCTGAGGGAGATCGAGGCCCGTCTTTAACATTCTGTAATTGTCTGTTTGACATTTGCGGACGCAATCTGCTGAAACCAAATCTATGAAAGCGCAAGCGACATCCATTTCACTGGAGAAATCAAGAATTGTTCATCACAATAATTTGCCATCTTTGGGCTTCACTATGGTATATACGGGCCATCATAAACAGTCTGCCAATGGAAGTACGACCAACAATAGGCGTTAATTCTTCAAACCTTTACCAGGTGAAAGTGTTTTTTTTTTTAGTTGATGTATGTGCTGGGTGTAAAATGATGATCCAGTGATGAATGAAAAATAAGCCTGTGCATGGAGGATTCTTTCCTTGATGTTTGAAAAGAAAAACTTTGAATTTGATTCCTTTTTTTGATTTCGCAAACAGTAACATTTTGCAAGCATGTGTATAGACGTGTATCTTTCTTACTAATAAATGACAGTGTGTGTGTGTGTGTGTGTGTGTCAGTGTGTCACCTCCCATAACTCCAAACATGAAACCTATCATCCAGCTGGAATCTTTGCATGCATACTAGGGGGCACTGTAAGAAGTGCGTGAGTGAAAATTGGGTGTTTGGTTAATTAAAACACCCTTGTGAAGACAATTAAATGGACTTATTTAATTCTATCCTTTATCAGGCACCATCCTGGACACCATCTCGCTCTCTGGGGTCTGAAGGCATATCTGGTTACCTAAAATTGGAAGTCTGAAGCAGTCATGTTTCTTGGCCTGCTCCAGCCATGCCTTGATTGGAACAGGCGCATCTTGACTTTGGAACAGGCATGGCTGCCATGGCTTGCAGCATGCCATGCTTGACGCTTGACTCAGATATTGAGCCGAAGGTCGAGCTCGTTTTCATTTACGTATGTTGGAAGCAACTTCATCCTTAGCCACCGTATACGCGAATATTAATGTCGTCAAAAGGAATTTGTATGATCATGTGTCTCTTTCAGCATGGAATTTGAGATCAAGGGAAAGTAACGGTAAACGAATGGTGAATGAACCTGAGGAGAAACCCAATGCCCTCCCTATGTCAGGATGCGTTACAACGTCAATCATCGACGAATCTCTGCTCCAGCCAAATGGAGCTCGAGTGAAGATGATGAGCCGACCAATGGCCATTTGGATTACCGGTGGAGTCATTACATCGTTGAAACCTAATCAGTGGTCTGCCTTATTGGAGACCTGCGTATAAAGCACGCGCCTTCACTTCCTTCTTCATTGCTGCGATTTTTTACCACTGAAGAGTGCAGCAAACGAAAAGCTTCGTCCCTATTATGTCGTGTTTGTTGTATCCATATTAAAATTCTTGTGTACGAAACGTCTGTTTATATAGCAGTATATATATATATAATATATATATATATATATATATATATATATATATATATCATTATATATATATACATACGTATATATATGTGCGTGTGTATATATATATATATATATGTATATGTGTATATATATATATATGTATGTATATATATATATATTATATATATGTATGTGTGTATATATATATATATATATATATATATGTATGTGTACATATATTATATATAAACATATATATATGTTTATATATATAATATGTTTTTGGGTAAGTTTATTTGTATATATATATATCTGTTTAGTTGTACACACACACACAACATATAATATATATAACATATCGCAGATATGAAGAACCCGGGGGAAAGGTGGTATAAATACGAGAGCGATGGTGGTTTGGAGATGGATTCATATTGCCTGAGGAGAGACATGAAATCAAGTGCATGCAAACTTGGAAACACTTCTGGTGCAGGCCATTATCAGGTCCCAATAAGTGGACAGCATGTCATTAAGAGAGTTAAAACATTCTTTTGTGTGTGTGTGTGTTGTGTGTGTGTGCTGTGGTGTGTGGTGTGTGTGTGTGTTGAAGGGAAGAGAGCGGGAAGGGTTGAGGCAATGTTTGTCGTTTAATAATTTTCATTTGATGGATTCAAAGGCTTTGATCAACAACTAGATGTATAATTCATTTCTCACCGATTCGACACTATTTCAACTGTAGCAGCATGTTCGTAACGTAGACATCATTGAAGTTGGGATGAAAAGTTTATAACTGTCACAACATTCGAGAATTTGACTGAGGCTTATTCGGGTATTCAGATCAAATATATTGTTGCGAATTCGCGCCCGACGGCGTGCGAAACGCGCACGTAACTCGAATCGTGGCACGTTGCCCACCGGACGGACAATTCAGTCGTGAGCCCCTCGTCTCGGAACAACGCCGAGAGGCTTAGTCACGGTGGGGGTTTAAACCTCACCACGATCGTGCCAATTGCCCACCCGCGCAGGATAGGTTGCTCGCCACATTCGATCTACCTAAGTCCGTGCGCGATGGTTCGCGGCGATCGTACCAGGCCACAGGCCGACTCCAGACACGAACTGCTTAAGCGGTCCGTTCCGGTGCTACAGTGATAACCGAGCGGTGTTATCGGTCGCCTTGACGGTTTCCGATTAATTACTGGCGGAATGTTGCACCCACTAGACCGCCTTACGTTGGAAGCAGGATGGAGAGTCAAAAGACAAAGGAAAGGAGCAGCGAAACGGGGAACAAGTTCACACAAGCAACGTTTAATTCACACAGACCTAGCATGGAAGGGCAGTATTTAAGCGCATACAGAACATGCACAAAAAGCAAATGTAATACAACCGACTAATGCGTACACACGGCAACAACTTACACAGTTTTTACTTCACAGACGGCGGCCAACACACATTTACACGAAAAGAAAAGAAAGAGCCACCTCACAGACAAGGAGGCAGACAGGCCCGTAGGCAAATGACGTGAATGCCCGAAGATCGGCAGGTCCACGAGACGGGGAGGTCTTATCACGCGTCCCTCGTGACGCGATGGCGGGCAAAGCCGCAATGTTCGCGCAGCTTGCGCCCCGACTGCCGTGCCCTGGCGTGTCGGCGAGTCCTCTCCGGCGTGCTCCGCGTGCGGGTCCCGTTTGGCAACGACGTTTTAGGGTGGGGGGGGGGGAACGGGGGCCCCCCTCGGCACTATCTCAGCGCGATGGGGGGGGGGAATCGTTGATCTCAGGGAGAGGGGTATGGCGTCGGCCTGGATCTCGCGACCGAGTCGAGGCCCCCACACCGCGACGTCGTCGGCCGTCCGCGGCGTCTTCCCTCAACTCTCCGCAGCTTCTCTCCAAGCTCGACTCCCCTCTCTCAGTTCCACTCAGCCTGCCCCTCTCTCTTCTCCCAACTCACGCTTAGCTCCACCAGTTACACACTCTCCCCGCGAGTCGCCTTGCGCTCGTCTTTTTAATAGGCCTCGGAAGGAGCCGATATGCATAGCGGATCAACGCGATGGAGGCGGGGCACGCACCCTCATGTCAGCATTTGGTCGGGCAAAAAGGGGCCGTGAACCTCCTTGATCCGCATATCTGCATAACGGCTTCATAGACACGCGCTTGGACAGGCGGGCCAAGCCGCCTCAGCGTTCGCTCCATTGGTCGGGGGGAGTGAGCGTGAAGCGTTTTGGAATCCGCGGATCGTCGCGTTCGGCTCATCTGCCGAACGACTCCGGGAGCACCGACGTTTGGTGTTGACGGTGGTGTTTCGGAAATGCGGCCATAGAAGCGATGATGTGGGATGAAGTTTGTGAAGGTAAAGGGCGAAGGTGTGGAGGGTCCTTCTGTGGTGAGGGTGGCTTGTGGTTGTTGTCTGAGGGTTGAGCGTGGTTAGTAGTTGGTGACGATGGCTGGCGGTGGTGGTTAAGGTGGTTGTTGTGTGATGGCGGTTGAGCTGTGGGGTTGGTTTCAAAATACGAACAGAAAATAAAATGCTAACTCAAGGTCGCAGCCCGGATGAATCAACATAATTCCCTCTATAAACAATGGGTTTGCCTAACTACACATGTAGTTACAGAGTATATCTCACCTGCGGGCCTTTATGGTGTAATGCGAATTTCCACAAACCGTACAATATGTTTAATGGATCCCAATGGCTAACTTATCTTTGAATTGGTGTTCTGTTTTGAGAAATCGATGGACTGATCTGAGATATTCAAGTTGAAACAGATTCACAAAGAAGATGTTTAACTATCCAGTGTCACTAATTGGTACTCGGCATTGCTGAACTTGTATCTCAGCAGCAGACTAATTCAAAAGTCTGCTGGCCAGGGTGTGGATCCATGTGGGATTTGAAGATCATTTGAGGTACTTTCAGAAAGATGCGAAGGTTTATTTCATAGGAATAATGGGGGTAGAATTTCCAGGTGAGGACGGGGATGACATAGATGTCCGTGCACCACCAGCTTTAAAACTCTGGAAGGAAGATTGGATACTGAACAGCTGTCAGTGGCAATAGACGAGAGAGAAATAAACAAGAATGGTGGTACAGTAAGCCGGAATTTTGGAAGTTTTAAGCAGGAAGGGGTTTTGCTGGAAGAATGTGCATGTCCTGGAGGACGCGGAGAGGGTGAGAGGCTAAGAGAGTGGGGGTAGCTGACCCGAGGAAGAGGTGGTAAAAAAACAGACTGCAACCGACCTGTCTATGATGTGAAGAGCATCAAGGTGCTTTGGCCTCACACAGGAGATGCCAATAATGTTTAGAGGGCTTTAGATACAACAGATTACCATGAGAGAGAGGTTCCAGGAAAGGTTTGGGCAGGTTTAGGCAGCTAATCAGAATCCCTGAAGCTGTAGGGCAGCAGAAACGTTTTATCAACCAAGTGTTTGAAATTTTAAAAATATATTATATTCGTCATCACAGATCAAAGGATGATAAATGATAACAACAGAGGGCATAAGTGCTGCGAGACGAATGGTGGGGGAGGAAAATGGAGGTGGTGCAGGCAACATCATGACATTTGTGAAGTGTGACAGTTCACCTTAGCAAGCTTAATAACTAACTGCCAAAACAATACCCATACCAAGCCCTCCGGTGCTGACTTGGTTACAACATCATAATCATAAACAAGTCTCTTGTCAAAGTAAAGATTGGCATGTGCTGGCCCGCATATGCTCCATTCCACTATATCTCATCATACCATTGTCACTTACAAGCCTGGTCGTTAGCATGAACTTGCGATAATTGCCTTGCTGCCTCCAAGCTTGCATTTTCCCACAACAGACATCAAGTTCAAGGAAAATGTGCCTATAATGCATTGTTGGTATTTGACCTTTTACACCCGCCCCCCACAGAGCGTGCCAAAATGATATTGTTCTTGCACATTCGTGCCAGTGTGATCACAACCAGCCAGTTTGGTGAATTTTGCACAAACATTTTGGAGGGGATATCGTGATAGACAGGACAGACAGATGATGCAGCGAGACTGACAGGCGTACCGGACAGAGGGAACCGATTACAAACTATCCCCCCCATTTTTTGATTTTCAAAAAAAGCGTGGGGATAAGACAACATCAACAACAACGAATAACTCTAAGGGTCCGTGTGCAAGGCTGAAATTTGCACATCCTAACACAGAAAATCATGCACCAATTACAACGATAAAAACGCTGGATTGCATTTGCAATAATTGAGCCACAATTGCATGTATAAAGGAAACAGGATAATGGCAACGATAAAGTATGGAAAATGAAAATGTTCAGGCAAGAGACAATGTAGAGAGGGTGTATGCATCGCAACAGCGGGTAATTAATGAAAAGTACGATAAATCTGTGATGGAGATCATAAAGATAAATGCAGCAGAGTCGAGCTGGATTGAGGACGAGAAGTCGTTTAGAGTGGGAGGAGGTAGGATATGTGTGGATGTTCAAGATGGAAAAGTGAAGATTAGAATTCATGATTTATTCTGTAGGTTGGGGGGGGGGGGGGGTGGAAGTGGATTGATGAATGGATTGTCTCAAGAAGGATGGTGCTTTGAGAAGGCTTTTGACAAAGTGTTCCTTGTGGGGCATCGATGGCTTTGTTTGGATTAAAGGCTATCGAGAAGATACTGACAGTGCAAAAGGGGTGCATTTAATTGTTTCAAGCAAAACAGGTGGCGCAGCGACATTGGATGGGAGTAAAGCAAATCCTGATATGGTGGATGAAAATGGCACGTAAATGTCGCACAGATGCTTAATTTCCTCCATGCATCGACATTTTGATCTTCTTTTTCATTTTACAACTTTCGCCTTGATGCACAGCAAAGAAGCAGCAGCATGAAGTGCTTCGATAACAGAGTTTCACAAGTGAGAAACAAGGAGTTATTAATAAAGGAAAATCTCAGCATGCTGCATGTCACTTTAGTTATCGCTCACTGTGAGAGGTAGTTTTAGTCACTGCGAGTGGCAAGTTTATAAACTTGTAGAATGGAACTACAAAAAGACACTCAAGTTTTCCAAGCAGTTAATTACTGGTGGATACTCATCGCCATTCTCTGCATTGTAGGAGTACCTTCTGCCCACCTACAGCGCGCAAAGTGTGCGGTACATCGTGGACATGCACCTTATACATTTTTGAAAATAATATGTTCTTGATTCACAACATATCATAATTTTTAGAAGGTTCCATTAATTATGAGTTATAGGATGACTTGTAATACTGGAACACCAATGTGACATTATTTCCCCATTACTAAGCTTGCGTTAAGGACGATAACAGATTTCATAGCAGGTGTGCTCCAAAAAGACCCGACATTTGGTTGTAATATTATTTAGTTTCCAGAAATAATACAAACGATACCCTTTGTTTTAATATACACAGAAACTCATAAAGTTTTCTTGTATCGGTTTTGGTGGTTTAATGTAAAATAAAAGGCGAACTCCACAGGAGAAGCTCGAATGTGTCAAATGTTCATCAAAAACGAGATCTGACACACAAGTTTCAGCGAATTTTCGTAAAAAGTATGGGAAGGATCCGCCATTTAGCTAGTATCAGAGAGTGGTACAGGAAGGTTTAAGATGACTGGAGGTGTCAGAAACAGAACAGTAATGGTTGACCAAGCACACTTGCAGGAAGCTTGCTTTCATGTTCGGGGGAAGGTCAACTGGCACAAATATCAAGATCTGGGGCTCTGAAAACCGCCACGTGGTCCGTTGAACACTAATACAGCGATAGTCCAAAGGTCAATGTTGTTTGTGTGACCTCTCCATGAACCGCTTCGTGGTCCTTTT
The DNA here is from genome assembly GCA_035128595.1 of Eptatretus atami. Taxonomy (NCBI): domain Eukaryota; kingdom Metazoa; phylum Chordata; class Myxini; order Myxiniformes; family Myxinidae; genus Eptatretus; species Eptatretus atami. The sequence continues at coordinate 68,143,916 of CM068967.1, forward strand.
TTTCTTTCCCGACGGATACAGTGGACCTCAACAAAGTTTACACGAACATGTTGGAAGGATTCACCTTTCCATAGATTGAAGACCTGCAATCCGATATCATTTCTCAACAGGAGGCGATCCCCCTCATGGGCATTAGTCGTTTCGAGCCGTCTGAATGAAAAATTTAGGTCGCCTTGGATTGGCTGAGATGGACGCAACCACCTGGCCGCCCATGATCACAGACATAACCCAAGGTAATTAAAACCGTTTCTCACTATCATTAAATAGTCTGTACCTGCAATAAAATTCATATAATGTCAACTATATTCATTGCGGAATACGGAGTGTTGATTTTGTGTTTATTTGAAAGAGAGGGAATATATATTCAAATGTATACAATTTCATTTAGATTTATTGTACAACACTGTTAGACATATACAGATGATCAGAATGCAATTATCTTCAATTTGATGCATCACACATGTGCACTTTGCATCAAGGCACTCTACGCATTGCTTCCTGACCTTCCTCGTACTCTTGATAGCAACCTCGTGTTAGCTTTCAACAGAATAGTTTTTCATCTCGTCTAACTTGCCACAAACTGGAATGCCCGAATAGCCAGTGATATCTGGACCCTAGGACCTACTATCCTTATTCAATTCGATCAACGATCTTCTATACATATCCTGGAAAATACTCTTATACCTCTTTGTTGATCGACAACACCCTCTGCCCCATGACAACATGCCCCCCTCACATCTTCAGAAAGACACAGCTCACAAGCCTACTATTCCTCCTCCTCTTTCAGAACTCCACAAATCACAAAGCTGATCAAACACTTGGAATATCTTTCAATCCTAAAAATCACTATATATCTCCATCTATCTCCTCTAGTTATCTCTCTCCTCTCTCTCTCCTTCCTCTCTCTCTCCTCTGAAAAGAGCCGACTGGCAAACTCTCCATCTACTTTCTTAGCAATCCTCTTGAGGGAGGTACAGTCACTTAAAACTTCCTGGGTCTCTCACTATCAGCCATGATCTTTCTTGGACAACCACATCTCAAATTTGGCCCCAAAGCCAGTCACTGACTGGGCATCCTCCGTGTTACAGTCTTTCCTTGGCACACCTGAACTCCTAACCACCTACAAGGCCTCAATCCACAGTTTGGAGGGAGTACTGCTCTCCCCTCTGGATGGGTCCCTGCTTCACACCTTGCTCAGCTTGACGCCAAGGTAAACCAAGGCCTTCAATATTAATGGAATCTCTCATGTTGAAACCTTCACTTTCCCATCACAGACAGGTCGGTGGTCTCTCCATCTTCTCCTGCCTCCTTTCTGGTTTGCACCCTCTGCTCTCTCCTTGTTTTGTCAACCCTAAGGTTTCTGCAAGGAGCTCACGGTCCACCATCAACCCCCTCCTCTGGTGAAACTACCTAAACTCAAGATCACTGCTTCACCTTCATTAATTTGTTCCTCCCTTTTCCGATTTGTGGAACCAACTTCCACATTCTCTTCAATCTTCTTTCCTTCCTCAAGTGTTTCAAGTCAGCTGTTTCACCACATCTCCAGATCATCCCCATCCAAAACATGATCTTTTCTCATCCCTTTAACTCCCCCGCCCCCACCCGCAAGTCCCTACCTCCTCCAAATTTTCAGTTTTTCTTTCTTGAGAGTTTGCTTCTGGATCCATCCTGTCCACCCATGCATCCTCCCCAACCCTCTTTTCTCCCCACACCCATTTATTTGCTGTCCTGCCCCTCTATTTTATCTTTCAACACCTGCTGTTGGCATTCCATCCTCTTGTCTACTGTTCCTTGGTTCTGTTGCATCCTGATCCATTCAGTGTTCAAGCTCTTCCAGGAACCTTGACTTTGTGTAAAAAAAAAGATCAGTATGGATGTGGCAAAGATATATAACCACTTTGAATGAAAAATATATTCAAAGGTCGTACTTTGTATTTTACGTCATCCATGCAAGGGCTTTTAATCCTCCAACAGGCACGTGCGGCTTACATCGACTAAAAGGGGATTTTACATACATCTATGATATCCCTTACAAGTACTTCTGAGTTGATTTCAGAACATTATTACAGATTCACTATATAGAGAGGGTACAGTGAAAAATAATCCGTTCCATAATGTAACCATGTCACGTTGAATGCCTTCCCTTTGTGGCGACATTTTACTCGATTCAATTCTCCAATACGATTCATGGAACATTTACTCATCAATCCATTCCCATAGACACGCACTCAGTTCCAGTGTTTGATTCACCCAAGATGTTTGAACGTTTCCGATGCAGAAGAATCGATCCTATCCAGGTCACCCACCACCAAGCTGCAGGTGAGGGAAGAAATTTTGGAATTTGGCCAGTGGTTAGAGGTACTTCCTCAGAACGCAATATTCCTTTCAAAAGCATCTGCGGGGTCTTCAAGTGGACTTCCAAATGTCGTTTTAAAGAAGAAAATGTGACCAGACAGAAACCTGGATCAACGACCCTCCAAAGAGAGGAAAAAAATTGGGCTTACATAAACATTGTTTGAAAATAATCTCATGAAGCTGGAGGTAATATAAATGCAAGGGTGCAAAACCCACCAAAACCTTCACTAACTGTAAATAAGAAAGCCACATTAAGTGTATGCAGTATAAGAAGAAAAACAAAGGAAATACAGAAGCACGAGAACGGAACTCGGTAGAGCACATCCCTCTGCCAGGCTGAACAGTTTACGTTTTTGTATCCCACTGATAGGCCGGATATGCATCCGGACCCCGAACCAAAATCTAACCAGCTTGCTCCTGTCACCTATTATATCCAACTTATCACCAAATTTTGTCATAATCCGTCCATTAGTATTTGAAATATCATGCTATATATCGTTTCTCTCTCTCTCCTTCCATTCAACTCTTTCTCTCTCCTCTCTCATTCTGGATCTTCACCAAAACTGAATCAATTTGTTCCTTGTCACACACCCAACCTGTCCACCAACATTTAGTCCGGATCCATCCATAACGTTTTGAGAAATCGCTGATCATAAACAGACAGATAGTGTGGAAAAAACATAATCTCTTTCACCTTCAGTGGCAGAGCTAATAAAAAAAAATTAGAAAGATAATGTATGAGGGTAGTTCAAATTTGCGGCCGAGACTTTTGTTGAAAAGTAAACAGGAGCTGCTACTCTAGTCTTCCCACTTCTTTGGGTGGGAATGAGGCATAGATCAGTGTATATGAAGTTAATCTTGAATGGTTTTTGAAATATCGCATACACAAGCGCAATTACCAAGATGGTTGCCATGGCAAGATAATTCAGCCAATCACCACCAATCCACATGATCTAATGAGGTAGAGATAATACCATGAGGAATAGATATCTTGCAATATGAAAACTAAATGTTCAACGGGTTTTGAAATAATCAAAATAAAGATCAATTACTGCACCATAGTCCCAAGAAAAAAGCCACACATAACAAGACGTGCGTGCTGTGCGTGAACACACACACACACACACACCACACACACACACACACACACACACACACAAACACACACACGGACAAGATTGCGGCAGTTGGATTACCACATTTTTAAAGAAGAGAAGAAGGAACTTCCCACCAAAAGTAAAAAACTAGTATCGACTCAAGTAATTTTGCACAAAAAAGAGAGAGCAGACCCGGTCTCAGGCAACGTTTCGCCGGCTTCATCTGGCACACAACTAGAGTGCATCGCAATAGTGAATACGACAGGTCCGAGGAGTCTTTGACTTCATATTTGCCTTTGTGAGCACCAAAATGGCGGCTGTAAGATTGAAATCTGTTTTCAAACCACCTCACCACCCAAAGTCCTCACCACACAAAACACCTCCTCTCCCATTTATTTCCATTATTCAAAGCAAAAGTGCAAATCGGTTACATCGTTATTCATATTTATTCATTACCTCATTGAAAGAGTGGAATATTTAGGTCTTCATGCGCATTAACTCCATTCACGGAAATTACGATTAAAACAGGAAGTGTATGTCTGACAGAGTCATGTTTATTATGGACAGTCATTTCTCTTTCCGTGTATTTTTTTTCATAAGTGATTATGAGTACTTCATTGTGGTAAAAAAATTGTGTTAATAAATAATCATAAATTAATTATATTCTTCGTGAAGCATCTTAAATACACATAGAAGTTACAATTGTGGCTGCAGTCGGGGCAGCTATCACCAATATATTATTATAATATATATATATATATATATATATATATTAGGCCATGGGCCAGATATGGCCACAGTGCCACCCCCCCCCCACCGCACCCCCCCCCCACCTCCCAGCAAACCTATTTTTTCTGAATCCACTGGATATAACTGAAACAAGAATATGAATGTTAACATTGAAAATTGGTAGCACTACATCCATCAAAAATGGCAGGCAGAAGGCCCAAATCATTCCAATATACATGTATGATGATAAATTGAAGATAATTGCATTATGATAATCTGTATTGTCTAACAGTGTTGTACATAAATCGAAATGAAATTATATACATTTGAATAATATATATATATATATTATATTCCCTATTTTTCTTTTTTTTTTTTTTTTTTTTTTTGTTCTTTTGCTCTTTATTTTTTTCTATCATATTTCCTTTTTTTTTTCTCTTAATTTTTTAGTTTTTCTTTTTTTATTCTTTTTTTATTGTTGGTTATCTGTTTTTTCTTTTGGTTTTCTCCTTTTGTTATTTTCTTTCTTTTCTTTATTTTTTCTCTTCTATTTTTTTTTTTTTTTTTTTCTTTTTCTTTTAGCTTTTCTTTTTATTACCGTGTTTCTTGTGTCCTGTTCCTTTTTTTATGCCGACCTCCTTTTTTTTTTGTCCTTTTTTCTTCTTTTTTATACTTTTTATTTCTTTTTTTTTTTTTTTTCTTTTTTTCTTTTTTTTTTATATTTTTTTTTTTCTTTTTTCTTATTTATTTTTTATTTTTTTTTTTTTAAGTTTTTTTTTTCTTTTTTTCCTTGTTTTTCTCTGCTTTTCTCTATGTTTTTTATTATGTTTTCTTTTTTCTCTATTTTGTTTTCTCTTTTTTCTTTTCTTTATTTCTTTTTTTTTTTTTTTTTTTTATTTTCTTATTGTTTTTCTTTTTGTATTTTTTTTTTTTTATTTCTATTTTATTTTATTTTTTTTTTTTTTTTTTTTTTTTCTTTTTTTTTCTTTTTTTTTCATTTTTTTTTCTTTTTCCTTCTTTTCCTTTTTCTACTTTTCTTCTTATCTTTTTCTCTGGGTCTTTTGTTTTTTGTTCTTTCTTTCGCTGACATTATGTTCCACTTTTTTGTTCTTTTTTCTGTATTGTTTCATTTTCTACGTTCTTTTTTGTTTTTTTTTGTTCTTTTTTTTTGTATTCCGTTCATTTTTTTGTCTTGGTCTTTCCTGATTTTTCTTCTCGTCTTTTGTCTGCTCTCTTCTCGTTCCGTTTTTTTTTTTTTCCTTGGTCTGCCTTCGTCTTTCTTTTATCTTAGTCGAACTCCTTCAGTTCTGGATCTGGCTCTTTTTTACTGTCTTTTCTTATTATTTCACTCTTATTTTTCTATCTGTCCTTTCTCTTTTCTTTCTTTATTTTCTTTCCTCTACTTGGCTTTGTGTACTTGCCCATTATGTTACTTTTATTTTGTTTTTTCTTGTCTTTTTTTTTACTTTCTTTCTGTCTTGTTCTTTTTCTTTCCCTTTTTTGTTTCATTTTTATATTTATCTTTTCTTCTGTTGTCTTATTCTGGTGCGCTTTTCTCTTCTCCTTTTTACTGTCTTTTTTTTTCGTGGTGATTCTGTTTCTTTTTCTTTTCTTTTTTCTTCTGTTTTTTTTCTCATTCTTTCTTTGCTGTATTTCTTTCTTTTACTTTGCTCTATTTTTCCTTTTTATTATCTTCTGGTTGTCTCTCTTTTTGATTCTCCTATCGTTGTTGTCTTTTCATTCATCTTCCTATAATCCCTGCCCCATCTTTTCTTGCCCCTCTTCTGGTTCTTTTTTTTTTTTTTTCTTTTGACTCTCTTCTTTCCTATTTTATTTTTATTTTTTTTGTTTTTTTTTTTGGGTGATTTTTTTTTTTTTCATTTCTTGGTCTTCTACTTTTCTCTTCTCTCGTACACTCTTTTTTTTTTTCTTTTTGTCTCTATCCCTTTTTCACTTTCTCTCATTTTCTTCTATTCTTGTCTCCTTGCCATTTTTTTCTACTTTCTTCGTTATCTTTTCTTTTTCTTTTTTTCTTCTTTTTTCTTATTGTTGCTCTTTCTTTGTCTGTGTTCGTTCTCTTTATTTGTTCTTTTTCTTTTATTTCTTTTTTCTTATATATTTTTCATCTATTTCGTTCTGTCGTGCTTGTTTTTTTTTTTTTTTATTTTTCTTTTTTTTTTTTTTTTTTTTTATTCTTTTTCTTTTTTTTTTTTCCAGTTTTTTTCCTTTTCATTTTTTATTTTATTTCTTTTTTTTTTTTCTTTCTTGTTTTTTTATTCTTTTTCTTTTTTTTTTTTTTTTTTTTTTTTTTTTTTTTTTTTATTTTTTTTTTTTTCTTTTTATTTTTTACATTTATTTTTTTTTTTTTTCTTTTTTTTATTTTTCTTTTTTTCTTTTTTTTTTATTTATTCTCTATTTTTTCTCTTTTTTTCGAATAAACACAAAAATCAACATCCGCATCCCTCCAATGAATATATTTGACATTATATGAATTTGTTATTGCAGGTACAGACTATTTCCAATGAAGTGAAAAACGAGCTATTAATCTACCTTTTATTTTTCGGAAAAATAGTCATCAGCAACTCTTGTGAACCAATAATTTACAACGTGGGTGTCATCACAATAAGCATCAAACGGGATTCAGAACAAATAATGCTTTCATATCAAGGATACACATTCTTTTGAACGAAAATACAACATTCTGTGGTCACTTTCTATTGGAACATTAACGTGACAAACTATTACCACTAATTAACAGAGAATTTAGTCTGACTTTACATTACCACAGAATTAATACATTACGCTTAATAGTACCAGTTTGAAAAGCCAACCCGACACCCAGATCAAAGCATGGCCACCCCATCAGCGCCACTTACCAATACTACAAATATATTCTCCATCACATAAAACTGATTTCCGAGAGTCCTATATCTCCATAATCCGGATCATGTCTGAGTTACCTATAAGACAATAATATTTTACTGTTTGCATTATTTCATTATCCTTCATATTCTCTTCCAAGTATTCATCTCATCATATTTCCAATCATTCACCTACTCTACAATCTTACCGAGTGCCAATGCCCAAGACTGCAGAAACGCCATACGTTTCTAGACGTGAATAAATAATCGTGTTTATTATTTGCATCTATCTCCGCATCATAATTGAATACCAATATTCATGAACTAAAGATAACCATAACCAAATCTCTTCAAAGCTCTGTTAAGTATTCGTCATAAATACAACATATCATTCTACAACTAATTCAAAAACAGACGGTATACTCCCATAGAATATGAATGTTTCCCGTCGATTTTACGGAATTGGCAACTAATCCTACCTCATTGTCAAGACTCAGTGCGAGCTGTCTCCATTATCAAGATGAGTCCGTATTGCGGCGGATCATGTGCCTGAGTCCGAGTCCGAGTTCATTGGATGTTGCGCTGAATCTTTCAAGCTGCGATGTATGCCAACTGCTAGGTGCATGGACCCCTCCGCTCGTACCATAAGAGGCTTCAGCGTCTCCCTCACCACTAACACATCCACCCTAGCGCATCACTTGGCTGCTAGGGATCTCAAACTTGCAAGCTATAGGACTCTTATTCAAATGCCAAGTTGTGAAGCTCTGACTCCCCGATCGTGATTGGCTCCAGCGGCTCATTCTTGCATGGGGAGAGAGTTGACCCATGTTCAACTGTGCGCTTCGAAAGGAAAGACGCCTCATCATCTTTCGCATACATGGCTCAGTTCATTTCCATGGCAACGCAACCTCATTCGCACGCTCCGAGTCACGAGGTCTCTTCCATTATAAACGCACAGGTGGACTCATCCAGTGTCATCAATCAGTCTTCGTGGGCGTAGCTCCACGTGCTCCTCAATCCTAGCTAGAACTGGTACAAACTTGGGTAGCCTAGAACTAGGGTCTCATTCAGATGGCCTTCACCTTGCCGAGAACCCTTGAGAAGCGCTGTACGCAAGCGCAGCCCACTGAATACATTGAAGAAGGCATTATGCTGTTGAATATGCTGTGCCAGTAATAACCACGGGCCCATTTCTGGTCACGTTGATAAGCCCTCTTTCTTGTTCCCGCCCCACTCACGCCTTCAGATATGCTGGACCTGGGCGGACCTGTGCGTCATACCAAGCGATAGTCACACTCTTCATCAGTCCTGCACCGTAGGAGCATTGAGGATGACAATTATATCACTATCGGATCTTCACCCTTAATGGCTGTACCTTCTGACTCCCTGTGCTATACTCGCAATACCAGGAATGATTCGGCAGAATCAGATTCCTTCTTGAGTGGATTTAGTGTGTTCAGTTCCTCTGTTGCACGTTGACAGAACCGTCTTCAGATGTCAAGTTCGCATATCGCTTTTGACTCCGCCACCAAGTCACAATTACCCTTCCTCCCCATGTAACTTGCTGGCATATGATGTCTTGGCCTCCAGATTCGAGTGAGGAAGTTCAATGAACTGTCACTTGTTTATCATCATTCTCAAGAAGAACTCCAATCTGCAGGTTTTTTTTCATTTAGTGTGTGCCAACCCCCTTCAGAAGTCAGTTTGTCCCCGCGATCCTCTCCTCAGTCGTCTCCCATCGCCTTCACAGAAGATTGCGTTACGTATGCATATCTGTGCTAAACACGTCACTCTGATTCGGGCAGGATGTTTGACATCTTTTCGCATATCTCGGCTGAAGTTACCGATGGTACTCTCCTTTAGAAGTAGAAACGGCATTGCCATCGAAAATGACAAATATTTCTGATTTGGAAACTGGAATATATAAATTAATTCCTATACTTACATTACCATTAATTAAAACTTATCAGTTAGTCAAACCATGAGAAAGAAAAAGTACATCGTAAACTAACCTGTTATCTTGCAGGCCTTGAACCATTCCAACATGGAATGTTTGAAATAAATCCTTTAAATTAATATGTAAACAAAATATCGACTGGTGACGACATCGGCTATTCCGTTCCAGGATACGGCCCATTTCCAAACACCGACACCATTCCTGTATGCCTCATATTTCAAGAAATATAAGGTAAATTAAAAACCGTTTTCTCACTATCATTAAATAGTCTTACCTTGCAATAAAATATCATGATAATGTAACTATATTCATTGCGGAATACGGAGTGTTGATCTTTGTGTTTATTTGAAAGAGAGGGCAATTATTATATTCAAATGTTATACAATTTTCATTTAGATTATTGTACAACACTGTTAGACACTAATACAGATTGATCCAGAATGCAATTATCTTCAATTTGACTGCATCACACATGTATATTGGATTTGATTTTGGGCTCTTTCTGGCATGCATTTTTTTTGATTCCATCCCATAAAATTTAATTCGACGCAAATCGATAAAAGCTATAATTTTCGGGACCCCTATTCAAAAAGGTCACACAGGTAGTGCATTCCCAAAATTTTCAATGTTAACATTCATATTCCATGTTCAGTGTATCCAGGGATTCAGAAAACTATGTTTGCTGGGGTGGTGA
>CM068967.1:68153633-68170919 GCA_035128595.1 Eptatretus atami
ATATGGCATATGATTTGGGCCTTCTGCCTGCCATTTTGATGCAATGTAGTGCATCCAAATTTTCAATTGTAACATTCATATTCTTGTTTCAGTTATATCCAGTGGATTCAGAAAACATAGGTTTGCTGGGAGGTGGGGGGGGGGGGTGGGGGAGGGTGCACTGTGGCCATATCTGGCCCATGGCCTAAATATATATATATATATATATATATATATAATATATATATTGTGGATAGCTGCCCCGACTGCAGCCACAATTGTAACTTCTATGTGTATTTAAGATGCTTCACGAAGAATATAATTAATTTATATTATTTTTAACACAATTTTTTTACCACAATGAAGTACTCATAATCACTTATGAAAAAAAATACACGGAAAGAGAAATGACTGTCCATAATAAACATGACCTGTCAGACATACACTTCCTGTTTTAATCGTAATTTCCGTGAATGGAGTTAATGGCATGAAGACCTAAATATTCCACTCTTTCAATGAGGTAATGAATAAATATGAATAACGATGTAACGATTTGCACTTTTGCTTTGAATAATGGAAATAAATGGAGAGGAGGGTGTTTTGTGTGGTGAGGACTTTGGGTGGTGAGGTGGTTGAAAACAGATTTCAATCTTACAGCCGCCATTTTGGTGCTCACAAAGGCAAATATGAAGTCAAAGAAACTCCTCGGACCTGTCGTATTCACTAATTGCGATGCACTCTAGTTGTGTGCCAGATGAAGCCGGCGAAACGTTGCCTGAGACCGGGTCTGCTCTCTCTTTTTGTGCAAATTACTTGAGTCGATCTAGTTTTTTACTTTTGGTGGGAAGTCCCTTCTTCTCTTTAAAAAAGTGGTAATCCCAACTGCCGCAATCTTGTCCGTGTGTGTGTTTGTGTGTGTTGTGTGTGTGTGTGTGTGTGTGTGTGGTGTGTGTGTGTGTTCACGCACGCACGCACGTCTTGTTATGTGTGGCTTTTTTCTTGGGACTATGGTGCAGTAATTGATCTTTATTTTGATTATTTCAAAACCCGTTGAACATTTAGTTTTCATATTGCAAGATATCAATTCCTCATGGTATTATCTCTACCTCATTAGATCATGTGGATTGGTGGTATTGGCTGAATTATCTTGCCATGGCAACCATCTTGGTAATCGGCTTGTGTATGCGATATTTCAAAAACCATTCAAGATTAACTTCATATGACACTGATCTATGCCTCATTCCACCCAAAAGGTGGAGACTAGAGTAGCAGCTCCTGTTTACTTTTCAACAAAAGTCTCGGCGCAAATTTGAACTACCCTCATACATTACTTTTCTAATTTTTTTTTATTAGCTCTGCCACTGAAGGTGATAGAGATTATTGTTTTCCACACTATCTGTCTGTCTTATGATCAGCGATTTCTCAAAACGTTATGGATGGATCCGGACTAAATTTGGTGAACAGGTGGCGTGTGTGACAAGGACAAATGATTCAGTTTTGGTGAAGATCCAGATGAGAGAGAGAGAGAAAGAGTAGAAGAGAAGAGAGAGAGAGAAACGATATATAGCATGATATTTCAAATACTAAATGGACGGATTATGACAAAATTTGGTGATAAGTTGGATATAATAGGTGACAGGAGCAAGCTGGTTAGATTTTGGTTCGCGGGTCCGGATGCATATCCGGCCTATCAGTGGGATACAAAAACGTAAACTGTTCAGCCTGGCAGAGGGATGTGCTCTACCGAGTTCCGTTCTCGTGCTTCTGTATTTCCTTTGTTTTTCTTCTTATACTGCATACACTTAATGTGGCTTTCTTATTTACAGTTAGTGAAGGTTTTGTGGGTTTTGCACCCTGCATTTATATTACCTCCAGCTTCATGGATTATTTCAACAATTTATGTAAGCCCAATTTTTTTCCTCTTTTGGAGGGTCGTTGATCCAGGTTTCTGTCTGGTCACATTTTCTCTTTAAAACGACATTTGGAAGGTCCACTTGAAGACCCCGCAGTGCTTTTGAAAGGAATATTGCGTTCTGAGGAAGTACCTCTAACCACGGCCAAATTCCAAAATTTTCTTCCTCACCTGCAGCTTGGTGGTGGGTGACCTGGATAGGATCGATTCTCTGCATCGGAAACGTTCAAACATCTTGGGTGAATCAAACACTGGAACTGAGTGCGGTCATGGGAATGGATTGATGAGTAAATGTTCCATGAATCGTATTGAGAAATTGAATCGAGTAAAATGTCGCCACAAAGGGAAGGCATTCAACGTGACATGGTTACATTATGGAACGCATTATCTTCACTGTACCCTCTTATAGTGAATACTGTAATAATGTTCTGAAATCAACTCAGAAGTACTTGTAAGGGATATCATAATGTATGTAAAATCCCCTTTTAGTCCATGTAAGCCGCACGTGCCTGTTGGAGGATTAAAAGCCCTTGCATGGATGACGTAAAATCAAAAGTACGACCTCTTGAATATATTTTCATTCAAAGTGGTTATATATCTTTGCCACATCCATACTGATCTTTTTTTTTACACCAAAGTCAAGGTTCCTGGAAGAGCTTGAACACTGAATGGATCAGATGCAACAGAACCAAAGGAACAGTAGACAAGAGGATGGAAATGCCAACAGCAGGGTTGAAAGATAAAATAGAGGGAGACAGGACAAATAAATGGGTGTGGGGAGAAAAGAGGGTTGGGGAGGATGCATGGGTGGACAGGATGGATCCAGAAGCAAACTCTCAAAAGAAAAACTGAAAATTTGGAGGAGGTAGGGACTTGCGGGGGGGGCGGGGAGTTAAAGGGATAGACAAAAGATCATGTTTTGGATGGGGATGATCTGAGATGGTGGTGAAACAGCTGACTTGAACACCTTAGGAAGGAAAGAAGATTGAAGAGAATGTGGAAGTTGGTTCCACAAATCGGAAAAGGGAGGAACAAATTAATGAAGGTGAAGCAGTGATCTTATTTAGGTAGTTTCACCAAGAGGGGTTGATGGTGGACCGTGAGCTCCTTGCAGAAACCTGAGAGGTTGACAAAACAACGGAGAGAGCAGAGGGTGCAAACCAGAAAGGAGGCAGGGAGAAGATGGAGAGACCACCGACCTGTCGTTGATGGGAAAGTGAAGGTTTCAACATGAGAGATTCCATTAATATTGAAGGCCTTGGTTTCCTTGGCGGCAAGCTGAGCAAGGTGTGAAGCAGGGACCCATCCAGAGGGGAGAGCAGTACTCTCCCCAAACTGTGGATTGAGGCCTTGTAGGTGGTTAGGAGTTCAGGTGTGCCAAGGAAAGACTGTACAACGGAGGATGCCCAGTCAGTGACTGGCTTTGGGGCCAAATTTGAGATGTGTTGTCCAAGAAAGATCATGGCTGATAGTGAGGACCCAGGAAGTTTTAAGTGACTGTACCTCCCAAGAGGATTGCTAAGAAAGTAGATGGAGAGTTTGCCAGTCGGTCTTTTTCAGAGAGAGAGAGAGCGAAAGAGAGAGAGAGAGAGAGAGATAACTAGAGGAGATAGATGGAGATATATGATTTTTTAGGATTGAAAGATATTCCAAGTGTTTGATCAGCTTGTTGATTTGTGGAGTTCTGAAGAGAGAGGAATAGGGCTGTGCCTTGTCTTTCTGAAGGATGGGGGGGCATGTCATGGCAGAGGGTGTTGTCATCAACAAAGAGATAAGAGTATTTTCCAGATAGTTAGAAAGATCGTTGATCGAAGATAGGAATAGGACTGGGGTCCAGAACACTGCTTTCGGGCATTCCAGTTTTGGCAAGTAGAGAGGATGAAAAATATTCTGTTGAAAGCTACACAGTTGCTACAAGAGTAGAGGAAGTCAGGAAGCAATGCGTAGAGTGGCCTTGCGATGCAAAGTGTGAGAGAGAAGCGCAGATGCCAGAATGTATCGAAAGCAGGTATAGTCTTGAAAATTGCCCTGATGCTCTTGTCTGACATTAAGGGTCTCCATGTACATTGTTGGGAAGATGGAGCAGCATGTCCAAGGTTAGTGACCTGGCCTGAATCTGAATTGCTGATCAAAGATTAGGTTGTTGGATAAAAGGAAGGTTTCACTATCCACTGCGATGATGGATTCCATGACCTAACTTATGATATGAAAAGTAAGCCGAACAGGTCTCTAGATAAGAGGATCCATTTTTGCACTTTTTATGACGATGCAGTTGAACATTGGCTGATTTCCAGAAGATGGAAGGGATTACTCGGGCTGAGATGATAAGCCGTTTGAAAAGAGCAGAGGAGATGTGCAAGAGCAGCAGAGCAGCTTTTGGGCCACATCAGCTGATGCGCCCAGTCCAGTTGCAGAATCGGAGTCGAGGGTTGTCAGAAACTTCAACACCATCACATGTAAGAGACAGAGTTCCGGAGCAGTTGGGTACAACTCGGAAAGGGTGGGGTACAGAGAGTGAAAAAAGGTGAGGACACAAGATTTGGAAGCAACACAGAACTGAGGATTCAACCCTCTCATGGCAGAGTTGCTCTTGGTCCATTGAAGGGATGGAAGAGAGCATACACCCTTAGACAGACTAACAAGAACCATTTTGGTGGAGGGAGACAGTTGAAAGTTCATTCTTCATGTTGGACAGTTTTACTTTTCTGGCTCTACTGGGAGTTGACACACATTGCTGTGGGCTTTGTGGTGATGATCTGAATGCTTTTGGTGGGTTGCCTTCCAGGAAGAAAGGCAAGTTGTGTTCTCAGAGCAACTGCCTCACCACAATTTGTGCCCACCGGTTAGGTGATGGGTACGAAAACTGAAGGTGAGATGGGATTAATTGTGCACAATGTTAAGAGCAGGGTTTCTGCAGATAATTCCCAGCTGAGGTTGATATCGGGGCAAGTAGATATAGGGACCAGTCCTGAGAGGAGATGAACTGCTTGCTGTCCTGCCAATCTGCCTGAGTGAACTGCCCACACTGCCAGGATTGAGGCACTTTCTTGAGAAAAGCAGAGATGTTTATTCTCGCAAGCATTGATGATATGAACCAATTGGAGCAGAGGAAGAGCAGAGATATTTGTGGAAGTTTTCATCACCAAGTCCAGAGGGAGGATTTGCCATTGTGAAAATCCAGGTTGGAAAGTTCATAGATTAATTGGTATTCATGGAAGTCACAGAAGTCCCCTTTCTGACCTGCCATGCTGGTGAGAGGGTACCAACACCCCACCAATTGCATGGTGACAATTGAAATCACCACTTGTGTGAAGAAGGAGTTTGGGATGAGTGATAAAAAAGTTGGTCCATTGGTGACTAGAGAGAGTGATGTAGATGGAGTCATCACTGTTTGGAGGATGGTACAACACAATAACAAGACGGTCGGGAGCAAGAGCCAAAGGTACTCCGAGCGGGTGGGAGGTTTAAGATCAGTACACAGAGAGTGAAATTGAGTTGTTTTTAATTGTAAAGTGCAAACTCCAGCCCATGGCGGGGGTTCAGGCCTATCAAAATGAGGACATAAATGCCAAGGAAGACACAATAGTCAGGGATTGTCTTGTGGAACAAGGATTCTGTTAAACATGATGTCCAGTTTCTCAGCAGAAATGGCCTGATGAGAGATCTTAGTTTAGA
This sequence comes from Eptatretus atami, assembly GCA_035128595.1. Taxonomy (NCBI): domain Eukaryota; kingdom Metazoa; phylum Chordata; class Myxini; order Myxiniformes; family Myxinidae; genus Eptatretus; species Eptatretus atami. The sequence goes on from CM068967.1 coordinate 68,159,200, forward strand.
GAGAGAAGCCTCGAATTTTTGAGTCAGTAGGATGAGGGGATGGGGGGTTGGGGGTTGAGGGATTGTAGCGATTATGGTGCAGGACGAGGAGGTGGGATTTTGCAGGGGTGGAAGCCTTGAGTGGGCTGGGTGGACAATGAAGCATGAAGAGGGTGGGGTGAGGTGGAATGCAAGGAGAAGGGGCATGAAGGGGAGGGATGCTGAAGAGTGGGACACAGAAGCTTGGGATGGGTTGGAAGGTATGCAGGCTGGCGAGATGTGGGAGGAGAACTGACACAGAAGGCAGATTGAGATTGTGTTTGGAGTGAAAAGTTTCTTTTAATATTTTTTTATTTGTGTGAAAGAGGGGATGGGATAATGTTAAAGAGGCAGAGGACAAATTTTTCGCGAAAAAAAAAAAGAGAACGAATGACAACAACCTCAAAACCGAAACAATTTTGCTCCAGGCCTGTCTGGGAATAGGACTGGGCAACATAGAACAAAAAGAGTTGGCGATTAAACACGGAAACCTGGACGAAAAAACACAAGCAGCAAAACGGGACGTAAATATAACAGAAAAACACGACGGCATCTGCGTGTTCAGAAAACTGAGCTTTGATTAGGGTGTTAAGGAAGGCAGTTGCAGATTTGACCGCACATTATGGAGGCAACACAACTGAAGGACTAATGATGTCACAAAAATGTTATTTAACCCTTCTCACTCACATATAACTTTTCTTTACTTTCCCTCGATCACCAGTCAACTGAAATATTACAGTACAGTAAGGACTTAAGTTGATGGTTTTGAAATAAGATTCTCTCAGAGGTTTATTGGTATATACGTGTAGAACTGTTGCCAGGAAAGTTGTGAAGCACAACAGTGGGATAAGAGATCAAAAATATAAAATCGTTGGTATTACAACATTTTGAAGATTTAACTCTATGAGTAATTTCTAGCAAATAGGGCTGCAGGATGGCCAAGAGATGTGCATGCTCACCTCAAAGGTGTCTCGGCCTGGGTTTGAATCCTGACCCAGCTATATAAAATGTCATCCTAGGTGTTTCACAGGGGGAGTGATTCATCAATGTGTGTGCCACGTTAAACTGGCTTCCCGTTTGCCAGCATCGTTGTGGACGTTCAAGCTAGATCTCACGGTGGCCCATCGCAAAGAGTAGGTTGAACTATCGCCAGCACTCTGGCGAAATCAAAATTCCTGCATCTCTCTCTGGGGGGGGGTGGACTGTGGCCATATCTGGCCCATGGCCTATATATATTATGAAAACTCTCATCTTGTATGTATGTATGTATGTATGTTCCCGAAATACAGCCAAAATGGTACTCGATAGCGTGAAAATTTTCAGCCCACATTACTCACCATTCTCCTGCGGTGTGCAGTATCAAGTTTCGTTCAAATCTGGCAACGAAAAAAATTTATAAAAAATCAATTCCCGATTCAGTCAAGTACTCTTCGGGAGAATTTGATCAATGCAAACAACCTCAGAGAGAGAGATGCAGGAATTTTGATTTCGCCAGAGTGCTGGCATAGTTCACCTACTCTTTGCGATGGGCGACCGTGAGATCTAGCTTGAACGTCACACCAACGAATGCTGGCAAACGGGGAAGCCAGTTTAACAGTGGCACACACATTGATGAATCCTCCCCCTGTGAAACACCAGGATGACAGTTTTAATAGCTGGGTCAGGATTTCAAAACCCAGGCCGAGACACCTTTGAGGTGAGCATGCACATCTCTTGGCCATCCTGCCAGCCCTATTTTGCCAGAAATTACTCATAGAGTTAAATCTTCAAAACTGTTGTAATACCACATCAGATTTTATATTTTTGATCTTTATCCCCACTGTTGGTGCTTCACAACTTTCCTGTGAAACAGTCTACACGTATATACCAATAAACCTCTGAGAGAATCTTATTTCAAAACCATCAACTTAAAGTCTTACTGTACTGTAATATCTTTGCAGTTGACTGTGATCGAGGGAAAGTAAGAAAAGTTATATGTGAGTGAGAAGGGTTAATAACATTTTTGTGACATATTAGGTCACTTCAGTTTGTGGTTGCTCATAATGTGCGGTCAAATCTGCACTGCCTTCCTTAACACCCAGATCAAAGCTCAGTTTTCTGAACAGGACCGTCGTGTTTTCTCTGTTATATTTACGTCCCTGTTTTGCTGCTTGTGTTTTTCGTCCAGGTTCGCGTGTTTAATTCGCCACTTTTTTGTTTATTGTTGCCCAGTCCCTATTCCAGACAGGCCTGAGCGAAAATTGTTTCGGTTTTGAGGTTGTTGTCATCTCAGTTTCTTTTTTTTTTTCCGAAAAATTTGTCCTCTGCCCTTTAACATTATCCCATCCCCTCTTTCTCAAAATAAAAAAAATATTAAAAAAACTTTTTCACTTCCAAAACACAATCTCAATCTGCCTTCTGTGTCAGTTCTCCTCCCACATCTCCGCAGCCTGCATACCTTCCAACCCATCCCAAGCTCTGGTGTCCCCTCTTCAGCATCCCTCCCCTTCATGCCCCCTTCTCCTTGCATTCCACCTCACCCCACCCTCTTCATGCTTCATTGTCCACCCAGCCACTCAAGGCTTCCACCCCTGCAAAATCCACTCCTCGTCCTGCACCATACATCGCTACAATCCTCAACCCCCAACCCCCACCCTCATCCTACTGCTCAAAAATTCGAGGCTTCTCTCTCTAAACTAAGATCTCTCAATCAGGCCATTTGTCTGCTGAGAAACTGGACATCATGTTTAACAGAATCCTGTTCCACAAGACAATCCCGACTCATTAGTGCTCTTCCTTGGCATTTATGTCCTCCATTTTGATAGGCCTGAACCCCGCCATGGGCTGGAGTTCTGCACTATTACAATTAAAAACAACTCAATTTCTCACTCCTCTGTGTACTGATCTTAAACCTCCCACCCGTCGGAGTACCTTTGCTCTGCTCCCACCTCTTGTTTATTGTTTGTACCATCCTCCAAACAGTGATGACTCCATCTACATCACTCTCTCTAGACACAATGGACCAACTTTTATCACTCCATCCCAAACTCCTCTCCACACAAGTGGTGATTAATTGTCACATGCAAATTGGTTGGGGTGTTGTACCTCTCTCACCAGCATGGCAGGTCAGAAAGGGACTTCTGTGGACTCCATGAAACCAATTAATTATGAACTTTCCAACCTGGATTTTTCACAATGGCAAATCCTCCCTTGACTTGGTGATGAAAACATTCCACAAATATCTCTGCTCTTCCTCTGCTCCAATTGGTTCATCTGATCATCAATGCTTGCGAGAATAAACATCTCTGCTTTTCTCAGAAAGTGCCCTCAATCCTGGCAAGTGTGTGGCAGTTCACTCAGGCAGATTGGCAGGGACAGCAAGCATCATCTCCCTCAGGACTGGTCCCTATATCTACTTGCCCCGATATTCAACTCAGCTGGGAATTATTCTGCCAGAAACCCTGCCTCTTACATTGTGCACAATTATCCCATCTCACCTTCAGTTTTCGTACCCATCACCTAACCGGTGGTGCACAATATTGTGGTGAGGCAGTTGCTCTGGAACAACTTGCCTTTCCTTCCTGGAAGGCAACCCACCAAAAGCATTCAGATCTCACCACAAAGCCCACAGCAATGTGTGTCACTCCCCAGTAGAGCCAGAAAAGTAAAACTGTCCACATGAAGAATGAACTTTCAACTTGTCTCCTCCACCAAACCATGGTTCTTGTTAGTCTGTCTAAGGTGTATGCTCTCTTCCATCCCTTCAATGGCACCAAGAGCCAATCTGCCCATGAGGGGTGAATCCTCAGTTCTGTGTTTGCTTCCAAATCTTGTGTCCCTCACCTTTCACTCTCTGTACCCCACCCTTCCGAGTTGTACCCAACTGTCTCCGGAACTCTGTCTCTTACATGTAGATGGTGTTGAAGTTTCTGACAACCCTCGACTCCGATTCTGCAACTGGACTGGCGGCATCAGCTGATGTGGCGCCAAAAGCTGCTCTGCTGCTCTTTGCCAATTCTCCTCTGCTCTTTTCAAACGCTTATCATTCACCCGAGTAATCCCTTCCATCTTCTGGAAATCAGCCAATGTTCAAACTGCATGCATAAAAAGTGCAAAAATGGATCCTCTTATCTAGAGACCTGTCGGCTTACTTTCATATCATAAAAGTTAGTCATGGAATCCATCATCGCAGTGGATATGGAAATCCTTCCTTTTATCCAACAACCTAATCTTTGATTCAGCATTCAGATCAGCCAGGTCACTAACTTGGACATGCTGCTTCCACTCTCCCAACAATGTAATGGAGACCCTAATGTCAAGGACAAGAGCATCAGGGCAATTTCAAGACTATACCTGCTTTCGATACATTCTGGCATCTGTCTTCTCTCTCACACGTTGCATCGCAAGGCCACTCTACGCATTGCTTCCTGACTTCCTCTAATCTTGAAACTGTGTAGCAATTTCAAACAGAATATTTTTCATCCCGCTAACTGCCGAACACTGGAATGCCCGAAGCAGTGTTCTGGACCCAGTCCTATCCTAATCTTCGATCAACGATCTTTCTAACTATCCTGAAAATCTCCTTATTCTTTGTTGATGACAACACCCTCTGCCATGAAACATGCCCCCATTCCTTCAGAAAGGACAGGCACCAGCCATTCCCTCTCTTCAGAACTCCACAAAATCACAACTGATCAAACACTTGAATATCTTCAATCCTAAAAAATCATATATCTCCATCTATTCTCCTCTAGTTTCTTCCTCTCTGTCTCTCTTTCTCTCTCTCTCTCTCTGAAAAGACCGACTGGCAAACTCTCCATCTACTTTCTTAGGCATCTCTTGAGGAGGTAACAGCTCACTAAAACTTCCTGGGTCGTCAGTATCAGCCATGATGCTTTTCTTTTTGGACAACACATTCTCAAATTTGGCCTCCAGCCAGTCATGACTGGGCATCCTCGTGGTAACAGTCTTTCCCTTGGCACCCTGAACTCCTAACCACCTACAAGGCCTCAATCCACAGTTTGGGAGAGTACTGCTCTCCCCCTCTGGATGGGTCCCTGCTTCACACCTTGCTCAGCTTGCCGTCCAAGATAACCAAGGCCTTCAATATTAATGGAATCTCTCATGTTGAACCTTATCATTTCCCATCAACAGACAGGTCGGTGGTCTCTCCACTCTTCTCCTGCTCCTTTCTGGTTTTGCACCCTCTGCTCTCTCCCGTTGTTTTTGGTCAACCTCTCCCCCCAAGGGTTTTTTCTGCAAGGAGCTCACGGTCCACCATCAACCCCTCTGGTGAAACTACCTAAATAAGATCACTGCTCACCTCATTAATTTGTTCCTCTCCTTTTCCGATTTGTGGAACAAACTTCCACATTCCCTTCAATCTTCTTCCTTCCTAGGTGTTTCAAGTCAGTGTTTCCACCATCCTCAGATCATCCCCTCCAAAACATGATCTTTGTCTATCCCTTTTAACTCCGCCGCCCCGCCCGCAATCCCTACCTCCTCCAAATTTTCAGTTTTTCTTTGCTTGAGAGTTGGCTTCTGGATCCATCCTGTCCACCATGCATCCTCCCACCCTCTTTCTCCCCACAACCTCATTTTATTTGTCCTGTCTCCCTATTTTATCTTTCAACCCTGCTGTTGGCATTTCCATCCTCTTTCTACTGTTCCTTTGGTTTGTTGCATCTGAATCCATTCAGTGTTCAAGCTCTCCAGGAACCTTGATTTGGTGTAAAAAAAAAGATCAGTATGGATGTGGCAAAGATATATAAGCCCACTTTTTGAATGAAAATATATTCAAGAGTCGTATTTGATTTTAACGTTCATCCATGCAAGGGCTTTTAATCCTCCAACAGGCACGTGCGGCTTACATGCGAACTAAAAGGGGATTTTACATACATCGATGATATCCCTTACAAGTACTTCTGAGTTGATTTCAGAACATTATTACAGTATTCACTTATAAGATGGGTACAGTGAAGATAATGCCGTTCCATAAGTGTAACCATGTCACGTTGAATGTTCCCTTTGTGGCGACATTTTTACTCGAATTCAATTTCTCAATCGATTCATGAAGCATTACCTCATCAATCCATTCCCATGATCCGCACTCAGTTCCAGTGTTCGATTCACCCAAGATGTTTGACGTTTCCGATGCAGAGAATCGATGCCTATCCAGGTCACCCACCACCAAGCTGCAGGTGAGGAAGAGAAATTTTGGAATTTGGCCCGTGTTAGGTACTTCCTAGAACGCCAATATTCCTCTTCAAAAGGCAACTGCGGGGTCTTCAAGTGGACCTTCCAAATGTCGTTTTAAAGAAGAAAATGTGACCTAGACAGAAACCTGGATCAACGCCCTCCAACAAGAGGAAAAATTGGCGTTACATCAAATTGTGTGAAATAAATCATGAGCTGGAGGTAATATAAATGCAAGGTGCAAAACCCACAAAAACCTCACTAACTGTAAATAAGAAAGCCACATTAAGTGTATGCAGTATAAGAAGAAAAACAAAGGAAAAACAGAAGCACGAGAACGGAACTCGGTAGAGCATCATCCCTCTGCCGCGCTGAACAGTTTACGTTTTTGTATCCCACTGATAGCCGGATATTGCATCCGGACCACCAGAACCAAATTCTAACCAGCTTGCTCCTGTCACCTATTATATCCAACTTATCCCAAATTTTGTTCATAGATCCTCCATTTAGTATTTGAAATATCAAAAGCTATATATCGTTTCTCTCTCTCTCTCTCATTTCTAACTCTTTCTCTCTCTCTCTCCCATCTGGATCTTCACTCAAACTGAATCAATTGTCCTTGTCACACCGCCACCACTGTTCACCAAATTTAGTCCGGATCCATCCATAACGTTTTGAGAATCGCTGATCATAAGGAACAGACAGATAGTGTGGAAAACAAATAATCTCTATTCCCTTCAGTTGGCAGAGCCTAATATAAAAAAAATTTAAAAAGTAATGTATGAGGGTAGTTCAATTTGCCCGAGACTTTTGTTGAAAAAGTAAACAAGGAGCTGCTCTCTAGTTCCTACCTTTTTGGGGGAATGAGGCATAGATCATGTCTATATGAAAGTTAATCTTGAATGGTTTTTGAAATATAGCATACCACAAGCCGATTACCAAGATGGTTGCCATGGCAAGATAATTCAGCAATAACCACCAATGCCACATGATCTAATGAGGTAGAGATAATACATGAGGAATGATATCTGCAATATGAAAACTAAATGTTCAACGGGTTTTGACAATAATCAAAATAAAGATCAATTATGCACCATAGTCCAAGAAAAAAGCACACATAAAAGACGTGCGTGCTTTGCGTGACACACACACCACCGACACACACACACACAAACAACACACACACACAAACCACACACGGACAATGATTGCGGCAGTGGGATTACACTTTTTAAAGGAAGCAAGGGGACTTCCCACCAAAAGTAAAAACTAGTAATCGACTCAAAAGTAATTTGCACAAAAAGAAGAGAGCAGACCGGTCTCAGGCAACGTTTCGCCGGCTTCATCTGGCAACAATAGAGTGCATACCGGCACTAGTGAATCGACAGGTCCGAGGAGTCTTTTTGACTTCATATTTGCCTTTGTGAGGCACCAAAATGGCGGCTGTAAGAATTGAAATCTGTTTTCCAACCACCTACCACCCCAAAGTCCTCACGCACACAAAACACCCTCCTTCTCCATTTATTCCATTATTCAAAGCAAAAGTGCAAATCGTTACACGTTATTCATATTTATTCATTACCTCATTGGAAAGAGTGGAATATTTAGTTCTTCATGCATTAACTCCATTCACGGAAATTACGATTAAAACAGGAAGTGTAATGTCTGACAGTCATGGTTTATTATGGACAAGTCCATTTCTCTTTCCGTGTATTTTTTTTCATAAGTGATTAGTGAGTACTTCATTGTGGTAAAAAAATTGTGTTAAAAAAATAATTAAATTAATTATATTTCTTCGTCGAAGCATCTAAATACACATAGAAGTTACAATTGTGGCTGCAGTCGGGGCAGCTATCCACAATATATATATTATATATATATATATATATATATATAGGCCATGGGCCAGATATGGCCACAGTGCCCCTCCCCCACGCGCCCCACCCCACCTCCAGCAAACTATCGTTTTTTCTGGAATCCACTGGAATAACTGAACAAGAATATGAATGTTAACATTGAAAATTTGGATGGCACTATCCATTTGCAAGTCTAAAATGGCAGGCAGAAGGCCCAAATCATTGCCATATACCATGTATGATCTAAATTGAAGATAATCTGCATTATGATAATCTGTATTTGTCTAACAGTGTTGTACATTAATCGAAAGAAATTATATACATTTGAAATATATATTATATATTATATTCCCTATTTTTCGAATTAACACAAAATCACACTCCCGCATTCCTAATGAAATATATTTTGACATTATATGAATTTTATTGCAGGTACAGACTATCAATTGATAGTGAGAAACGGTATTTATACTTTTATTTTTCGAAAATACTCAAGCAACTCTCTGTGAAAATATACAAGTTGTCACACAATAAGCATCAAACGGGTATTCAGTACAAATACATGTTTCTCAATCAACCAACACTTTTGACGAAATACACATTTGTGGTCACTTTTTGGAACATTATTGACACTATTACCATAATTACAGAGAATTTAGTTATAATAACCACAGAAATATTACTTAATAGTACAGTTTGAAAGCAAACCCAATCAAAAGATGGCCACCATCAGCATCACCACACTACAAGATATTTCATTGCAACAAACACGTTACATTTCAGTCTATATCTCATAATCCGGATCATGTCAGTTACCTATAATACATAATATTTTACGTGCATTTTTCATTCCTTCATATTTCTTCCATGATTCCCATCCCCATCATCATATTTCAAACATATATCACAACTTACAGTGCCCAATGCAGACTGCGAAAGCATGCACGTTTCAGAGTGAATAAAATAGTGTTTAATATTTGCATCTATATCCGCATCATATTGAATACAATATTCATGGAACTAATTAACAATAACCAAATTCTCAAACTTGTAAGTATTTAAATACAACCATATATTCTAAACAATTCAAAACAGAGAGATATACTCCAATAGAAATGAATGTTCCTGTCGTTTACGGGAATTGCAACTAATCCTACTCATTGTCACGATCCAAGCTGTCTCCTTTAAGATGTCGATTCGGCTGGAATGTCCGAAGTCGCAGTCCAGAGTCATTGATGTTCGCTTGAATCTTCCAGCGATTGGTCCTGCCAAACTGGGCTGTGCGCAGGAACGCCTCCCTCGTACCAAAGAGCTCAGCCTTCCCCTCAAAACTAAAAATCCAGCCCATGTCCATCACTTGGCTCAGGGATCTCAGATTTGCAACATGGACTCTTTTCCAAATGCCAAGTTGGAAGTTGACCTCCGATGTGTTGCTCAGGCTCTTCTTGCATGGAGGGAGATGCCCATGTCACTGTGCTCGAAGGTGAGAGACGTGTTCATCATCTTTCGCATACAGCTCATCATTTTCATGACGCAACTATCGACGCCCGATACGAGGTCTTTCCAATAACGCAGCAGGTGAATCTCAGTCCAGGGTTCTATCAATCAGTGCTCGGTACTTCCACAGTGTCTCCTAATTAGCTAGAACTGGTACAAACTTGGGTACGCCTAGAAAGGTCTTCATGTGGCTTCACCTTGCCCGAACGCCTTGAAAGCGCTGGTGCGAGTCGCAGGCCACTGAATACATGAAGCGCCATTAATTGCTGTTGAATGCTGTTGTAGAATATACCACCGGGCAATTTCGCACGTTGAATAAGCTCTTCTTGTTCCCGGTACGTGGTGTCAACCAAGATAGTCACATCTTGTCATGTTGCAGAGCGTAGTGCATGAAGGATGACAAATATATCACTATCTGGACTCTTCACCCCTATGGCTGGTACTTCTGATCCTGGCATCTCGGCAATACAGAAATGATTCGAGAATCAGATTCTTCTTGAAGTGGATTTTAGTGTGTTGCATTCTCTGTTGCACGTTGACCGACCGCTTCGAGATGTCAGTAATGATATGCTGATCGCGCCAAAGTCACAATTACCTTCTCCATGTAACTTGCTGGCATTATGTGTCTTGGCTCGCAATTCGAGTGCGGAGTTCCAATGAACTGTCACTGTTATCATCATTTCTCGAAGATACTTCCAATCTGCAGGTTTTTTTTGTGTTGCCCCCCTTCAAATCAGTTTGTCCCGGATCCTCTCCTCAGTCGTTCATCGCCTTCACAGAGTTGGTTACGTAGCTATCTGTGGTAAACCACGTCACCTGAACTTCGGCAGGATGTGACACTTTTTTCGCATATGCTGGCTGAAGTTACTGGTAATCTCCTTTAGGAAGTAAGAAACAGCATTTGCCATCGAAAATGAAAATATTTCTGATTTGGACTGGGAATATATAATATTACCTTACTTAATACTCATAATTAAAACTTATCAGTAGTGCAACCATGAGAAAGAATACATCGTAACTAACGCTGTTATCTTCAAGTTGAACATTCACATAATGTTTTTGGATATAATCTTTAAATATATGTAAACAAATATCGACTGTGACGACTCGCTTTCCGTTCAGGATAGGCCCATTCCAACACCGCACGCATTCCTGTATGCCTGCATATTTCAAGAAATATAAGGTAATTAAAACCGTTTCTCACATATCATAAATAGTCTGTACCTGCAATATAAATTCATATTAAGTCAACTATATTCATGCGGATACGGAGTGTTGATTTTGTGTTGTTATTTGAAAGAGAGGGAATATATATTCAAATGTTCACAATTTCATTTAGATTATTGGTACAACACTGTAGACATATACAGATGATCAGAATGCAATTATCTTCAATTTTGATGCATCACACATGTAATTGGATTGATTTGGGCCTTCTGCATGCCATTTTGATCTCCATCCATAAATTGAATTCGACGAAAATCGATAAAGTTAATTTTCGGGTAGCCCCTATTCAAAGGTCAACACAGGTAGTGCATCCAAAATTTCAATGTTTAACATTCATATTCTGTTCAGTGTATCCAGGGGATTCAGAAAAACTAAGGTTTCTGGGGGGTGAGGGGGGGGGTTGGGGACTTGTGGCCATATCTGGCCCGATGGCCTATATATATTATTGAAACTCTCATCTTGTATGTAATGTAATGTATGTTATGCTTCCGAAATACAGCCAAAAATGGTACTCGATAGCGTGAAAATTTTCAAGCCCACATTACTCACCATTCTCCTTGCGGTGGTGCAGTATCAAGTTTCGTTCAACATCTGGCAACGAAAAAAATTTATAAAAATCAATTCCGATTCAGTCAAGTATCCTTCGGGAGAATTTGATCTGCAAACAACCTCAGCGGTATAGTTCGTGGAGCTATCTTTTTTGGATTTTATATAACTCTGTCACAACGGAAACTCATAAGGTTTCACAGGGTCATCTATAATATAATATATATATATATAATATATATATATATATATATATATATATATATATATTTGTAATACATTATATGTATATAGTATTATGATATATATATTATGTATATGATTATATATATATATATATATATATATATATATATATATATATATATAATATATATAACTATATAGTGGTGTTGGCGCAGT
>CM068967.1:68191934-68212237 GCA_035128595.1 Eptatretus atami
ATGACACACCAATCTGAGGAACCAACAGTTTATTATATTTGTTTAACAAGAAGATCCACGCCCACTTTTCATAAGCCACACAGCCACACATTTTCTAAGCCCGCGCACATTCCCCTAAGAAAAACCCCTAGCCAAAAACACTTTTTCGTGAGGTGTTTTTCATAAGCCACGCCAACTTTTCCTAAGCCCCGCCTAACTCTTACATCATTTCCACAGTTCACATACTCTGACTCCAAAGGAAAATCACTAAAGAAAATATCCTAGAAATGTTAAATGGGTTTTGAAAAATTTATCCACAAACGAAGGCTATGAACCTGGGCACTTGCCCAGGGAATTTCAAAGGAAACCAAAACCCACCAGTATCTTTCACCCTATAAAAAGCCATCAAGCCCAGGAGCTCAATTTTAATAACATTTTTTTTGCTGGCATGGTGTGCTGTGTGCTTGCCTGGAATCTCTACTATGTAATAGGACAATAAACACCTTCAAGTTGAATGAACATGGAAATTCAACCTCTTATACTGTTGAGGTAAGATTTTAATTCCCTATATAAATCAGTTTGATATTAAGCATCGACTCATTTATAAAATTTAAAATAACTTAAAATTAAATACATAATTATATTTCTCTCACAGGAAAATTGTAATCTTGAAAATAACAGATTTTGACAACAAATTTGGGCGAAAATTAATGCATTGGTATAGAAAGACTCTCGTGAGCGACAAGACGCCACAGAAACGAGCTAAAGGCTTTAGAGATGGAGATAGAAACTTTGGGGTTACACATTGAAAGATCACTAACTTGAGTATAAGAGAATAAACCTTCAAAGTTAGATGAACTGAGAAAAATTCAAACCTCTATACTGTTGAGCGTAAGATTTATATATTATCCTATATATTCAGTGAATTAGAAGCATACTCAATTTAATAATAATATTAAATCACTTAAGAGATTAATACATTATTATTTTAATCACTCATCAAAGGAAAATTGTATCTGAAAATAACGAAATGAAAAAATACTAAGAGCTTTGCATACAACACTTGGGGAGCGAAAATTATAGTTCTTTGAGTTGATAAGAACCTTATATAATAGAGCGAAGAACGCAAGAAACAACACAGAAAGAGAAGTTTCGTCTTGATAGACACCAAACAAAAAGAGATATATAGAAACTTAGGAAGAACACAGCAAAATCCTGAAAAAGAGTTTTGCAACAATAGTATCTCATTGTGAGTTTATCAAGACAATACAATCCCTGAACAGATATATACCCATTAAGATAAACCAGAATAAAACAAGTTTTAACCTAGAGAGACACTATCAAAAATATTCAGACATTTAAAAAAATGGAGTTATTCATTGATGATAAACACAAGTATTATACTAATGTGAAAAAGAATCTATCAACTGAAAGCCCCATAAAAAGAAAATTAGGGGAAAAAAAAAAAAAATTGGGGAAAGAAAAAAAAGGGGAAAAATTATTTATATCCTTTGAATGAATCCAAACAGATTATACATAATGTGAGATACTATTCACTAAGAAAACCCATAAAAAATATAGGAAAAAATGAGGAGATTTCTTAAGATGAATAAACACAAAGTTATATAAAACTATGTGAGTCTATCACTCGAAACCCACACATAATTTCTGGAAATTGTAAGATTAACTACCTGGAGTCTATAGGATAGATGGTTATATTTTTGGAGACTATGAAATGTGGGTTCTGGCTTATAATGAAAAATAAACTCACAATGTGTAACGATATCATTAGAACTCAACAGGAATAGTGGATTTAACCTTGGAGAACTTGGAGAAAGTTAGGTTTTATTTTGGAGAGTTGAAATGCTACCATCTCTTTAGGGATCTAAACCGATCATAAATATTAGTTCTTACTTTCCTTCTTTTTCTTACGTCTATTTCAATTACCTGATAAGTCCTTAAAAGACAAGATTGATAGTAAGAGTAAAAAACATAATTATAATATATATTATAGTTATTCTGGGTAAGAAGTGCAGGTTAACTTCCCCCTTTCTACATTCATTCAAAACTGAAAGCCTTATAAATAAGATCAGAATGGAAAAGAGAAAAAAAAAAACTGTAAAAATATTTATAATAGGTGGAATATAATCATTTTGAAAGAGACATTGTGTTGGGGCGAGGTTGTGGTGTTGAGATTTTGTTATTGTTGAGGTGGGGTAAGATTTTGAATTGTGTAGGTGGTGGTATCATCACACCACACAACACTATAAACACACCACACACACACACTACCTAACAAACATATATAGTTTATAGCCTTGATATCAGTTGGGACTGTGTGGGTGTCTATCAGATCTAAGAATGTCCCCCTTATCACATCATCATATTACTGTTATAGCACCTCAGATCTTGTGCCCCGAGTGTCTCTACATACGGTGTATAGAGTGAGGGAGTGAGAAGCGCCAATCGCCATTGCAGCCATTGCAACACACACACACACAATCATCTACACATCAATCTATATACAAAAAGTTAAGCCTTGAACTATCAGTTAGGATTCTTGTGTTTGGGTTCAACGATTCTATAGAACGCACCCACTTCACACACATTATATACTGTAAAACACTCGGTACTTGGCCTTCTATTGGTGTCACAACGGTGTATAGTAAGGAGGGAGTTGAGCGCCAACCCATTGCTGCCATGGGGTAATATCTGGCTTAGTTTTGTTTTTGTAAATTCCTGTGAATAAAATGAACCTAAAATCTCTATCCCCTTCTAATCAAATATCTTATAAGTCCATAGGAACCGTATCTATTACATAAACAATTTTAAAGTTCCGTTCGTTACCATCGTTTAATATAACCTTTTTCAAAATGAAGATTTCCACCTATATATTCTTACGATATCACCACTTTGAACTTAGGTTTTCTGAACATTAATCTCTTTTTCATATTTTTAATTTTGTAATGTTTTCTGATGGTTTATATTCGTTGACGTGTGAATCATGTCAATTATACCTTATTAAGGAATATCCTGAATAAAGATAACCATTGTTGTGAACCGAGTTCCTGTGAAATTTTATATAGTCTCTCTTTTAAGGTAACGATAAAGAACGTTTCAACAACAACGGCCTTCCCTTCAATTAAAGGTACTGTATAATGTAATAACTGTTTTTTTTAGAAAATTCATAAAATGTCTGTTATAAAAACTCTCTACCCTCATCAGTCCCACAATTTTTTTAGGTTTCTCTTATTTTATTAAATATCTGTTGAAAGCTACATAAGAGTATTACCTGTTTTGTTTTTTTTAAAAGGGACAACCCCACATGCGTAATCTACTCACTCAAATCAATAACGGTTAAAGCATACTTGTAGCCCTTAATCATTATTAGTTCAATCAATCAGCGGGAACCCAGATATAATCAACTTCCTTGGATAAACTTCCTTCTACGAAACTTTGTGAATATTGGTATTTAATGTAAATTCATACAGCTATTCTCTTCATTCTTTTTAATGACAATGCAAAATTAGGAGCCAATAAGTTTTTTTTGAATTCAAAGTCCAAGTTCAAATTAGGCACTGATCATCTTCTTCACGGTGAAACCGATCAAACCTTTTTTCTCTCAAGGTTGGATTTTTGTATCAAGACAAATTATAAACAACTTTCTCTATCGGACTTCAATGCTTTTCTTCCAAAGTATTGGTGGCTATTACCATAATCAAATATCGTGTCTCATGCACAACTTCATCACTCTATTGATGGGTTTTACTCCATGATTTAGGATTGTCTGCATGCATCTAATCTTTTTCCCAAAGATTGTGGCTGGACCACAGAAAGAATAACCCTGGGTAGATGTAATTCCCCTGGTATCCAGTGGTTGTAAATTTTCTTCACTGATAAAAACTTTTGTATAAATCTCTCCGACTTTGTGTTTGGGATAAATTGATTATTTTATTTGAAAACGCACACACCAGAAATATACCCTTTTTATATATAACCCTGTTATTTTTACTTATTTATATATGAAATATTTTTAGTAATTAGTTTCTTTTGACATTTGAGATAACTCATTATTTAATGAGAATTCCTGCCAAAAAGTGCAAAAAACCTTTATGTTTCGCACAACATTGACCATTTGAATCTTAATTTATAAAACAAAAGAAATCAAACTTAGATAATGCTTCCTCTCTCCATCCCAAATTTATTTAAGAAAAAAAAAAATGAAAAACTTGAAATTTAAAAATGAATATCTTGCCAGATGTCAATAGTCTTGTCGAAAATAATTGCAAAATAGCTATGAGATCAAATTCTTTTGAGTTTTCACTTCCTCGAGGTGGGATTGAGTTATTTTTCTGTAATTACCCCCAATCTTATTTTAATCTCACTGGTTTCCATATTTTCATATTTATATACAGTCTCGCTCTTTTCCTCCCTCTCCGCCTCTTCTTCTCTCTCTTTCTCTCTCTCGCTACTTCTCTCTCTTCTCTCACTTTCCTCCTCTCTTTCATATATCTCACCCTCGTCCTCTTTCTCTCGTTCTCCTCCTCTTCTCAATCTCTTCAACTCCTTCCTCAGTACCCATTACATATACCTTGAATCGCTTACACTCCCATAGAATATCATATATATATTCATTAAGATTTCTTGTATATTACCTGTATCCAAAATAATTTTTTTACCAACAGGAAAATCCAAATAAAATTTAGCTTTTGAGAATTCTAAAAGAAGCCTTACGTTTCCTTTACATACATATAATTTTTTCATTAATTTAACATTCTTAAATATTTAAATCCAAAATTGTTGTTATCAACACAGCATAAATGCAATACTTTTATTATATGAAAATACCGTTCATTCTTATGTTGTAGAACAATATTCTTTTATTAAAATACCGAATAACCCTTTTCCCTTGGAAGGTTGCTTGAACAACAGAAAAGAGTATATTTTCTTGAAGACTTCCTTGCTGTCATTTATGTATTAGAAATATATGTTAGATATAATATATAAATGGTGCAAACGAAACACAACCTACCATACTTCCATATGTTATAAAATCATTTTGTAATTTTCCTTACTTATTATATATAAATAACCTGTTTTCCATGATATAAAACTAAAATGGCAAAACCCAATTATTATATTAATACCCTTATTAATTCTTTTATTTGTTGATTTACTAAATCGTGCTTCACAAAACTCATTCTCTATAACCAATGGAATAAACTACTTTACCTTTATTGAAAGTACTGAGATTAATTAATTGTTCGCAAGGATATACTAATATACTAAGTCAATTTTAAATGACCAATTATCCTATAAATCGAATCATATAATAAAACCCCCAAAGTTAAATGTTCTATTCTCACACAACTAATAAATATTAGAAAAAAGATATACGCACAAACATTCTTAATAAAAATTTATTTTAATTCGAACTGTGAATTCTGTAGACTCTGGAGATAAAATCAACAACTTCAGGTAATCTTTGGAATACACGGCCGTTTTAAATTATTAAAGATATATAATTAATAGTTGATTAAATCAGAGCTTTATCTCACCAATGTCAATAAATCGCGTCAGTCGAGCTTGGATAATTTATTAATTTATAAAAAGCATTTTCATACTTAATATTTTATGTAGGTTATAATATATAATTTATAGATCGTATTCAGAACCTGTGCCTTTGTGAATAATTGAATAAATCAATATCCCGTTCTTTGGATAGCACCAAAGATAAGAACCATCTTTACCAACATAAGTCAATTTATAATTATTAGAATTAAAATATAATGTCATTAAAATTTTTTATTTTTGTTGAGTATGAGAAATAAACAACATAGAGACATAATTGACCACAACACTTGGGAATTAATAATTCTGACTTGAATGTTATGAGAATAAGACACCATTCTGTAAAATTTTATGACTTCTAACAGGTGGTAGAGAAAGACCAAAACTATAAAATAATATTTGGGTATTCTTTTTTTTTATGAACATATTAAAATACAAACCAAAAACAATGAAAGAACCGTTCCCATTATATATTCTTCCGAAGTTCATTTATATAATATACTATTAGTATAGTTAATAAGGGCACAAATTAGTTATTCATCTCTCATACAAATAACCAACTTAATGAATTTTTTAATTTCTTAGAATATTTACACAACCAAGGTTGTAAATTTGAATGTTGTATTACTGTCCAAATTCTTTAAAACCACTCATCTAATTGCACTCATATTTATTTATTAAATTAGATAAGATATAATACTCATAGCCGTCTTTATTAGTTAATTTACACCTGCTTGTAGCGATTGAAGAAAGCATATCTTCCACTAACAAATCTCGAATTTAAAATCAGTAAAGACAGAACCTTCAAAGTTATATTCAGCAAAATCTAAAATTACAAACCAACTATAATTCACACCTACTGAATTTGTTTGCTCAAACCTCTTTGTTATGTCTTACCACAATTCTTTTTTGAGAGCCTGGAGTTGAGACCCTATATTCATTGGCAGTTTTTTCACGCGCTGTTGAAATACCCACCACCGTCAAATACTCGCAACCGCAAACTTAAACCAGCAAAATAAAAAGGAATAAAATAGGGAAGAAATCCCCACTCGTCTCTCTATTGAATATTTTTTCAACATTGGTTAATGTATCATTATAAAATTTATTAGTGAAGCAGTATCATTCAGATTTATACAACTGTTCTCTTGTGAGATAGCAAAACATCAATTCTTACTGTCCTTTTCTCTGAATTGTATTAAAACGTTAATACCGTACAAGGCTTTTGAATTTTGGAACAACAAGATGAATAAGTTTCTGAAGATTTGATTTGATTAACATATATACCGCCAGTGGTACTTGGCAATCATTATATTTTAACAAAACATTATGGTGAGACTAATCAATAAACAATCCATTATCTGTAATTAATCTGCAATTCATGTTTCCTATCCAAAAGCAAACAATATTATAACTTCTATCACTCATCAATCACTCTACACTTATCATGTATAGGAAAGGTAATCCACTCACGATTAGACTTTATAAGTTCCTTTTGGAGTACGACATCACACAGTAAGTCAAACGTCATAGATTGTATACAAAAAACTTATTGAAATGCTGTCATAATCCAAATAGGTTCTTTATTTCCATTACTTTCACACACACCTTTTGAGTAAGACTTGTATGCTTCAGCAAAATCATTTTTATCCGTAAATTAATTTCCAATCTATCTCGTGATAAAATGTTCCATCTAGAAGGAAAAAAAAAAAAAAAAAAGAAAAAAAAAAAAGAGAAAACGCGAAGTTGTTTCACCTTAGCATTATCACTCAATGCTATTTATTCTATATCAAGTCGCATAATCACATACTGGCTTTTTTAAAAATGATCCACAGATATCGTGGCTTATTCCTCCAGAACATCGCCAAAATTCCCACACGTAGTAAGTGGTTTGGTTGAGTTACGTGTTGACTCTTCTTTTGAGGTTGATACGACTGAGTGGTTGATTCTTTGAGAATGTCTTCATATTCAACATCTCTACTGTTTTTAAGATTAGGAGATAATATTCACGATAATATCCAACTCATTCATCAAATAAAAATTTAATTTACTGCTCAACACAAAAGCATCTTAACAGAACACAAAAGCAAATCTATTTTCTTAACATATCACATTTAGGATTATTGAGAAAATCATAATATTTAAGACATACAGAAACTTTATCAATGATACAACAAAATCCAAATATACCTTTAGAGGAACTGCCACAGTAAAAAACTTGTTACTGCTTTATTTGCATCATCATTAAATTAAAAAACGCCTCCTTTCCTTTGAGTATAATCCAGGGTCTGTGGTTTGTTCCCAGTTGACATATCAGGAATAAAAACCTTCGAAACAGCCCCTTCCCATTTCTATCACTGAAGTATAGAGTGTAATTTCAATCATTTCAAGATACAGCAGAGAACAGTAATCAACCGGCGCTTCAATTCTTGATGTTCCAATGTATACAAACGAACTATATCAAACATATTTTTCGAAGAAGAAATCATTTACGAGTGTAGCGTTTGGTGGTTATATCCCAGCCTTAGTGAATTAAAATTTAACATAAACAACAAGAAACTTTCGGAATAGAATTCAAATAAGGTTTGTTGATATTTAATATTACAAAAACTTTTTTAACAATTTGCAATTCAGCAGTCTGTTTCAGTATAATTAGCATTATTACCTTGAAGTAATCTTCTTTTTTAGTGGAGTTTGAGAATAAATAATAGTATCATCCAAATCATAGATACTATGCAATTGCTTCCATAACTTTGTAATTTATTTAGGAAAAAAGATGTAAAACTTTTTGAAACCCTGATCCAGTATTCGAATTATTATTACTGTCCTTTCTTAAGAGGGACACTGAAGATTTTGACCTATTCTATAATTTCTTTAATTGCTTGTAATTTATGAGATTCCTTCTGGGCATCTTTTAGTTTTATAGCACCTGCTACATTTCACACAGCAGAAGCAGTTGAGAACCAATTTAGGTCTTATAATGTTTAAGAATAAGTTGAACCAATACCCAACATATTAATAGAAGTATCAATTATACCATCTCCTCTAAAATTAGAATGTACCACAACCTTATGATACTCTTATAAGGTTTATAGTATCCTCTACCAAGATACATACCTTCACCTTGTAGTATGGGGAAAGGAACATAACCCTTCCACTGTAATTATATTAAAATTTTCCAACTCGTGATTTCCTCACAATAACCATCGGTAATTTTATTTATTGAAAACTTCATGTAGGTGAATTCCTGATGGATAAACTTCCCCATTAAAAGAATCATAACGAATTATCTTGGGTCGGTTATCCCACTAAAATTTAACTCTGTGGTATGTTTTTTTCCTGACACAAAGGGAGATAAACAAATTTTTGGGTTCCGAGTAATTGAATTTATAACAATTAGGGGTTGAGATATGCACTGAGAAATATTGAGGTATAATTTGTATTTATAATTAACCAATCATATAAGACACCATCAATCAATCACAGATGAAATTAATACCGAGTTATATGCTAGAGGATATTAGAATGACATTATCACTGTAAAAGTCCATTAGTTTCAATCTTTTTTGAGGAGAAAACCCAATAACTCTCTAAATGAATTATCAATTGTGAAATCAACCTTGTAAGTTAATTTATAAGTTTAAACGCTGTGATATTTGAAGTATGTTTATTTGAATGTCCTATAACAAATATTTTTTGGTTCATACACCACTGTTCTTATCATAAGAGCGAGCAATTTCCGGGAAAGATATTTGAGAAATCTCATATGACTCGCGGGTGAAGACTGTTATCGTTTTGTATCCCACTTCCCGGATTATAATAACTTGATCATATTTTATCATTATAATTAAAGAAGGTTATAAAGTTTCATGGTACAATAAAAGATGCTCAAATATTCCTTATTGTTGGGTCAAGTGTAGTTGGGTAAAGGAATGAAGAATGTGTGTGCGCTTAGTTGTGAAAATTAAAAACTCAGGATTGTTGCTTCTCATCTTATTTAATTATGAGATAAAATGTCTTTATAGTTGAGATATTTAATTATTATTTTCATGTTCATCACTGGTCCTAAAAATGAGACTGAATGCATAATGCATATAAAACAATTGTTATTTCCAGCCTTCTTACTGGCCTAACAACAATACAGTCTATTAAACTAAATTGTGAGGGTCATTTGAGAAGAAAACTAACACCTGAACCAAGGACACTTAAGAGCCTGAAATAATGTGTTTCTCCTTACTGCATTCTCCTACTTTTACGCAGAAAGAATAACCCTATAAATCAACAGAGTTTTCAGCAGATCAAATATAACTTTAATTAGCATCATTTATTTCATATCAGGTTATCAAATATACTATTAGAATTCATCCGCTCAACAAGTTTGACGCTTGTCTTCATCTTTGTGAGAAGAAACATTAATCTCGGAGTTAGTTGACAGGAGGTTGAGCAGAACTCTAGATCAATTCAATACATTAAATAATCAAATATACCATTTTCTTGAACGAAGATGAAATATTAGGCTAGGTAATGTATATTCACTGTTGAAATGAG
The DNA here is from genome assembly GCA_035128595.1 of Eptatretus atami. Taxonomy (NCBI): domain Eukaryota; kingdom Metazoa; phylum Chordata; class Myxini; order Myxiniformes; family Myxinidae; genus Eptatretus; species Eptatretus atami. The sequence goes on from CM068967.1 coordinate 68,202,030, forward strand.
ATCCTGCTTTGGTATTTGAAATCCGCTGAAGATATATTATTCATATGTATTTTGAAAAGGCATATACACAAATATATATCAGGGGGTCGATGCAATACTATACACTTCAGATAATAGTTATGATAATCCTTCATCATAACAAAAATATTCTAATTCTCCTATATGCTCTAATTATCCTTCCTAACCGTAATTTAACTGAAATCTATTTTAACATATTTGTGGAGCTTCTAGGAGTATTTTTTATTGTGGGAACTGTGGAAACATCTATAATTTTTATCTTGAGAGGGAAGTTTTTAAAGTGGTTTAAAAAAATTTCTTGTTTCTTTCAAATGCACTTTCTTCACCCCGTTAGTATTTTAGAGTCTGCATTTTCTTCTTTATGTCTTCCCTGTTGTTTTAGCAATTTATGAAACCACCCTCTTGAGATGTCTTAATGTTACTTTAGGGCTCTTTCTTTCCGCAACCAATTTATTTATTTGGAAATAATCAATTTAATAGAAATTGTAAAAGATCAACAGGGAATTACTTCTTTTCTTCATCATTCCAAGTAAGAGTGTTCAAATAAATCCTTTTCTTAAATATTTCATCAATTCTTTATAACATTAAATACGAGTGATATATATATCATTCTTTCACTAATTACTGGCATCTCTTGCTTTCATACGTCGAGATTGAATGTTATCTTCATCAACACATTTAAAACCGAATGATAAAATCTTCACTTCCGCTCAGATTTATAATTTGTCTCGTTCCTTCGGGATTGTTTTCTAATTATCTCAAGACAACCAAGATTTTAGTTTACCTTACTCACTCTTACAATGTGAATATTTTGTTGTAACCAAGAGAAACCATCCTCAAAATAATTTGAAACCTTCATTCCTCCAAATCAAGCATATGTTCCTCCACTGAAATTTATAAGTGATAATACTTCACCATTTTAACTTCACCAGGTCTTATATGCTACTTGTTGTTAGTTGATAACAATTAGCGTATGACACGGGAGATGTTTTTTATAAGTAAATTTACAATATTCTTATATTGTACTACAAACCAGAACCATTGATTTAATGAAAGTTTATTTTTCCAAGAAGCAGAATTATACCCACAAAGAATTTATAATAATAAGTGTCATTTATATATGATAATGTTTATAAAATACAAAAATATTCTATTATATCATCATCTATGTATTATCAGCAACAATATATTATATATTTCAGTCGTGTGCATATCATGTAATAACACCAATTCCTTTTTACTACATAATGTAGAACAATTATCTCTCAATTATTTATATCTATTGAATTTAACTTGAAATAAAATAAAGATATTAGCATTGTTATTCTGATAGGAAACGAAAGTGAAAGTTTGAAAGTAACGATTGAGACTAAGAATAAATAATTAACAAAGAAGAATGTCCTGACCCTCTTGTGTTATTTAGCTGTCCATTACCGGTTGTGGTTTCTCTCATTAAACAATCATCAAAGATAATGAGGTTCTTTTTTGGATTTTATCCAAATCTTGGGGGAGATATACGTATATCAATCCGTATTATCACTAAAGATAAAGTTATCGGTTTTTTGATTTCTTTTACATCTCCTGTGTATACACAAAAATAGTTGAATATATTATATCTCAATGTTATTAATCATTTAGGTTTATTTTGAAGTTTAAATAAACCGATTATAATCCTCTTTTTGAAGAACGAGCAATTAAAACCTTGATGAGAAGATAGTTGAATACACTGGTTGAAAAGTCGACTTTGTGAAATTATTAATTATCATATATCTCAAAGTTGGGGATCAGGAGCATCTTCAACAAAGTAAGCAGACGTTAATACGCCACATCCGCTTGAACAAACGCAACTAATAGTTAGACATCTTAATGAATTTGGAAGATTTTATGATTGTTAAATTTATCTATTTTCCAAATGGTAAAAAAGCATTCATTTATATATTTGGAAAACAGGTTATTTAATTTATTATTGGAGGCTATTATTTAGAGAAAAACTCTATATTTTATCCTAAGTTCAGGTTTAATTTCAAGATAATCCATTATTTTAATTTATGCAATATCTTGTGTTGATATTTCCTGAAGAAATCACATCCATGAAAATATATAACAAACAATATCCTTTGACATCTTTACTAATATGTTCAGATATTCATTCCTTGTAAGGAAAAGGAGTGTTATCATCAACCTCAATAACTTTACATTCATTCTCTAATCAATTTGTAAAGTAATTCATTTTTGTGTAAATCTAAAAGAATTATTTTCCTTTTTTAAATTTTTTATTATCAGCTAAATTAGATATGATAATCACAAAATATACACATTGGTATTATAAAGGCCTTTTGAAACTCTGTGATTTAAGTCACCCGTCTTTCAACAGCACACGCAGGACAATTCTCAAATTTGTCATATGGAGAATCAGGAAAAGTCTAGACATATATTATAAAGTAAAACTTACTTAAACTGAAATTCATAACTATACTTTCATATGCATATTGACTCATATTTAAATAAATATTACCGAAAATCGGATATCTATATAATATTTTTTATTCATTAACCAAAGAATTCACGACTAACATTTATATTAATATTAAAGGTAATTTTAAAATGATACCTTAACCTACTATTGAAAAACGAAATGTTCATTTCACCTGATATATTACATCCTTTAATTTCAATCAGGATTTTTACCATCTTTAGGGTTGTTGAAAAAATTAAAAAATTTTCTCCATTGAGACATATTAACAGATAGAGTCTTTATCTGTTTTCTTTCTAAAGCTTCATCCATAAAGGTTTTATTGTTTTTTGATACTTTTTTCTTGTTTCATTGCTTTTTCTAGTTTTGATATATTACGCAGAAGGAGAAGGAGAACATATTTGAGTTTAAGAGAATAACTATAATTGATGTTTCTAACCAGGTTAATAAAAGCCCTTCCACTGAAGGAAATTGAAAGAACTAATAAACTTATCCACGCATAAATTGTTTATCCAATAGTTGTTAATAAATTAATATCATTTGTCAAATTTATCCTATGACAATTTTCATCAGTATCATTTATACAAATGAAAGAAGATTGATTGAAAAACTTGTACTTATATGTGTCTTGAGAACTTGTATTTATTAAGTGAAAAAAGTTGGAGGAATAAAATGGATTTTAAGACCAGTTAATCACCCACTATAAATTAAAACGAAAATATTTCATCAAGAAAATTATTAGTTTTAAGCAACAGTTTTTATTTTTATAAATATGGTGAATACAACGTACTGCGAATGTTTAGGTAATCACGAATTAAAATATTATAAAAAAACACGTCTTCAAACCAAACAAACATCATTTAATCTATTCATCAATATCTCCTCTGAGTTGGAAAGAAAAACATGATAAGATATCTGCTCAAAGGATGTTTTGGAGAGTAGTTATAAAAGAAGAGACATCTATCAATCACAAAAACACAAAGAAAATGAAGTTTTAAAGTAAAGGGAAGACTAATTATATTGGAAACACTGAATGGGGGATTTAAAGGGAGAATATAAAAATAAGGATTTTTCAATTTGGAAGAAACCGGTCATCATCAATAGCTGAATCAATTGAAATAGTGAAACCTGAATGTGAAAAAAGTTATTAGAACAGACATAATAAAAAGAAAATGAAAATTTTAAAGTTTATATGGGAGTGTAAAATGCAATATGAAAGACAAGATAAGAACAAACTCCTTAATAATGAGAAACAAGATCTTCATTTTATAACATCTATTTCAAGATTTTTTGAATAAGTGGGGTTTATGAAGAACTATCAAAGACAAGAGGAGGGATGTTTGATAATACAGTGGTTAAGGAAAGTGGATTTAACATTAAAAAAATCAATCTTTTAGATATACACAATTCTAAAATCAAAACCCTCTGAAAGCTTCTTTCTTATAATTGAATTACCAAAAGAATAAACTAAAGAGGCAGTTGTTTAAATTTAAAAACAATATAATAAATGTTTTTTTTCTCTGTGTCTGTTCTTGGCTCACTTACATCCACCAAAATGTAATTTCAGAAAGAGTAAAACAATATAATGAAATATGAGAATACCTTAGGACATTAAAGATTTTAAATTTCCCAATGCACTAACAGATATCCTAATTTGAGAAAAAAGAATAAATCTTTCCTAATAATGTATACGATTAACGGATACAACAAATTTCAAAATATTAAAATTCAAACAACTATAAAAATGAAGAAAGACACATTGATCTTTTATATTTTAGTGTTGGAAGAATTTCAAAATTATACATACATCAATAATTTATCAAGATTAATCTCTTATCAGGTGTATTTCAGAACAGCAAAACCAGGAAAAAATATAATCCTGTAGCGATGTCTTTAATTCATTTCATACAGAACGATTACACACATTCAATATTGTAGTAATCATATCAGCTGTAATTCATGCACCTACCTGGTAGATTTATTTTGAAGATTATATAATCTTCTGAACCCATTTGTGATTACGCGATTTTATGTATCCTAGTAATACTTACTGCTTCTCCTAATCCAAAAGAATCACATACCAAATAAATATCAAAAACATATTCCTTGTGGTTTCTGTTATTATATGCAAATCATGCTTTGGAGAAAAGTATAATAAACTTGACATTATAGTGGAAAAAAGCTTCACAAGAGTTTGTACGATTAGAAGGATTGTATAGACTAACTTTAAATTAATGAAAGAAACAAATGACGCGATGAAATTAACGAAGAAGAAAAATTTGAATTTAGAAACAATATCTGACAATATTTGTGAGGAGGAAATTGAGGAGTTTAAGTTAGGGATAATTTGGTCATCTTACTAGGTAATATAGAGGTCCCGCTCATTCCTGTTGTAATCTTAATTATAATTTCCTTCCTTTTATTCCAGTCTATTCTTCACAAACAGCGCCAACTTGATACACATCTATTTATAGAATGAACTTTTCAAAAAACACCAAGGGAATATTTGCCTGCCATAACAAACACAAGTCAAAAAGTATATTTCATTTACAAAAATGAATATTGCACGAAAACCTTTAACTCGTATTCTGGTCTAGATTGCTACAAGTTTTAGTGGGTACAATCACTGGCCGCTCATCTAATGAAATCTTTCAGCTCGCACGGGGTCTTTTCCAATCTTAATTTCATGTCTTTCCAAAAGAGCTAAATTCTAAGCTAAAGAGGAATTCAGATTAAAGAGAGAATTCAAAGTAAACGAGGAAATTCTAATTTAATGAGGAGAAATTAATGAAGACATTCTAATCTGAAGAATGAAATTCTAATTATAAAGATAAATTCAACAATGAATGAAATTCCTAACTAAAGAGAAATTCTGATTTAAAGATGAAATTCTGATCTTAGAGAGGGAATTCTAACTAGACGAGGAAATTCCAAACAAGGAATGATAATTCAAAAGTAAAGAGAAAATTCTTACAAGTAAGGGAATTTATCTTATGATTTATGGATTCATTTATGGAGATTGTAAAGAGAAACACAACTTCCTTCAAAGAAAGTTTTTAATAATTAACCTTTATGAAGAAGAGATAAGTTGATAAAGGATATAATACACGCACGAAGAATTTGGAAAATATTTAAGATAGAAAGAACGCTTGGAGAATATCCTGGATTTGTATCTAAAAACAAGTATGTTTTATTGTTAGCATGATGTGTTTGAAGCTTTTAGATGGCACTCTGTCATAATAAACAATTGTTTATGGATTATGATCTGCCCATTATTTCACAGCTCCTGGTTTAGCTGGAGTGCAAATGTTGAAAATGACAAAAAAGAAATAGATTTAAATCAGGTGATGTTAGATATGGCTTTTTGATGATTGAGAAAGTCTAAGAGAGGTGGAATAATCACAAGTATGTTCAATAATAGATATGCTAAAGCAAATAATAAATATCTTCGCAAATTATGATAGTGAAAAAGATAGTAATTTATTTGATTTTATTTTGATGCCTAATAATTTGTATGGATGGGCAATGTCTGCAATCTCTGCCTTATGGTAATTAGAGTGGGTGGAAGAAAGCGATTGTATGAAAAGGCTTTGTATGACATTATTTGTTATTTTTCTCTCAAGAGGAATTGAATGAGGAAGAATGAAGGTTATTATTTTGGAAAGTTGATTTTGAGGTACCCGAGTGATCTTCATAATAAGGCGATAAAGACCTTTCCCTGTTTACATGTGCAGGAAAGAAAGCTCCAAAAGAACGAATGGTTCAGTCGAATTATGCATAAAAGTTTTAATATTAAAGGCAAATCAACAGAAGTTATTTAACAACATTCTACTGATAAAGAGGATATGTTTTGCATCAGAGAAGCTTAAATAGGCAGTTTTTTTGAGAGAAGGATTGAGAGTAGCTAAAATTATAGAGTTTTTAAAAATTTAATAGCAAAATCCCGTTGATGATTAAAAGTAATATTAAATTCAATACAGATATGAAGATACAAAATACAAAATGTAAAATTTGAAGAGGGAATTCTATAAATTGAATGAATAATACTGGTCTTTGGAAAGACAATGGAGAATGTTAGAAACCAGTCAAAACATTAGATTTGCAACATCGTTGGAAAGAAGCTTTCGAGGATTGATAAATAAACCAAGTTTTAAGAGAGAAGAGGTTTTTTCAGAGACTTTCTGCGAATTGCCAATGGAAAAGGAAAGTATTGTATGGGATAAATCCAATTTATATTGGTAACATGCAGTTCTTGATTTATCAAAGATATTGATGTATGATTATTTTGTATAATGGCTTAAAGAAAGAAAGTATGGTGAAAATGTTTCATTGTTGTATATGGACATCTGATAGTGTTGTTATCCTTGGATATAAAAAACTGATGATGTTTATAATAGATATGAAGAAAAATATTGGGTATATGATAGCAGTAATTTTAGTAAGAAGAAGTGAGTTATTTTCCAAAAGAATTGGAAAAGGTTATTGAAGGTTTAAGGATGATTTGGTGGAAAAGTAATGAGTTGAGTTTATTGGATTTGAGAGGGGCAAAGGCATATCTTATATAGTATTGGTGATCAGCATTGATAAGAAGGTTAAAGGGAATAAAGAAATATGTAATAAAGAATCAATGAACTTTTAGAAATTATTATAATTGTTTGATGAATATAGAAAGAGAATATAGGAAAAATGATACAATAAGAAGTTATAAACATAACATATTATAGTGAAGAAGTAAATAAAAAGGCTTAGGAGCCTTTGATGATAAGAGATTTTTTTTAGATAAGGAATAGATTGTGTTGTCCTTATATGGATATTGTATGAGTAGAGTGTATAAAATAGATTGTGTTTTGAACGAATGGGAAGATGAGTTAAGGTTTTTTAAAGGGCTAGCTGCCTGTGTTTTTTGCAACCAAATATATAAATGGTCGAAACCAAGTATTAATCAAACTAAAGAGTGGCGAAAACTCAGTCTTGGTATCATAAAAATGGAAACATAATGAATGTGAAAAATATATCAATAAGTCTATATTGAAAAAACTAACTAAAAAAACAAAAGGTAAATAAAACAAATTAAGGCGAATCAATTTAAAAACTAGTAAGTTAAGCAGGATGTAAAGAAAAAATTAATATACTTGAATGGACTGAAAACTTTGATGGTTATCACCATTGGACAATGAAAAACATTTATTATAATCTCAAAATGATATGTGGCTCAGGAGGTGGTTCAAACAAGAGCATTAAGAGAAGTTTATCATTTCGTAATGGCACAAAAGGGGTATCTTAAAAAATTATAAAAAATTCAAATGTTTTATTTTTAAATATTTTAGATGGGGATTAATTGTGCAAAGAAGATTAAACTATTGAAGGAATTTGAGAATGAACAAATCTTTATAGGTTCAATGAGTGAGCTAAACAATTTGCATTGGTTATTTGAAAAAGAGTGTCCCCTAGGCTTACATGTTTTCAGATTTTCTTTTAGAATCACCTTTAACAAATCACAATTACTATTGAACAAATCTTTATCTAATTGCATTGGTTATTTGAAAAAGTCTCCCGAGGTTAAAAGGGGAGACAAATAAATATACCTTGGGATAAAAGGGGGTTTACTTCTTAGGGGAAAAAAAAAAGTAATCGCTGAAAATCCCGCATTCATTTACATGGGGAAAAGTGAGCACAGAATCAGTATATTCACCCTACTTATGTGTAATATCTATAATATGTAACATGTGTATATGCCAAATATGTATATATGTACATATGTGTATATATGACCAATGTACATATGTGTATATGTAAATAATAAAAAATAAATAAATATACATATATATATATATATATATATATATAATATATAGTTGTGTGGCCAGGGGTCGGGGTGAGAAGAACGCACGAGGGGGGGGGGGGAACTGCTATCTCGGGCCTCCCACCAGACTCCTAGAATCGCAGCCGTCACACACTGGAAAACTGTGTGACGCTGTGAGTCGCTAACCAACGCGTGAACGCGCAATAACTACAACCACAGGACCGAGGGTCCTCCATCTAAATTAGTTATCCAATTAATCACTTGACCTAAATACTGGGCGGCACGCCCTCGGTACGCCTTGTCCGAACCGGGTCACCTTACCGGGTCAGATGCAGCCGAGCGACACTGCCAAGGATGTACCAGATAAAAGAACGGATCGTTGGGAATAAAGTCCCAGCTCGGCTAGAATACGGACCATGCTGGTTCAATGAAAGAAAAGACAAAAACGAGCTGGGAACATTTCTACATAAGCATTTATTGCAGGCAGGCAAGGAAAACTATGTGGCACAGTGAATGCAGTTTATTGTTGTATGTAAAGCAGGGATAGAAAGAAATTTTGGATGCGTCAACAAAACAAGCAACTTACAAAGCAGACACAGAACAGACCTATACCGATACATCTTCTGCAATCTTAACTTAAAGCTAGGACTGGCGCCATTGCATCACACACACACACACACACACACACACACACAACACACACACACACACACACACACACACACACACACACACCCCGATAAAGAGGAGTTAATGAGAAGAAAGTGGAGGAGATGAGGCTCACGGTCTCGTAATATCTTGCACGGTTGACCGACCGCGCTACCCAGTACGTTTTGGGGGGACGCTCCGCTGAACGATCCCTCCTTGAGAGTTGGCACGTCATCTCCTGCTTGGCTACGGCACCGCGCAACGTCTGCGCCAATCCAGAGAATGGGCGATACCGTCAGGCGTGAGGGAGGGCAGTAGGTGGAGCCAGCGCCAAGTGGGTAGAGAAGGTGGAGTCAAGCAGATGGGTGGTGACTGCGACGAGTGTAGAGATTCCAGAGAAGGCAGAGATCGAGAGCGAGTGGGCAGAGTGGCAGACAGAACTTGCGGAGCAGCAGGTGTATGCAGAGATCGATCCAAGGCCAGCCAAATAGGATGAGGATGACCACGACTACGACAACCACAGATGGATTCACAATCCGTCCTTTTTAGGATCCATCATGCGGGGTGGGGGCGACAAACCAAATTGATGCGTCATCACCCGAATCAAGCGCTCCCATTGGGCCCCGGTCAATGCACGACCTGGCCGCCACGGCCGGAAGCGGCTTTATTTTACATCCGGCTAGAGATCGCCGAACTGTGGAATTGTCTTGCTCCAAACCACGTAATATGAATCGCCTTGCACCAAACTCCCGGGCCGTGATCCGGTGACTGGCTGAGGGCCACGTTGGCCCCGCATGCCCGCTCGGGCACCCCCAGCGCGCTGCGGTTGGCGCTGATCAAATCGCTTGCTTCGTCCGGATGCCATGCGGCCTGAGTGATCCGGGCCGTACAGCATGCCTCTGCTTGGTGGTGGCTGCTTCAAGGCGGAGGTGCAGGAGGATGTCTGCCATCCGCAGGAGACATTGCTGGCCACAATGCAAGTGAAGATCAATGGTAAGATGCCATTGTGAACCAGCGCGCAGATCCGAACAAAGAGGTGCGCTATTCGTGCCCTGTGCAGTGCGATGGTAATATGCCATTTTAATCAGCGTGCAGACCCAAATGAAGAGGTGCGCTATGCTTTCCCCATACAGTGCGATGGTAAATATCACGGGGCTGTGCGCAGTTCCACTATCGTGCATGTGGTTATTTATCACAGTGGTGATCCTCACAGGTGGCTGCTTGAGCGTGGTGCCGGCCTCGATCTGTGTCATGGATTGAAGGAAA
>CM068967.1:68214339-68233337 GCA_035128595.1 Eptatretus atami
TTTGGGGATATTCGAATATCTGCTCACATCCCCAGGTCTTTAAGGGAGTGCCGGGGAGTAATTTATGGGAGTGACCTGGACATTGATATGGAGGTTATCAAGAGACATTTGGCTGACATGGGAGTAGGTGATGCTCGTCGTCTTACGTCGGTGAGGGATGGTGTGAAGGTCGATAAGAGAGAGATTCAATATGTACGTGGCCACAATCTGTTTACATGTTCCTAGAATATCAATTTATTGACAAAGTAAATCCCATATTGGAGGTATGAGAATGACATCAGGACCCAAAATGCAAGAAGGAGTATTGAAAGAACAGGAGCAGTTAAACCGAATAAATTAGGTAGAGAGTATCGCCTAGACGATATTTTGCCACAGTTCAAATGATGTTTTAAGTTTATTTAATCCTGGCCAGCAGTTTTGCATCAATTCAAACAACCTGCAGAGCTAACTCCTGGAAGGTGGAAAAGATGATGCAATGAGCGACATAGGGAGCTGATCCGATCCTTAGTCTGTGGAAGAAATATGAAAATTTGAAGGAACAATGGTCGCTTCAGTTGGAATGTTGAGCTGAATCAATCCCCGAAGAAATGTTGCCAGGGATAATTTTGCTCTTTAACGGCCACAATTATTCTAATATGTGGGGTTGGCTGGGGAAGCCTTGGCCCAAGTCCTTTATGGAACGGCTGCAGCCCTGATGTTTGATTAACGTTAGATAAGGATTTGAGATGAATTCATTGATGCCAGCGATAGCTCGCATACTATTCACGAAGGACACCAGGGATTCTTTTAACATCCCCGACTGATGGAGTAAGACAGGAAACGCCCAATGTAACATCCATCCAAGGGACGGCACACACACATTGTTGAATCGGAGACAGTTGATAGCTGGGCAATGTGACAGGTAAAAATAATGGCTGGAAATAAGATGTTAACTGATTTTTAAAAATAAAATACGCAATTGGCGAGAAGTCGCAATGTGATGGAAAGAATCCCTTCCCAAATTGAAATGACCGTGAAGTGAGTGAGGTGTCATCAGAGAAGGTGATGAACAAAGCGGTTGGCAGTTCCGAGCTCACTCAAAACCCATTTGTGATGAATGAAATTCCAACCTCAACACCAAACTGGTGTTGGCTAACGGTAAGGTGGCTGCTTAAGATTGGTTGTCGATTTGAGCCCAACTGCCTTGAAATAATACCAGGTGGATTGACCAACCGTCACCCTCTGAGTCAGAAAAGAGTACCAGCTACTGTAACCAGGGGCACTGCATCAGCAGCACAGTTTGTCTTCCAGAAAAAGGAAGAGCCAAGCAGGCCACATGTTGGCATAGGAAAACAACAACAACCTCAAACACTAATTGTAGCTGAGGTGGCCTGGCCTGTTCGCTCGTTTAATTCCTTGGAGCAAAGAGAAAGTTCTGATCAAATGGTATCAATTGGTGTGACCTGCAGTGGCAGAGAGCATTGTCGGTGTAGGAGAGTATTTTGAATTTTGTCGTTATGATGATCTTCAACTGTGTTATTGTCCGATTGAAAATGTATCATTATTTGTCAATTTTTAATTTATAACTTCCACTATGTGTGCAGATTCATGCTTCAACTGGAATATGAACAATGGGTCATCACCACTGCTACCAGTAAGAGCACCGTTGATGCGTATGCCGCATATTACCAATCTATCCATCCATTGGACCAAATATCCTGGCCAGAGCGTTGGTGCTGCCAAAGTCTCATGGCGGGTCATCACTCCGACGCAGGATACCACAAGCTGTTACTCATTTCACTGACCTCAGAAAGGAGACAGCTGAATCAAACTCCCACTGGTGTTAATTCAGCGACCGAACAGGACTTACTCAGGACCCGAAACATCCCAAACCCTGAACCCTCACCACCGAAGCGAACACCAGCTTTGATTGTAAATGCCAATATAGAAGTAGAAAATATCATTGATACTCAAAGAAACTCACTGAACCTCTTGATGAGAGCGATCGGTAACATATAGTAGCAAGGAACCTTTTTTTGTTAAAAGAAAATATGCAAAAAAGTTGAATTTTTGAAGCTATCCGCTGAATGTTCAGTTCTTAGTCATTGTAAATCATGTCTCCGGAATTATTTTTTTTTCAGCTTTCGCTCAAATGATTCTGCATGCCCCAGCAACAATGCTGGCAAACCAATCTGGTTGTTGGCAAAATCCTAAGCCGTTCTCAGAAGTGGCGTTTCATGCAGCACCACCCAGCGAAATGGTGTTTTTTTTCCCACAATAAATCAGTGACAGGAGTACCGTAACAATATTTCCCCTGTTTTGAGACGAAGAAAGTTTGTATCAGTCACCTTCACCAAAAATTAATTTTTTTGCAGGTACACCCAGAGAGGAGCAAGTGACGCAACCCGTGCTGACTGGCCAGCAAATCATATTAAATACTTCTGGCTCCATGGTGGCGAACAACAAACAATCTGTGAGCAGAACACACTTTTATGTGAATGCCTTGTAAAGAGTTGTCAAAAAAAAAGCTTTTAACCAACTTACAACATGTGCAGGCTCTTATCAATGATTATGCATCAGGTAACTAAGTTAAGTTCAGAAATGAAGTGTGCCTAGCCTGAGTACGAGGCAATGAGTGTACTGTCCTTCAGAAGGAAGTTAAGGCAATTGTCTCTCTCGTCACATTCAATTCAAATTCGATCTCGTTTCACGAAAGACTCAGTGTGCGGATACCCTGTGAGATTTTAAAGCTCTGTGCTGCTATCCGCCACACAACTACCCCCGTCATCAATGATGCGACAAGCAGAACATTTTGTCATCTTCTCAGGTTGAATCCAAGAACCATTCACCTCACTAGATTTGGTACAACAAGGGATATTCAACTGACATCCACACAACAATTTAACTTCTTAACAGCCACAATTATTACCCATGGTTTGCAGCATTGCCACGAGAAATTTCGATCCAAGTCTTCATGAACCAATTAGTTAAGGCCTGACATCGACTCGGTTAAGGCAGGAAATTGGAATTCATGGGCAAGCTATAGCTCGCCTACTCTCGTTTAAGGACATCATGGAATCTTTACATGTCCACCAAACTAATGCAGGCAGACGTGGAACTGTTTAACATCCATCTGAGGATGGATGTTATCTAATGAACAACACGATGAAAGTTTTTAGCTGCTCAGGAATTCAAACCAGGGTGGATGGCTTCCAGGGCAAAATGGCACATCCAGCCATTCGAATTGCCCCCAATAAACATGAAATGAACCAACAAATAATTCAAGAATACAAAGTTCAAATTGAAAACAAAAATCTCATTTTATCAAACTAATTGATTAAAACCTGAACCAAAACCGGTATTGCATCACCAATCAGGGGGGGGGGGGGGGGGGCTGATAAAATAGTCACAACATTTGTCCTGATAAATCATCCTGGATTTATGATATACCATGTAATAACAAATACCCAACAAGATGTTTGCAATTGTTGGTTGTGGACTTGCATATTTACTTCTCCCCTTCCCGCCAAGAAATATTCTATAGTTGTGAGAATGTAATTCTTCACATTGAGATTTGAATAAGCTTAGAAAGTGTGATGGGAATTCGTCTCTCCAGTGCTAATGCTGGGCCATCTACATGCTGCATGGAATTTGCAACAAACCCACAATGGAATTATGGTTCAACGCTCCACGCAGTTCCATCAAACCTACCCTCACCCATCATGCTTGGTGTTGAAGCTAACAGGTACATGATTCCAAAACGCCTCAAGGACGCAGCTTTGGGGCATTTCCTTGTTTACCCTTCCCTGGAAACCTAAAATTAACAATGTTTTTTCATCTTAACCTTGTTACAGAAAGAATTCATGCATGGGGCTACCTTGTTTTTTTTTTTTTTAAAAACCTTAAAGCAGTTTCTGAAAAATTTAAATGACCTTGGAATATTTAATCTGGGGGGGGGGGGGGGATCAAAACCCCCCCCCCCCAATAAAAAGAATAACATTTTTTACGTCTTCCTTGTGCCTGCACAAAAAAGCATTACTTATCTTAATCAGGGAAAAAGGAACCAGTGTGACCAAGAAAACGGAGTAGAATATGGTGTAAAATAAATGGTTTATATTTTAAAAAAATAATTAAGGAAGTACAATGATTGCCTGGCAATAACTTTAATCGAAGAGAAAACTATAAGGATCCAGCATCTTTTTATATCCCCAGCCGAATTTCAATGTTTGATGTACTTTCAAGAATAAATTGCTCAATTACAAAAGACATTTCAGTATGGTTTTAAAATACCCCTTCAAATGGCAGTACGATGTCAAGGTCCAGGCTCCCTCGGGGTAGTTAGCAAGGGCTGCCTAGGACAATAGGAGTTGGCTGTTTAAAAGAAATATTTGATATAGAAACATTTAAAACCTCGGATTGTGACGACCAAGCATGACACGACAGACAAATGCTGCTTGCACATAATCCATTGACGAAAACCAATATCTTTATACGAAAGCCTATGGGAAGTTGAAGTAATGCATACCCTGGACAGTCACTCAAATCCTTAAACTACTGACAGGCATATTTTTTTGTACAGTTTAGTTTATCCTCATTCACTCCTGATTCAGTCCCATTTCAACTCGGTAAGTGGTCCATGACAACCCCCTTGCTCAAACAAAGGTTAACAGCAGAGCATGTTAACTCCTTTTCCCCAATGGTAGTTATACCTTTTTCACAGCTTGATAGCCATCAAACCCATGAGATATCAAAAAACAAGCAATAATTATAAAGGATACAGATTTCGGGAAATTGTCTGAAAAATATTCACAAGCAAAAATAAATTATATTGAAAGAATCAAATGTGTTCAGGCTGGTTTCATTATTTGACACAGGAAAGATTTAATCAAAATAAATAAAAGATGTTAAATGCTATCTGAACATCCCATAAGTAGACAAAAAAAAAAGGCTCAGAAAGAAACAAATGGCAAGGTCAGATCGTAATAGGAAGGAATGAGGGTAGAAAAAATGAGAAAGCAGCAGTTTGGAGACCTTTCTACCAAGCTGAAAGAGAAAAGCCTGCACCCTACAGAGAACCACGTAACATCTGCAAACGGCCAATAACCACATACAACAGAGGTCCTCTGACACTCAAGGCCCATTTTTGTAAAGACCAAAAATAAAGATTTACCAAACTCTTGATTATGGAGAAAATCTGGGTGTTTGCTACAATAGAATCTTCTGGTTGAATTGACTTAGCTTACTTAGTCGCAAGGCTCAACTCATGACAGGGTTATCATGCATATGGTTATACATTTCAATTTATGCTGCTTCCTGCCTATTAAAAATAAAATAAATAGCAATTTGCTATTTTTCAACAACGGTATTCCAGTTGAAACATCAAATCAAATTAGTAATGGACCATGCATGGTGGGTCACGTGGATGCAACCCACCCCATTAACTGCAACTGACAAAAGGCCAAGCACGGAGTCAATTTGCCATTGAGGCAAGAATCCACCATGGAACACCAAAGCCCAGTGTAGTAATCACAGGAAACAAGTAAACACCCGAACTATATAATGAAGCACAAGAAAGATATCTGCACTTGCATAGGTAAGCCCCCAGTTGCCCACATGGCATAAATCATTTCAGACCAACTCATGACCTTGACCTTAAACATTATGGATAAGTAGAACTTCAATAAAAAGTCAAGAGTCAAAAATATATAAAACGAGAAAATTTGGGAGCAAATAAAAATAGTTATTGAAATCAAAAACGGTGATCATTGTTGGTCAATCAGAAAAAAAAAAGTAGGCCAAGGAATAATCAATCAGGGTGCACAACTAAGATGTCAAAAATATGTCTGAGTGCCAACAGCGATCTGCAATCTGGCAAAATTGAACAGACCCAACGTCCATTTGACCTTGACTCAACAAGCGGTTCAAGTTAAAATCATCTGTAAATGTGCCAATATTAAAAGCTCTTTCGAACCACTGACTGATAAGATCGGTAACCTTCCAGGTGACGCAAAGCTGAATTTTGCAACCAATGGACATCTGAAGCCGCAACATTCCGGAAATCAAATTGTCAGTACATCCATAATGAAAAGGGACAAAAAATGAAAAAAAATAAATAATAAATAAACCAAAAACATGGGGTGAGTGACCCAAGACATTTGGAAGCACAGTAATTTTGTGTGCTGACAAACGCAAATAAATACTAGGGAAGGGGGGGGGGGAATAAAATAAATAATGATTAAAATCTGATGTCCAAGAAAGCATCCCGCAGTTAAAAATATAAATAAATGAAAGAAAAAAAAAAATCAAGTGAGCAAGCCTCAAGAATGGGAAGCAGGTTCGTAGTGTCTCACAGCAATGTGTAAAGCACACGCCCACTAATATATTAGAACGGCTGTATCAATATTTTTGTTCTTGATGCAAGCCACACCTTTTAAGTTACAAATCAGCTTTGGTGGAGGTAAAAATGGGCTAAGGTGGCCGACAGCCTCACGAGGTGTGGTGGTGGTGGGGGGACAGTATAATTATGTGATTGTAAATGAAGTACCTATGCCAGAGCCACAAGTGGTGGTGGTGGCAAAGGACATTAAAATTATCCAAATTCCTTTTTCAATAATGTTTATTCAACGTTCGCTCACCTCAACAACTACAAAATAAATAATGTTTAAGTTGAAGGAAAAAATACAAGTCACACAACTTTTCCGAGGAACTGACCTTAATTACATAACCTGTTTGAATGTCCATTTGCCATCCTGACTTCACATATGTTTATGAACATTGAAATAGGCTTTGACCCTTGAGACCTCCACCCCCCCCCCCAACGAAAACCCAAAAGTCTTCCGTAAGACCTGAAGACCCAAAAGAGAACCTTCAGAACCTTTTGTATCTCTTTTAACAGATTTAGACCATTCACCCAGATCCTAAATCAAGGCTCAAAACTCATGGGTGCAATAAAACCTGTGTGGGTAAATAAATTCGCAGATAGAGCTAAAAACCTCTCCCTGCACTCTACTCTGTATCATTATTCCACCCTTTAATTTTGCCCAAATTTATCTTCCATCTGCATGAAAGTCAGCAAACACTGCATACTAAAGGTGCAAAATGGATCCTCTCTCCAACTACAGAGCAACATTATTTTGGATTCCTAGTAATCCAGGAAGTGTCAGTGAAACCATAATGTATCAAATATATATTAAAATTGTCCTCGAACACCTCATATCAAATTCTGATTCAGAACATGTCATTTCTCTTCTTATGTCCCCAAAGGGATGGAGGCCCCTCAATGTGACAGATCAGGGCAGTCGCCACACTGAGCTTCAACAATCTGGATCCTTCCTTGCTCTCCAACTCTGCATACGGCATGCCCAGTTAAACTCTTACATTATGGACTTCCTTCACTCTTGTAGCCATGTGTGGCTCAGCAAGAATACTTTCTCTGTCAAGGTTGAGTGCTCAAAAGGCAGTTCATTCAGCCCAATCCTAATCCCTGATCTTCATCTCTTTGCTAATGACGCCTGTCCATGACATTCCTTATCCTTCAGGCAGGAGAGAGCTCCTCCCAAGCATGACAAAAAACAAACTGGGCAAGACGCTTGCAATCGGTCTAATCTTAGAAATCCCACTCCCTGAAAGGACCATACACAAACCCCTCCAAGACTTTCTCAAATAACCCTCTTGAGGTTCAATTCACCTGCACATCTTCTTGGGCAGCCACATTTCAAAGTTGTCCCAAGCCAGTCACCAATGGGCATCCTCAAGTCATGCAAAGTCCCTCCTTGGCAACACAAAATTATCCACCAGGCAAGCCTGCTCACCCACAGCTTAAAATTCTGCTTGCCCTGCTTCACCATGAAACAAAGGCCTTCAAGATCATGGACTCTCATTCAATTTGCCACGACAGGCAGCTCAGAAGATTTTTCTTCCTGCACCCTCTGCTCTTCCACTCCCACCCTCTCCGCTATCTGTAACCCCCCTTTGAAACTCCATAAAGTCCAGAACACAGCTCAACTCAACCAAATTTAAGACCAGAAACTGCGAGGTGGCAAAAGGTTGGTTTATGCACGACCCCAACAATCCAAAGCCACAGATCACTTGTTGAATTTAATTGCCAAATTTCAACAAATCAAGAGACAATGAGTGAACATTATCAAAAAACTGGCAAGTTCAGCCAATGAAGTGTCTTTGAGAAAACAGCTTAAGAAGGTAACATTGCAGCAAATTCGAAGGAAAGAAAGTAGATGAGATTAAACAGAACTTTCTTATAAAGAGCCAGAACAATTCATCTCAATCCACTGTGGCCAAGGCGAGTCATAGAAGTCATCTGAAAGCGACTCTTATCGTTCCCAGTCGATCTGGGAAACAGGCTCAAGTTAACATGTAAATTTTTCATTGAAAAAAAAGACAAAAACAAACATGCACTCAAGTCACAAGAAACTTCCAAAATATAAATAGCAGAACGACTGAAACAATCCTCCCACATTTGCTAAGTATTTCGACACCATCCAATAATGAATCTTACCAAACATCATCTCGACTCAAGAAACAGAGCAAAATAGGGAATGTTGGAAAGGTACAAAGGAAACCCAATTGGACCATTGAGAGGGAAAAGGATCAAAAAATCTACTTTCAAGAAATTGACTCTGAACAACAAGACAAAACAAGCTCAAGTTCTTACTTAAAGAAGCGTAAGCAGAGCCACATTATAACATCAATAATGACAAGCCGAAAGTATACATGCCCTGCCGAGCCACCTCACAGCGGCCTGAATGATGCACCGAATCAAAGTTGAATCATCAGTGCCGGCACCCTTCAGTGCTGCGGTATATTCGTTCAGCAAAGTAACCCCTGGGCAGTCCTTGGCACAGCGCACACAGTGGAGCGTGTGGGTTTTTAAGAATAAATTTAAAAAAGTGGTATATATATACATACATGGTGAAAAGCTCGTTATCCAGCACCAAAGAGACTTGCCCTTTCAGTTATCTAATATGGCGCGAGATCAAGCAAAAGAGCAAAATCATTGTTGTGTCGACAACTTAATTGGAGATCCTCACGTGATGGATGACAAGATATAGTATGTGGTTACATCTATCAAATAGCAATAAGCACACAAATCCATGTCTCACAATATCATGTAAGCATCACAGAAGATGTCCTGAAGGTTCACTCTTAGGCATCCTCTATTCGGAATAGCACACATCTGGTAGAGAAGAGATATACACAAGGAAGGGAGAGGAAGAAAAAAAAAAATAAAACAACTAACCAACGCCATAATGTTGTAAATTAAAATTTGCATTATATCAACTTGAAAAGACTCACCCCTTCATAAGCCTTGAAGGTCTCACAAGCTGCTTGTAAGTTACGCCTTACCAATACCTCAGTGAAGACACACTCATCATTCCCCCATAGCACCCTCACCAGCCTATGGTAAAGAGGAAGGTGTCAAAAAGTAAGATAAGAATTGCTCAAATGAATTAAAAATAAAAAAGTTGCCTTTTTGTCCTACCGAAACTCACTTCAAAGAGATTCTTGCATCTTCTTCAGCACGAGCAGGGTCATACTAAAAGCTGTGTCACGTTACCCTGCCAAAAGTCGCACAAGTGTTCAAAGCAAACAAAGTAAATCATGAAGAGAATAAACTTGTCAGATAAAAGTTTACACTGCAGGTAAAGCTTCAACTGTGCCCAATTGACAATTGCGTACCACAAAATATACTGTGAGTCTGGTCATACAGTTGCCCGGTCAGACATTTCAACTATGACCATAGTGGTCAACCGATTCACTGACCACTATCGAACTGATACATTGAATCGTTCATCATGGCTCAAGAGGCTGAAATTACCGAATAATTTACAAATAAAGATACAATGAATTGAAACAATGGAATTGAAGCAATGTTCAATACATTACAATTTTAATAGCAAATGCAATTCTTTATTATAACCATATTCAATACAATCATGTTCACAAATGTGTCACAAGTCCATTGAGAAGTCTGACAAGATAAGGCACAACTCTACAAACAATACCTTTTGTTTCTGCATCTGATTTCCCCGTACTTGTCAAGTATGGTGTAGTTGCCGTACTCAGATTGCTTTAGATGGCAGCTCAATTGTGGAACGTGTCAAGACGACCACAAATTTAGAAGCAATAGATCGTGTTGATTAATCGGTCCTGTAGGTTAAGTACTTAGAGAGCATTCGCATAACGATTTGTACTCGTCTTGTGGGGAATTATTCCTCAAAGCAAGTTCAATTTGTTTCAGCAATGTAAAAAAATAAATAAAAGTACTGTGCTGATTGGGGCCAACAAGAATGGGCAAAACCACTAGCGCGAGTTAGCATTTGACTCGTTAGGCCGAGAGCCAAGAGATGTACCCACTGCCCCAACATTTAACTTCAACAATAGAAGGAAAAAACAAAAAAAACTCAATACATTCCTGGACAGATAATTTTAATGTAATAAACATTGTCCACAGGGAACATAACAAGGAAGTAATTCAATGAAATAAATTCAAAAACAAAATATCCCCTTAATCCTGAACGAGAAGCAATCCCCACATGCCAATGAAACGATAGATCCTTAAGTAACTAATATTAGGGCCCAACAGACCTACAATAAAATGGAGACCAACAGAAGATCCGGTAAACCCATAAAATCATGCAGCGTGAACAGGTTTGTTAGAGTTCATTAGTAAGGGTGATGGTGCGCATGCTCCAGCGCAGAACTTCCACTGCTAGTGGGCTGAGAGGGTGCGGTCCCTGTCTCCAGTGGGGCATGGCTTCTGGACCACCAGGAGCAAGCAAAGGGCAAAAGCTCTGCTCTGAAAAATGAGAAACTCGACTTTTATGGCCTCAAACCACAATGAATATGCAGCAAAGATGCACCACACCACTTCCCCCTACCTGGACACTTGGCCCAGTGTTGAATGGGTGAGCACCGCTCATCTAGCTTATCACTTTGGGGGGGTCCCCCTCAACCTCCTCACCTTTCACACAGGAGCAAAGCATTCCCATGCCAATGCCTGTCGATGCTCACATTTAGATAGAGTCAAAGGTATAGAACATTAAAAAAATATGCTCACAGGAATGGGAATTGGCAAACACTGAGCAAACGATCCTATTAACATGAGCAACATATGATTTAATATCACAAATTACTGACTTTACACTGATTCCAAAGACATTTATTAGGACCTAACCAAAGTATATTAAGCAATTAAACTCAAGAGTAATTTTCCACAATTGGAAACAAGCAGGGAAACTAGGCCAATGGCAAGGCACATTCAGCAATTTATGTAGCATTGTGTAAGAAGCTGGCAGGAAATACACAATCGAAGGTGATGCAACTTGCCACGAGTCAGTCGAGCCTGTGATTTGGGTTTCAACCCTTTATAAACTGCCATCTGGTGTTTCACAGGCAGTGGCAAGATTCATTGAAGTGCTTCGTCCTCAGAGGATGTAAACACAGGGGTCATCATTGTTTGGATAGTCGTGATGTTAAAGAACCCTAGCTTTCAGGAGGGTGAGCTATCGTGTGCATATTGAACAAATTAATAATTTCTGCCACCGTCAAAGTATCCTGCGTCATGTCACCCCAGAGCCGGCCGTGCAGCTAATGGGCCGCAAGGAATATCAGAAGGACAAAAAATTTCACAATTTCTTTACTCAATTTTATACACACCAAATATCACCACTACATCCATCGTTTTGGCAAGGAAAAGACTAGCTTGGCAACCACGTTGCTCTAATGTTACAACCTTGTAGTTGAGTAAGAGTTCAAGATTATTTTGCATTACTTTGCCCAAAAAATAAAAAGTCAGAATAGTTTTGATTAGAAAACAGTGGAAAACAAGTCGGTGCTCCATCGTTTTGTATTGGCCATTGGTTGATTATAAATGGCGAGTCAAGCGAGAGAAATCGCATGCTTTGTCAAGAATCATTTACATTACGATTGAATGTGCTGTTTAAATACCAAGCAATCACCAAACATAATAATCTCAGCCACAACAAAATTAAAACTACTGCCAATGCCCATGGACGAGGAACAGCTCCCCACCACCGAGTAAAAGAGGGTGCCATCTTTACAAAACAGATCCTTCATCCAAGTTTTTTGCAATCCCCATTTAGTGTTTGAACAAAATCAATGAATGTGGTTACAAACAAAACAATCATTGAGAGAAATTCTAATTGAAGGCAATTTGTTTAAAATACAAAATCATGAAGATTAGTAAAACCGGGATGCAAACTCACCAAAGCAAACAAAAAGCTCCAAGGTCTCCACTGGTTTCACTACGAAGGTCTTCTCCAAAATGACCGTTCAAATACTGCATTGGGGAGAAAAATATATAATTACATATATATCAGAACAAGTCAAGAACTTTGCAGGTTAACTTCATTAAGAAACTATAATAAAGTTTTCAAAAACAAAAATATATTTAAAGCAAGTATGACACGACATACATTTGAACCACCAAAGTGGTAGAGAGGGGTAATACTATCTTACGACATGTGAGTAAGCTCTTTCCTAGAATATAAAGTCCTGCAAATGAAAGTAAAACTTCAATTTTCACTGCAATACAAAATCCAATTAGGCCAAGTGTTCATGTACATTACTCCCAAACTTCAAGTAGTAATCACATGTAAAGTACACAATTCTTCAAGAATTTTTTTTTAATAATCTCAAAATCATGGCAATGTTTGACAAGCATTGTTTATAGTTATAAAAAAAGTCCACCTACAAGGCCTTATAACTGTGCAATAGGGCTGCTGCCCCAGTATCACAACCCTCCGAGATTGTGAAAACAAGAAGTTTTCCAACATTAGAATCTTCCGCATGAGGAAGGAAAACCACAAGGTTCTGTTACCATTAATCTGTCTCTTCTCTGCTCACCCCCTGAGCTCTAGTGGTCGGACATGTGTTCCAAGCAACCCTTCCTGGTTGAAACTTCCAAAAAAGTCCAGAACTTACCACAACACCTACTCCAATTTGTTGAAACTGCCTACAAGACAGGTCAAACCCAATTTTCTGTAATGGCTTGAAAACAACCACATTCATTACAAATCCCCATTAACCCAACCCTTTACAAGGTAAACCATTTCCTCCTCTTTCATGTATTTGTTCATGTACAATTTACCCCCACAGCCATCAATTTGCCTCGAAACGCCAACTTGCATATTTACACGAGCCTCAATTTGAATAATACAAAAACAAGTCCTGTCAACGACGAAGCATGGTTTACCATTGTCCTGACCGCTGAGTTAAGGTTTCAATGGTATCTGCAAAAGCAATATTAAAATAAATTTATTTAAAACATTCCAGAAAGATCAAAAAACAATGCCTCTGCAAGCCATCCTGAGCAATCCTGAACATCAAAGGTCACTCTTGATTCAGGACTCGTTGTAGACTGCAAAGATTAAAAGACTGCACCTGTATTTGATTCTGTTCAAAAGCTTCCAACGTGGCAAACAGGAATTATTTTCACCTTGGTTTTTTGTTTTTATATCGGCATTCCAAAGTGCAGATTGGTAAACCTAGATTACAAACTGCTATGATCAAAGTGTGGGCAGTGGTAGAATGTGAAATTAGCGCAGAGATGGTGTACTGTATGTATATTAGATCAACAATTGTCCTCGTTGAAAATAGTAAATATCCAAGATAGTAGCATTCCAAACACCTAAATTATGAGACTTTATGTACGAGACAGTTTAACAAAACACAAAAAGTGGTTAAACCACAAAATAACCAAATCTGTGCTTCGTTCGATAAAGAAACGCATCATCAAACTGTATACTAATAAAGTGGCAGGAGTGATCTCAACTCCAACCATGAAACTTGTCAAGATACCAGGGAATTCAAAGAAAGGTCGCACGAGTGAAAATTTGCATGTTTTGGGTTATTAAAACACCCCCTTTGGAAGATATTAACAGCCTTATTTAATTATGTTCTTTTATCAGGCACATCCTCAGCCACCTAGTTCCTCCCCTCAATTCCTTTTTGGCACGGACGTCGACAATGCTTCGATTGAACAGGCCACAACGATTTTCTTTATGACAAAAGCTCCCCCACCCCCCACCCCCCCAAATCATCAATGAACTGATCATACCTGAAAAAAAAAGTATATCTCTGGAAACATAGGTTATAAACAACCCAAGAAGCCAACGTTCATGGCTGCATTTCAATAAACTTCTTCTAGAAACTCAAAGCAAATGAATAACATTTAGCTCAGAAAATTGAACTTAGCAAACGACTTAAGACTGCTATAAAAAGAAAGTGTTCCTTGTCCAATTCAGAGAGTTTGATAAATTGGTGTCTCCGGGTGGCGCTAATAGACTGATCAGCAGATCAGCTAATCACTTGCCAAGCCAGCCATTCCTCAATTGGTTTTGGCGGAGGTGCTCAAGCCAATTGGCGGCACTTCACCAATATTCACACCAATCACGATTATCTGTATATCAAAATACACTTGAACAAGAGTAGGACCACTTTTAAAGGGTTTGTTTGCTTCCTCCTCCACTCCACTCCACCCCCCCCCCGCCCAAACTACTCTGCGGTACATCCAGGGCATTGGCTGGCTGAAAATGGGCAAATTTATTTTTCCACCAAGTTTCCCGTTTTTTGTGCGATCTCATTCATTATAGACGCCATCACTGTGGCATTGATAAACACATCTATAGTATAATAATAAACGTTTTCGTTTTATAAATAAACTTCAACCTTTTTGTCAGTGTGCTTGGTTGCAGACACTTGGCACACGCACTTTCAAGCTTCGAAGGCGATTCACAGTTTCAATACTGGAGTTAGGAAGGCAAAAATAAATGGTCGATACAAACAGGTAATAAAAAAAAAAAAAAAGTTTGCAAGTTATGAAGCAAGACGCAGAGTAAACCGGAAATAAACTATGTGGCCTAATAAACGGCTGAGAAAGCTGGTGAAACGCACCCGAGACTGGGTCTGCTCTGCCTCAAATTAGCAGAGGGGATCTTTTTTAATACTTTGTTGGAAGAGCCTTAAAAAAACAAAAAAGTGCAATCCCAACCATATATACGCTTTTAGTAATAATGATGATTTAACGTGTAATCAAATTGACAACTACTCATGTACCTGGAAAAACGTAACAAGTTGTGTTATATCTATTAACTACAGTGATGAAATAACTCAGTATTCGGTTTAAAACTTGGGACATGAAACAACGATATTGTGGCTCCTAATAGACAGCTTGCTTCGCATAGTGAACTGTAAGAGGCCTGGGATGTTATTTGCCTGGAAAAATGTTGGAACAGCCATTCCCAGGAGCTGTTTGTGTTGACCCTTGCCTTCTGCCCGTTAGCAAAGCGTGAGACCAGAGCAAGATGTGCTCTTCTTCCCTATGGTTGAATTTGCTGAGTTACATCTCTCCCCCAACCCAAGGACTAAGCCTACAAGCAGTTTCTCAATCTTTGTTTTGTTAACTCTCTCATTAGTACACCAGTTTTTGGTAATAATATTTCATTTGCTGGCACTCTCGAGAATCTCAGCAGCGTTTGTGTTATCCATTTCATGCCACAACTTGAACTCTGTGCATCAAACCTGAAGCAGAGGAACTTCTTGACAATCCTGTACTACATCCGCCATCCTCTCCCCCAAACAAGTTAGAGAACCTGCCCCTCAAAGAGTGTACAGTGACATTTGGGGAAGGCGGCCAATCCTCCCCCCCCCCCCCACTCCACCCTATTCTAGGATCACCCTTCCTTCCATCAGAAGGGAGACGTGTTGCATTTGCCAAGTTTGGCAATAATCATTTCTGAAATATTCTTTTGAATCATTTACTCATAAACAATAATTCTTAACGAAACAGGGGAGCGGGGGGTTGGGAGTGTTCAGTTACACTTGCCCAGTCCAGCCATCAAAGATTTCAAGTGGAGTGCCAAGCCAAAATGCAAGTGCAGTACAAGAAAACTTGCTAACTGAACACGAGTCCTCCAGGACAACAAATCATAGACTATCAGTAAAAGAGACAAAACGATCACTTCAACGAGTGTCGTGCGTGGTACATCAAGAATCTCGACGAAGGAGCTTGTACGTTGCCTGACCCTCATGGCCGAGCGAAGCCTGTTCGCTCGAACAACGCTTGGGACGGTCCAGCAAAGTCCAGTAAAACCTCCTCCAAGATCACCGGAGAGCTCACTCTTGAAGAACACTCTCCAGATCCAAGTCAGCAAAAAGGAAGAACTCCATCCCTTGCCACCTGAGGCATCCAATAGGTTTCCACGAATAGAAGGTGAACCCTTATAACCCGCAAACAATTATCACCTATAAATCGAGACTCACCTCGCCGAACAATGGATTTAAACGCCTCCTTGATGTCCTGCCTTGCCATGAAGAATCTTTTGGTCAAAATTCGCAAAATCTCATCTTCTCAGTCCCACAAAAAGCAAACAAACAGCATCTCAAAAAACATACAAATTGTAATATATAAAACAAACAAACAGAAATTGCCAAAAAAAAAAAAAGAATAACTGTGATATATCCATGATCTCTGAAAAAACAAAACCTGGAGTTTGATCTTTCAAAGGTCACCAAGATTTGCCATTGACCTCTGAAAATTTGCATTTGTTAATGCATTAAGGGAACTTGGTTGCCGATGGTATCCGAAGTGGCGAACCAAATTTCATCATTTTTTGGCATATAATAGGACAACTCATACCAAGAATACGCCAACATTCCAAATGTGAAGTAATCGGGACGAAATTTTTGACGCCGACCCCTCCCCCCCCTCCCTGCGATCAACAAACAAACAAAGCCCTATTCCTCAGGTCCAATTCCTAGAATAAATGAAAGCTCCATGATCCCTCAAGGTTCTCCCCAACAATGCTCACCAAGACCCTTGCAGGCAAAACTTTATTGCTTTGGCATTCTTTATCCGAATCAAAATCTGGGAAATAATCATGGACCTGTGGCCTGTGGAGAAGATTAGAAGACACAAGTTCAGCACTCTGATCCACAAATCACACTGTTAAACACTTGTTAAACGAAAGGATGATCAATTAATGGAGAACAAACCGAGACGTTCCCCATTTCTTTTCAGAATTTCTCAACCGATGAGAACAAAACCCAGGTTTACTAAGAGAAAACCTTGAACCGAGGAACCAAGGAAACCATCCTCTCCCTCATTAAATAAACCTAATAAAACACGCAGGAACATATGGAGATTGGTTTCCGTGCGATGACAGTTAATCACTGGAACCTGTCTCAGTGATTTCTCAGAGTTGGCAGCTTTCAACAATGACGTACGTTTCGTGCCGTGCGCAGACACCGCCATCTGAACAACAGGTGAGCTCGGGATTGACGTTGTCGTAATTGTTTAATCTGTGCGGTGTAATAAGCTGTGGTTATCGGTTGGTGCTGCTGGGTTCTGCAATTATTTTTTGCAAAAAATATTTACAAGCATTTTTAATGTTTCTTCAAAAATTTGAAAATGTTTTTCCTAAAACCCATTAAAGTCATATGTTAATGTTAAAAACCCATTAAATGTCATATGTTAATGAAAACCCATAAATGTCATAGTTAATGTTAAAACTCATTAAAAGTCATATGTTATGTTAAAACCCATTAAATGTCAATGTTAATGTTAAAAAACCCATTAAATATCAATAGTTAATGTTAAAACGACCATTAAATGTCTATATGTTAATGTAAAACCCATTAAATGTCATAGTAATGTTAAAACCCATTAAATAATAGTTAAGTTAATAAATCCATTAAATGTTCATATGTTAATGTTAAAACCCATTAAATGTCATATTGTTAATGTAAAGACCCATTGAAATGTTCATATGTTAATGTTAAAACCCCATTAAATGTCATATGTTAATGTTAAACCCATTAAATACATAAGTTTATGTTAAAACCCATTAAATGTCATAATGTTTAAGTTAAAACCCATTAAATGTCATATGTAATGTTAAAGACCCATTAAATATCATAGTTAATTGTTAAAATCCCATAAATGTCATATGTTAAATGTTAAAACCCATTAAATGTCATATGTTAATGTTAAAACCCATTAAATGTTGCCATATGTTAAATGTTTAAAAATCCCATTAAGAGTTCGAAGCTGAACGAACTCGAGCCAGGGCGGGCGGGGGGTTTGGATACCGTCGAGGAGGAAGGGGGTGCTTCAAAGTACTTCCGGTATTACGGGTATCACCTCTGGGTTCTGAAGACTGTATTTGGGTAATGATCATAAGGTCCTTATTTCAACTCATTGGGGATCCCAGGGGATGAGAGTATATGGAGTGGGTACCGGTGAGGATGATTGGCGCCCTCGTCAAGAAGTGTTTAGAACTTCTCGAGTTCGGCCATGAAAGAGGGGCAGGCCCGGTGAGGGAAGTAGTGAGGAGTCTGAGGTGCGGTCAAGGGGTAAGGATGAAGAGAGAGCCGGGGGATAAAATTCCCGATTATAATTTCGGCGTGGAAGGGTCAAAGTCCGTTAATTTCAATAACCCTAAAAATTGGCTTCTCGTAATTGGAAAATATTTGGGTGACGTACCATTGCGAAAGGAAACTTTCGATCGGTGACCTTCTGAATCCAGTGCAAATGGCGGCCCAGCGGGAAAAGATTCTGAAGAGTCTCTCTTTTTGGGGATATTCGAATATCTGCTCAACATCCAAGTCTTAAGGGAATGCCGGGGTAAGTAATTTACGGGATTTGACCTGACATTGATAAGGGAGGTATCAAGAGGCATTTGGCTGACATGGGAGTAGGTGATGCCTCGTCGTCTACGTCAGTGAGGGATGGTGTGAAGTCATTATCCAACAATGTGGTGGTGTTGTCCTTCTCATCCCGGTAACTTCCCATAAAGTGTTCTGGCCTAACCAAAGCCCTTTCCTGTTCGGCGAGTATATCCCTCCCCCTTTAAGATGTACATAATGACAAAGATTGTCCCATACTGCAACATCCTGTCGGGGTAAACGGCGTTGCAGGCAAGTGTAATGGGGATCAGAGTAGAGAGTTGTACGTGCGTTAAGATGTTCGGGGTGGCCCA
>CM068967.1:68246979-68269291 GCA_035128595.1 Eptatretus atami
ACCATGTCTTTGCTGTATTATTTCAGTATTATATTATACAAGTTATATGTGACAATAAGTCATATGCTTACGTTTACATCTAGCTGCATGTTTCATTTTCATGATTGATCTACTTTCTACTCATGAAGTGTTAATTTGTATATCTAACTTCTATAACATGTATGCCACATAACGAAGTATATGTGATATAGATTCTCATTTTTACGATTATGTATTTGAACATGAGCTTCCTTATTCATATCTTAGGTCAGATGTGTGGATGAATCATTTAAATATATTCTATATGTATACAGGTATATTCCAAATTCAATTTTTGGCAATAATCCATTGTGAACCAAACAAATTATTAAATATGTCAAAGGTCAGTTATAATTTCAATATAAGGCGATAATGATTGAAATTGGTAGCTTATTCAAACTTTCGAGTTAATTCTGTATCAGATGATTGAACTTACCTTGTTTGACATGCACATGCAAAATAATGTTTCTACATTAAACTTTATAATATGATGTCTTTTTGTCTTTCTCATTCTCTCATAAAACTTCCATACACTCTCAACCTCAATCCATATGTAATGTCATCTCTAGCTGGACATCATGACCTATTGTCCCCATTATGACAAGTAATCTTTCCTAACAATAGCAATACTGGTTTTATTAATGAACATTAAGTTGATTCTAAACGTTTCCTTGATTGTAAAACAAAATGTGACACCAAAATGAAGCTTCTACAACATTTGGTTGTTGATAAATGTATAGATATTTATATGTAGTTTCTCACTATTACTGATTACAGCATCTACCCATGTCGCACGTTTTTGTGTTTCTGAATGGCTAAATCCCCCACAATATTCTATTTAACATAACATTACTGGTAAAAATAATCAGAGATATGGACTGGGGTGTTTTACCTTGTGAATGACTCCATAGAAATGTTCGACGACAATTTATGTCATATTTACATCAAAATAACTACAAAAAGCCCTTTTAATGGCGGCCATCTTGGATTTGTTTCATAGTTACAAATAAAAATATTTCAATTTGGATTCATATACAATACAAATGAATATTTAGTTACCTCATATAACAGTCTTGTCTTATTGCAACACCTACAGACTGATGAGGAAACAATTGTATGAAGTTATATGGTTTCAAAATTTTTTGGCGGCCATCTTGGATTTATGCAAAATTGACAGTCTTCCTATACTTTGAATTTTATGTTATTCAAGTCACTTTTCTGTGTCAAATAATATAGGACTCGTTACTATTGCAATTTGTGGTGGGTAACGCCTTATTTGGCCTAATTTTGACTTGACTATATGTCCAATCGAGATCAAGGAGTACTCGTCATAATATTATATATATTATATTATTATATATATATATATATATATATATATATATATATATTATTGTTGCGAATTCGCGGCCCGCCGGCGTGCGAACGGCCACGTGACTCGAATCGGCCACGTCTCGCCCACCGGACGGACAATTCAGTCGTGACCCTCTTGGAACTATCGCCAAGGAGCTAGGCACGGGTGGGGGTTTAACCTCACCACAACCCAGTCCGCATTCTACCCGCGCGAAATAGGGTGAATCGCCGAAAGTCGATATACCTAAGTACTCGCACGGGTAACCTACGGAGGGGTTGTACCACGCCACAGGTCGACTCCGCGACACGACCGCTTAGCGGCTCGTTCCGTGCTACAGGGATAACCGAGCGGAGTTATCGTCGACCTTGACGGTTCAGATTAATTATCGGGCGTATTTAAGCCCACGACGAACCCTTTACGTGAAGCAAGATGGAGACCCAACAAAGGAAAGGACGCAGCGAAACGGGGAACAATTCAACACAAAGCACATTTATTTCACACACACGGATAGCACACATATACAGCTATACAGTATGCACATATAGCAATGAAACAAAAGAAACAGTGACGCAGAGATACTACCGAATAATGCGTACACACGGCAACACTTATAACAGTTCTACTTCACAAGACAGGCGCTCCCACAGTCATTTGCCCAAAACCCAAAAAAAGAAAAGGGTGACTTCCCTGGTGGCCGTCGAACCCCACTCCGAAGTCCGCCGACGTGGTCCCGCCTGGCCGCGACTCCGTGCCCTCGCGTGGCAGGCGAGTCCTCTCCTGCATGCCTCGCGCCTGCCCGTGTTGACACTCGACGCCCGGACCGAGTGTTCGGCGCTATCCCAGCGCGGATAGAGGTGGGGGGGGGGGGGTATGGCGGACGCTCCTTCCCCCAGCGGGGTCCTGCGACGCCCCACAAAGACACGGCCAGCGGCCTTCAGAAAGCGAGCCGGAAGACGAGTGCCAGAGCAACCGCGGAGCAAGAACATCCACCGAGCCTCCTCCGAGCCTTCTCCAAGCCTCCTCTGAGCCTTCACCAGCCTTCTCAGAGCCTTCTTCGAGCCTCCTCACTTGCTTCACCCGTCGGCGTCTTTTATACGCCCACGCTCCACCCTGTTGCTCCGCCCGTTCCCCGCTCCACCCCCCCTTCGAGCGCTTCGAGAAAGGTCTCGAAGAGGGCTTCCTCCTCCCTGCCGCGTCACACCGCGCGTCCACCAATCGGCGCCAGCTGCGCCTCTCCGTTTCTCTTCCCCACACCAAGCGCGGAGAAGAATGGTGGGTGGTGAAGATGCAGTAGCGCAGATGGCGGAGGCGGCGCGGTCGGCGCTGTGGTGGGGATGGCGTGGTTGTGGTTGAGACGTGGTTGGTACAAAAATAAAGAAAGAACAGAAAACGACTGACTCAAAGCGTCGCAGCCCGAATGAATCACATAATTCCCTCTATACAACGGGTTTGGAGCTAACACACATGTACTTCAGAAATACCTCACCTACGGGACCTGAATGGTGGTTGCGAATTTCCACAGCCGTACAATATGTAATATATGTATATATATTATATATTATATTTATTGTGTGTATATATATATATATATATATATATATATATATATATATATATATATAGTTTACACACACACATATACAACAAGGATGGCTGGCTGTATGTCCATTTACAGCTGATATGCTGATTGGCTCTGTGAGGCTTGGTGCAATGTGATTGATTCCTGGGAAGATTGTCATGTAGGCTTGTTAAAAAGTGATATTTGAACTCTGATTACATATTTGACGATCAAAGCTCATGGCCTAAATAATGATGTCGAAATCTAGAGTGAATTGGGATACAAATTTATAAAAAGTGATTTCTTTCTAACCCGATACAATTAAATAATATGCTCAAAGGAGGTGAGCTAAAATGGCTCCAAAATTTTTTTTTTCACTCTTTTAAAGGTAATTATTGTATGCCTGATTTTGTTTTACACTGTCCAGGGACACCAGTCATTATCTTTTTGGATTTGGATTCTACTTTTATTATATGTACAATTTTTAACGTATACGTACAACATGGAATCTCAGTTTGTTTATTAACAGTGCGTTACGACACAACCTCGGCCGACAGGATGACCTCGAGGAACCCACACCCGCCTCTAAGCTGTCTAGCCTAGGTTTGAATCTCGACCCAGCGGTAAAATGTCATCCTTGTGTTTCACAGGCGGGGTGACTCATCAATGTGTGTGTCGTTCCAATGGGTCAAACTGGGCGTCCTATCTTCCAACATTAGTTAATGGATGTTAAGATCCCCAAGGTGTCCTTCACGAAGAGTGGGCAAGTTATAGTTTCCATTCAGTGTTGTGCATGTGTGGGTGTGGTGTTGGGAATTGAGCATTGTTGTTTTTCTGCTCACCTTGTCCAGTTGCTTGCACCATCTAGTTTTCACCATTTCAATCAGAGGTGTGTATTGTGTCCACAGTCTCCCCTATTAGACCACCCTCTTGGCTCTTGACGTGGCATGCCTCCAGTTTCAATTTGTACCGTTTGTTGGATGTCGTGTGTAGGATACGTGTCTGATCAATGTCAAATTTGTGGCCAGATCGCAGGCAATGACATGCGACTGCGGACTGTCACCTTTCCAAGCCTAGCAGCTCTCTCATGTTCATCTAGCCTTTGTTTCAAATTTCTTCCAGTTTCACCAATGTAGAACTGGAGAAGGTGAGCAAAAAACAATGCTTGGTCACCAAAACATCCTGGGTCACCAAAACTACACTGGGCAAGTTTTCAAAATTTTCAAAAATTTTTTTTTTGCCTAAAACACTCCCTGCACTCACTGATGAACCTCTGAAAGCTTGACGAAGATTTGATTGCCCATCTCTGAGAAAAATGGTGATAGGTCTGATATGTCTCCATTGCATTTCCTGAAATCCACCCACGTGTGGAGATCACAGCTAACAGCAGCAACTTGCCACGCACACACCACACACACACACACACACACACACACAATGGATCTTTGGACCTGGGAGGGCTCCGTTCCACCTTATGTATCCAGCATATGGAGACAACAATCAATGACACACACATGCACACACATCTCTCTTATACTTATTGATATTTAGGCATGTATGCACCTGCTCCATGAGATTATGTATATATATATATATATATATATTCCTCAAAAGGAATCAATAAGTTGCAATGCAAGAAAGAAACAAGAAAAACTCCCAAAGTTTATTCTTCATAGGAAATTGATTGATTGTGGTTCATAAATGCACTGATATATTATTGTTTGATGAAGCCTGTTGAAATGCAAGGGCAAATCAGAATATATTGTTACGAATTCGCGCCCGCCGGCGTGCGATCGCCGCGTACCTCTAATCGCAACCGCGTCGCCACCGGACGGACAATTTAGTCGTGACTTTCCGGAGCTAACGCCGGAACCTGTCACGGGTGGGTCTAACCCACCACGGCCGTGCCAATTGTCTACCCGCGCAAGATAGGGTCACTCGCCGAATTCGATATACCTAAGTACCTGCGCGGGGAGCCGACCGGGCAGCCGTACCTCGATGCAGGTCGGCTTGGGACACGAACCGCTTAAGCGGTCCGTTCCGTTCTGCAGTGATAACCGAGCGGGTATATTCGCCGACCTCGCCGGATCCGATTCTATTTAACGGGTGTTTGAAACCCCACTATTTATTCCGCGATGCAAGATGGCATTTCAATGGGGTGAAAGGAGACGCTACGAACGGGATACATTCAAACAAAGCACATTTAATTTACACGTACAAATATATACAATATCATGCAGGCAAACAAAAGCAATCACGTGACGTATGCAAAGGAAAAGCACTACGACCGAATGTAATTAATAAATGTACAGTCACTTGGGCAGTTTTTACTTGTCAGGACACGGTTCCACAAGATTCACTCAAAAGGAAGGAAAGGCCACTCTCATAGACGAGAGTGGCAGACAGGGTCCGTGGACCTTTATAGTGCGTGAGCCTTGGTTGACCGAATGGGCTCGCGAGACCGATGCGGCTTACCCGCACCTCGTGTGGCGACGATGGGCAGGTCGCGACGTCTGCTCCCCCCGGCCACCAGAACAGCCGCCCTGATTGCGGCTTGCGACGATGGGCAGGTCGTGACGTCCGTTTCCCACGGCCACTAGGACAGCCGCGCCTGATTGCGGCCTTGCGACGATGGCAAGTCGTGACGTCCGTTTCCCACGGCCACTAGGACAGCCGCGCCTGATTGCGGCCTTGCCAAGGCGAGGTGATCCGGGCCCCGGCCGGCAACGCGGTTGAGAGGAACGAACGGGTCTTTTAGTGTTCTGTCAGAGCTGATGCTCTATAAGAGTTGATGCTCTTTCAGAGTCGAATGCTCCAAGACCCCGTCCGTTCCTCAGCGATGCACGAACCGCGCTGAGGTCGCGATCACCTCGGACTGCCTTGACGCTGGCAAGCTCTCCCCGGCTGTGGTCTCCACGCAGCTCCTTGGCTTTCTCTGACTGACTCTCCAGACTTTGGGCCCCACTCGGCTCTCCGACCCCTCCAGACTGCAGACTGTCTCGAAGCTCCGTTCTGCTCGCCCTTATATAGGGCCGGGGGGACGAGATTTGGCCTTTGCTCTCTGACCCTTGACCCCGCGCGGAAAGCTGACGTGGTAGAAATCACCGGCCCTCTGAATCCAATTCTCTGAGACGAAGCTTCCACACAAAGCGGATGTGGTAGAAATCAACACCCTTCGACCCCCACAGGCCCCGCCCCTTTCTCTCTTGTGATCCGTTTTTCGAGGCGAAGCTTCCACACAGAGCGGACGTGGTAGAAATCATCAGACTTGCGCTGCACGGCAGAGAACCCTTGCCTCTCCCTGCAGCGATGCCGTTTGATCGGATCCCGCCACTGCTGCGCAAAGATGGCGTCGTTTCGGGAACGAAGGTGAGGCAATATTTGTGGCGTGGAGATGTTGACGGTTACTGGCGGAGTGGTGGGATGGCGTGGTTTGTTAGAGAGGCAGGTGTGGTTGTGGTTGGTGTTGTGGTTAAGGGGAGCGATGTTGGTTGTTGTAATGGTGGTGGAGATGTGGTTGGTTCAAAATAACGATAGAAAAAGAAAACCTACCTCAAAGGATCACAGCCCTGTGACACGAATAATTCCCATTAAACAACGGTGGGGAAATCTAACTGAACACAGACTTATCGATCTAACTGAACTAAGGAACCTTTATGGTGTTCTGCGAATTTCCACAGCCGTAACAATATGTTTGGAAATAGCTTTAGCCTCGTTAACCTTAACCTCGGCAACTATGTAGACAAAAGGTTTGCGTACAAAATAAGACAAGTGTTGGTGGATCCATTTATGATCTTCGATGTACAATTAGCATGAATGATGCATGAGTTCACAAAACTTAGTTGAAATTCAAAATGCAGGTTTGCACTTGCAGCTGCAAACACCACTTGGTAATAAATCTGAAAAGCTGTCCTTGTAATGGCATCGTCTCCATTTGTCATTTACATAAGTGCTCTTCACTGAGTTTCTATACTTGTATTCAAAAAAATCCATGTCCATTTCTTGGGGATATCGAGGACATCAGTGACTGAAGAAATAAGAAGCACTACCCAGCTCGGTGAAATTCAAATTCTACCACATTACAAAGTAGTAACCAGATCCTTTAATTTTGTAAGGATCTAGACGTAACAAACCAAATACTTTACGTTTGGAAGGATCCACCACATTGCAAACCAGATACTTTAATTCTGGAAGAATTTTAGAAGAAACCGCTTGTCTGGAAAGAAACTGATATTGTTATTATGAATATATGGATGTGATAGGAGCTTGCTCACTCCAACCAAAATGCAGCAGAATGCAAGGAGTTTTCACAACCTGGTGGTGTGTAATACTCTACTGCCTATATCTCTCAGAAATAATTGGCAAAATGGGTGGTGCACACATTGTGGCATTTAAACCTTTGCACACCATTAAAGAGCTCGCTAGATTTCATCAAAGCTTCATGCCCAAAGTAATCAAGATGGGATTCAAATTGGTGATAAATCTGCAGTAATATAATGCACCACTTGCAAGGATGATGGAAAAGTTTATATCGATGAGACTCGGAGACACATGAAACTAAGAATGGAAGAACACAATGGAAACTTGATTGCAGTCGGAAAGAACAGGTAATTGTGCACAATCTGACCATGAGTTTAACCTGAGTGTCTCATATGCCAAATAAACATCAGAGATTGGTTTTCAAGGTGTCGTATGCAAAGTTTTTGCGGCATGGCATACCGATATAATACAAACCACAAATACATGTGGCAAGAACGGGATGGTGCAAGGTAGAAATGATAGATAATGCTGGTGGCATCCAGTGAGACATAAACATGTTTGTACATTGATTCTCCTTCCCATGAGGGGGGGTGAGGGGCTGGTGTTCCTGCAGAGGCTTTTAAAGCCTTTGGACTGATTCACACTGTGGTTAGCAGTGGGCAGCTGACATTGCATTTAGCATTGAGTGGTTCTTTGTCCTTAATCGGCTGCTACTAAGCAGACGTTGCTTGTTAAGTTTATTATATTTTTTCCAAGCTACAATGTATAATGGATCACCATACAGCGTGGATCTGTTGTCGATGTCCCTATTGCTCAGAACATTTGCAGCAAGTGCGAGTGTGACACGGTCATCATTCAAGTTTGGAAGTGCTATTGTGTGTGTGTGTATACTGTGTGTATACCTCATATACATATATATATATAATATTTTATTTATTTATTTACATCATAACATTTATTTAAACATTGTAACCCACAACTTCCAAGTGAAAAACAAATTCTAAAAATTTCAGAAAATTAATGAAAATACAAAATGAGAATATCTTCGTTGGATAAGATGTTTAAACTATCCAGTGTGTACTTAATTCGTAACTCAGGTAATTGCCGAACTTGTACCTCAACAGTGGAGCTAATTCAAAGTCTGCTCACTAGGAGTGAATCCACGTGTGATTTCAAGGATCCATTTGAATTACTTTCAAGAAAGATCGAAGGTTTAATTAAATAGGATTAATGGGGGTAGAAAACATTCCAGGTGAGTACTGGGATGACATCGGATGGTAGTGCACCACCAGCTTTAAAGTCTGGAGGAAGATTGGAACTGAACAGCTTCAGTGCAACAGACGAGAGAGAAATGAACAAGATTGGTGTACAGTAAGCCTGATTTTGGAAGTTTAACCATGAAGGGGTTGCTGGAAGAACGTGCATGCCCTGAAGGAGCTGGATAGGGTGAGAAGGCCAAGTGAGTGGGGAAGCTATACCGGAGGATAGGTGGTAAAAAACAGTCAACCGAACTGTCTGCGATGCTGTTCGGTTCCTGAGGAGACCCAAAAGTTCCCAAGGACTAACAACAGAAGAAATCAAAATCAAAAAATAAGAACACAAAAATCCAATACGAAATCAAAACGAAGCCAGAAGAACCAAAACAAACAAGAAACAAGAAAAGAGCAATCAGAGATTGCAAACCCTTTCCAGGATTTCTTTTGAGTGGTGTGTTTTTATAGGTTTTCAGGTAAATCCCATATGGCTGCCAAACCATGTGACGTATGACATCATATCTCTGACTCGTTTGTTCCTCATGGATAGGCGGTCATATGTGTAAAGTTTCACCTTGATCTTTTCAGCCATTTTAGAGAAGATTTTTGAAGGTTTAAAAAACAAAAAAAACAATATGGCTGCCGAACCACATGACCAATGACGTTATCGAAAAAATTGTGGACCATTTTATCCCAAGATGAACCTCAAAATTTTTTATCCTGTTCAGATGTGGCATTCTACATATGCAATTATGATGTCATAACAAAGGCACTATGATGTCATAAAAATACCACACTCATTCCCCATGAGGAGTACTTACTATTTGCCACTTGTACACCGATGGCTTGTGGAACACTTCTGTGAAGTTTCCCTTCAATTTGTCCAGCCGTTCTGGATAAGAAGATTTTTTATAAGTTTTCGGGTAAATCCAATATAGCTGCCAAACCATGTGACCAATGACATCATATGTGTGAACCTTTTGTTCCTCATAGACAGGCGGTCATATGTGTAAAGTTTCGCCTCGATCTGTTGGCCACTTCAGAGAAGGAGATTTTTTGAAGGTTTTCAAAAAAAACAATGTGGCTGCCAAATCACGTGATCGATGACGTCATTATTTTTTTTTCTGTGGACCATTTTCCCTAGATGACCCTCAAAAATTTTCATACTGATCGGATGTGGCGTTTTACAAATGCAATTGTGACATCAGAACGAGGGCACCTATGAGTTCATAGAAAAAAAATCACCCTCATTCCACATGAGGAGTACTTGCCATGTGCCAAGATTCCATTTTTTCCTTGGTGCAGTTTCAGAGATACAGAGGTCCAAAGTTTTTCCATTTTTCCAATATGGCTGCCACACCACGGAACTTATGACATCATAATTATCATTACAACATTCTATTTGAGTAGTCACACCAATGGTGAAAATTTTGTCTCAATCCGACAAGCAATTCCGGAGAAAAACATGAACGTTCTGTGCGGACAAACAAACAAACAGACAGACAGACAGACGGCCCAAATGCAATACCCTCTCCGAATTATTTGGTTAGGGTAATACCAGAACAAGAAAATAAGTCAAAAAGGAGGAGAAATCAATCAAACAAGAAATCAAAAGCTAGAAATCAGGGAATAAATAACAGAACAAGAGAATAAGTCAAAGAAGAGAAGAAGACAACTCCAGAAGAAATCACGAAAGAAGAGGAAACCAACAAAAAAGAAGAAATCAAAGAGGAAATTAAAGTGAAGAAAATTAAATCAAAAAGCAAAACAATTATCCCACCCTTTCAATCCCTATTGCCTCCGCTGCACCTGGAGGGGGAAAAAGATGAGGGGTGGAGACCTCCACCTTTTGGAGCGATAGCAGGAGCGGGAAGGAACTGGGAGTGAAGACTGGCGAACCCTCCCTGTGGTCTGCGCATTGTGTCCCCCTTCTGCCCTGGCCCTGGATGGGCCATCTGATGCACAGGGAGCTCTTTGCCCAACAGGTTTCTTCATGACATTTTGCAGATGATAAATTCCCTGTGTGGCCTTGCCCAGGGGAGGCGGTCTCTTGCCCTCTCAGCTCCCTCTTCAGCGCTTGTTCAAGGTCCATTCTCCTGTGTCAATCTCCATGTCCTCGGAGGAGGAGCCATCGCTTTCAACCCCTGGCGGAGGAGTCTTGAATGATGGTTGTTCCCTTGGACCCTGCCACCAGAGCAACCACCTTTCCGCAATATTCTCTGCTCCCATCTCAGTGGGCCCGGCACTGATGCAACCACATCAAGGTCCTGTGCTGCTGGGGCAAGAGGACAGCGGCCTCCTCCCTGCTCTCCTCATCCCGCACCTCGACCCTCTTCTCCTCACCTCCAGCTCCACCTTCTCTGTGAGGAGGGGGGATACAAACTAGGCAAGGCAGACACTGCACATTCCATCATTCACAGGGCAACACCCCATCCCCGCCCACAGATGCCCCCATCTTGCTCTCATAGCACCGCAGGCATGAGCAGAAGGTGTGTCCTGGTACACACCAAGGTTGCCCTACACCTGAGCGTTGCAGTGCTCCCTCAAATATCCCAACTGGCCGAACTGAGAGCAAAATTGTACTTTGCACTCAGACACAAGGTGACCCAGTTGACCGAACCAGCGGCATACTTTTGGCCATCCCGCATAAAATACCTGGCCACGGCCCATCCCGATGATTATCCCATTGGGGATGTGGATGACCGTGCCATCCTCCTTGACCAGAAAGTTAACACGATCGAGCCCCATCCATTTCGGAATAACCATGGTGGGCTCTTAACAACCATGTCTAGGCACCAATAATGAACATCATATCCATTACACTCTCATTGCAGAGGCTGACTGTCATGATCCTCTCATGGTCAAAGAGGGCCTTGACAACCAAAACCAGCCAGAGAACTAGCTGACTGAGCAGTAGTCCACTGCACCCACAACTCAGCAAGTCTTCCAGCGGACTGGAAGGACACATAAAATCTCATGCCTTCCAGTGGAATGGAAGCAGTGGAATGCCTTGCAGATGGGGTCAGCGCCTCTTGTTCTTGACAATGAGCTGGTGATGTAAGGGAATTCGCAAATCCTTTTCTGACCATACATGGTATAACTCCAAGCGACGCGTTTCATTGTCTATAAGCGACTCCACAGCAATGCTGATCCTTTCTCCTTTATGTTGTTCATCATATTTTCTCAATGTCGAAAGAACCAAGTGATTGATTTCCCCTCAAGTCTAACTGCTTGACTAAGAAGGGGTCTGTAACCGTAATCTCAGATCCTGAGTCGAGCATCGCATATGTAGTGGTGGTATTCCCATTTTGAGCAACCACTTGTTGCATTATAACTTGAAGAACTACTGTTCCTGAACCTTCAATGGTAGCAGTACCACAAGAAGTAGCAAAGTCATTTGCTTTGCACTCCATGGTAACACCTTCTGTGGCCCTGTTGGTGTCTCTGGACTGGAATTAAGGATGTGCAAAAGCGTGTTGTGAGGAGCATCACATCTGGGTATCTTACATCTGAAAGAGCTGGGGCACACGCCAGCGACATACTTCACGGTAACACTAAACTGAATGACAGGTGTTTCCTTTAAACAATTCCGGCACAGGGCTTTGATGCGTACAAATTCGAATTTCTTTTGAAGGGTTTTGGCCTTGACTACATCATGCATGTGCATATGATGATTCTGGGAAAAGCAAAGACAGGCTCGAGGCTTCCCTCTCTTTTGGGGTGGGGCTGTCTCCAGCAATCTGCAAACGTGGCTTGATTGTTACTTATAGCCATCATTGTAGGCCTTGTTGAATTGGTCTTAAATTCAAACCTTATTTGCTTCACTGAACAAGTTGGGCTTGACTAATTGAATTTGCTGTTGACGGCGATTCGCTATAGCCACCATTTGTTCACAAACTTGACAAAGTCAGCAAAGGTATGGAATTGTTGGCCCTTCCCTCCAAAACCATGAGAGAGATGGGTGAAATTGTCCCGAATGTGTCTAGGCAGTCACTCTACATGTCCATCACGTTTCCTTGATTTATCTTGCTCAAGCAATCCATAGCTCTTAATATTGCCAGTGTCATAGTGGTTTGATCAGCAAACCTTCTGAGGGAGACTGTGCCCATTAGGTACAGCCGGTCCCTTGATTAAGTTGCTGATCAAGGAGTTCAAGACCATACATAGTCGGCCATATCTCTCCTTGAGAATCTGTAAGACTTGCTGTACTCCGCCATCTACGACCTCAAGGCCAGCAACCGCTTCCTTTTCCTCACCACCAAGGAATTGTAGTAAACGTGTCATCTTGAATTTATCACGTAAGTCCTTCCGTGGCATTATGTGGTGCTGAAGTCTTTGATGAAAGCAAGCGAACAAGTCTAGTGCTCCAAAAAGCTTCTGAAGTTGTACTTGGAGTAAATCTTGGTTGAAGGTTTTGTTGTGTCAGCAAAATGTCTCTCATGGCCATTGCGAGTACCTGCATAAGGCGGGTAACGGCACTCAGTTGTCCTGCACATGTCATCTTCGCAGCGTGCAATTTATCTGTGTACACCTCTTCGGTTTTCAACATCACGGACATTTGTCTGTCGTTGACTTTTCAAATCGCCGAGTCCAAGTGCTCATCCATTGTCAGCTGCCAAGGGGTCAGAGGAAGTGACCAGTTCGACGAAGCGAAAGAACCATTTTGAATAAACAATGTGCAGGCGCTTGGTGACCTGCACCATAATGACAGGTGTATGAACATGAACGTGAGACAACTTTATCAATGAATGCCGTTTTATTCTGGAATGAACAAAATCATACACAAAGGATATTAATTCATACAAGCAGTATTGAAATATCGAGCACGAAAGCATACGGAAAAGACCACAAAAATGGCAAACGATTAAAGTGTTATAGAGTGGTATTTTCATTACAGGATAATAACCTACCAAGTGTTCATTATGAAACAGAAGACCAAGAAGGAACCCGAAGAAGTAAAGACAAAAGATGGAGTCATCAGGAGGAACCTGGATAAGATTCGGGTTTCAGCCGCTACTCCACAACCCTCAAACCCATCTAGGCACAGTCAAGTGAGCCTTACAGATTCATTACAGGATAATAACCTACCAAGTGTTCATAATGAAACAGAAGACCAAGAAGGAACCCGAAGAAGTAAAGAGAAAAGATGGAGTCATCAGGAGGAACCTGGATAGGATTCGGGTTTCAGCCGCTACTCCACAACCCTCAAACCCATCTAGGCACAGTCAAGTGAGCCTTACAGATTCATTACAGGATAATAACCTACCAAGTGTTCATAATGAAACAGAAGACCAAGAAGGAACCCGAAGAAGTAAAGAGAAAAGATGGAGTCATCAGGAGGAACTGGATAAGATTCGGGTTTCAGCCACTACTCCAAGACCCTCAAACCCATCTAGGCACAGCCAAGTGAGCCTTACAGAAAAATTCTGCAAGAATTCACTTCTCCTGAGAGAGATAGATAACAAAAGAGAAGGATAGATGGTAAAATAAATGAAAGAGAAGAAAAACAAGAATTAGAATAAAAGAGAATTGTGAAAAAAATAATAAAATATAAAAAAGAATAAAAAGGAAAAAATTTTTTTACAAAAACGTGAAAGAAACAAACCTGAAAGAAACAAATACCCATATGATGAGCGAATGCTCAAGGGAAGGCATAAAAAAGAGAAAATGGAGGTTTGCAATGCTCCACAGCAAAACGCTGCATTACATGGCAGAAAGAAAAAGAAATGCAGCCATAGGCGGGAGTTGTTTATGTTGTTGCTCAACCTCAACAGACGGTATAGCGCAACCTGATGGTGACATCATTGTGTTGCTGCAGGTTGGATTATGGATTAAATTAATCTTCATTCCCAACTGCAAAACTTTTCCTCTTAACAATGCTCTAGAAAGGCAATAGACAATGTGTTCATGTGGCAGATGACACTTGGTGGTCACAAATCGTGCAGCAATGGCTTTAATGGGATGCAATTTGTTTTGTCCTTACTATAAACAGTTGTCCTTGCTTCCCACAGCATCAGCTTCTCCTTGCTTACCACAGTAGTTATCATTACTCAATCAATGTTCTTTTGATTTCATCCATTTAATACTCATTCACCTTGGCCCTTCGGCCACGGATGGTCATACAAAACCACATACATCCTCATCCACGGAGTCAGAATGCATTGCGATACCATCACCATTTGGGGTGCACTGGCTTCTGTTAAGAGGAGCCCTTTCTGCATAAAAAGGTTACAAAAACATCAAACTTTATAACAAAGTTAAGGATGTGTACTTTAACCTCAAAGCAAAGTACAGTCAAAAAAAAAATACTTTTCAAGCTAATACACACATGCATTTTAGCCAGAAGGCCAACTCTCCTGGTCATGGATAAATGCATACAACCTCGACACAAGGTCAGAATGCATGGTCATATCAATCAACATTTTGGGTTGTTTTCTTCATTTGTGAGTTTCAGGAGATGGGAGGAAGTTCTCCCAGGACTCAAAATATCCACATCCAATTTTTTGGTAAAAGATCATGATTCATGAACCAAATTGTGAAACTTTGTTCTCATAGCCTTATTCCAAGGGCTCTTTTAAGAATCTTCACTGAACCTCTGAAGCCTCAACTTGTAGCTTGTTTGTAGTGATATTCCCATCATGATTTTTAAGTCTGAAAAAAAAGAAAACACCACACGCTGGTGGTGTGTGCAAAGGAGATTGACCATGTCCTCGTTGATGGTCACTGGAAGATATCCAGAACTGCAGGGTGTACCGGAGTGCTCAGTGCCTCAATACTGACACCGGCTTGTTG
Organism: Eptatretus atami; assembly: GCA_035128595.1. NCBI lineage: Eukaryota > Metazoa > Chordata > Myxini > Myxiniformes > Myxinidae > Eptatretus > Eptatretus atami. The sequence continues at coordinate 68,262,215 of CM068967.1, forward strand.
TAGCAACTCTGAAGTTGCACCTTAAATCCAGGAGAATGGTAACATCCCAGGCTAGGATGGATGTTGGCAAGGTCAAGGAAGAGAGGGTAGTTGAGGAGTTTGGGAACAAGCTGAGTGGAGATTTGGGGGTCTGGGTGCTTTGGGAGGTCCTGAAAAGTTGTGGAGTGCCTTCAAAACCACCGTCCTTGATGTTGACGGTGGATATCTTGGAACTACCGCAGGGCAAAGAAGAATTTTGTCTCTCAAGGGACACTGGATACCATTGACCAGAGTCGCAGGGCCAGGCTGAATGGCAGAGCTGAGCTGTTCAGGAGCTGAGGCGTAAAACTTTACGTGCGCTAAGGGTGGACAAGGAGGCCTATGTTGCGAGGAATCTGTGAGGGGGTAGAGCATCACCTGTGGTCAAGTGATTCTCATCCTGCTTACAGGGGAATTTGTGCATTGCATTCATCCAAGCCTATCCCAAGGTGTGTGAAGTTAGAGCAGAGAGTGGTAGGCTCTTGACAGAGGAGTCCGAAGTGAAGGTCCGCTGGGCCGGTTACTTTGAGCGGTTGTACCAGGTTGATCCACCAGCTGTTGACTTGGATGTCAGGGGTGTTGCAATAATGGTTGCTGACCCTCCATTCAACTGTGGCCCACTTCGCTTGTGGAAACACAGGCTGCGGTGAACCGGTTGAAATGGGGTAAAGCTCCAGGGATCTGTGGCATCCATGCTGAACTTCTCAAGGCTGGTGGAAATGATGCACTCGTGTCGTTGCATGCAGGTCGGTGCTCTGCCTGGAACACAGGCATCATCCAAACTGACTGGAAGAAGGGCTTGTTGTCCCTCTCTAAAAGGAAAGGGTGATCGCCAAGACTGCAACACTACCGAGGGTGTGATGCTGCTCTCAGTGCCGGGCAAGGTCTTTGCTCGAATAATTCTTGATAGGGTTCGCCACCATCTGCTTGAGCACCAGCATGCAGAGCAGTCAGGCTTTACACCAAAGAAGTCAACGATTGACCGTATCCTTGCTCAATGGGTCCTCACGAATGCAGACGAGAGTTTCGCAGGGGCTGCTTGCAGCTTATGTTGATATCTGTAAAGCGTTTGATTCAGTGAATCGGGATGCCCTCTGGAGGATTCTCGTGTCTTCGTGGGTGCCACCAAATTGATCGATCTGATGTCTGAACTCTACTCTTGTACTGAGAGTGCTTTGAGATGTGGTGTACCATCTCTGACTTATTTCCAGTTGTTACTGGAGTTCATCAGGGGTGTGTACTGGCCCCACACTTTTCAACACTTGTATGGACTGGATTCTCGGGAGGATGTCGCAGAGATCAAGCTGCGGTGCATCGTTTGGGAATGTCAAGATCTCTGACTTTGATTTCGCAGATGATGCAGTAATCTTTGCAGAGACTTTAGATATCCTTTTGGGGTCCTCAAGGTGCTGAATGAGGAGTCTGAGCCACTGGATTACAGGTTTTCCTGGTCAAAACTAAGATCCAGGCTTTCAATGCATCTTGGATGCTGCTGTCCTGTATGTGCCTGTTTGTGGTGAGGATGTTGAGGTCGTGAGAGATTCACTTACCTTGGCAGTGATATTCATGTCTCTGCTGGCTGTGAGTCAGAGGTGAATAGACGTCTGGGTCGGGCCTGGGGCGTCATGGATTCACTGGATAATGGGTGTGGTGCTGCTGGGTACCTGTGCGGGAGGACGAAAGTCTGAGTTTTCAGGTCCTTGGTGCTTCCAGCCTTGCTGTATGGATGTGACACTTGGACTCTGATGAAGGATCTGAGACGGAGACTCAATTCTTTGGTTCCAGGCTCTTCGAGAATCCTTGGCTATCGGCTGGTCAGACTTTGTGTCTAACGAGCGCTTGCTGAGAGAGACTCAAATGAGATTTGTTACCTGAATAGTCGTGAGCATCAGCTGTGGCTGTACGGAAATGTGGCTCGTTTTCCTGACGCTGATCCTGCTCACCAGATTCTCTCAGCGAGGGAGTCTCGTGAGTGGAGGAGGCCAATGGCCGACCACGTGCCTCGTGGTTGCAGCAGGTTGATCGGCATCTCAAGGAGATGGGATGGACCAGGCATCTGCCTGGGGGATGCCAGACGGAGGCCCCTGGAGTACCGCGGAAAGTGAACGCAGTGACGCACTGCTCTGGCACATGCTCACATGTTGTCACGAGTGAGCATTACTTGTTCCATTTCGAGGATCGGCGCTGGCTTGTTTTCCATGATTGTTCTGGGACCGGGATTTTGAAATGTTTACAGATGTGCCAGTGGATAACTCTACAGATGCTGTCATGTCTTTCTGTGAACAGCTTTTCCTTTTTTTATTGTGAAATCATTGGGGCTGTGTTTGTTTGTTTCATTTTCTGTATCAGGTCAGTTCGGGTATGGGAGCATGCGCAGGAGCAGTGTATCACTGCGTCCATTTTCCCACTGTTCTCCACAGGCCTCCATCTGGCCATCCTCAGGCAGATGCTGGCCATCCCCATCTCCTTGAGATGTTGATCAACCTGCTGCAATGAGGCACGTGGTCGGCTCATTGGCCTCCTCCACTCACGAAGCTCCTCGCTGAGAGAATCTGGTGAGCAGGATCAGCGTCAGGAAAATGAGCCACATGTCTGTACAGCCACAGCTGATGCTCACGGACTATTCAGGTAACAAATTCATTTGAATCTCTCTCAGCAACCGCTCGTGGACACAAAGACCAACAGCAATAGCCAAGGATTCACCGAAGAGACTGGTACTAAATAATTGTCTCATCTCAGATCGCTAGTCAGAGTCCAAGTCTCACATCCCGTAGAGCAAGACTGGATGCACCAAGGACCTGAAGACTTGGACTTTCATCCTCCTGCACAGGTGCAACTGTGCCACACCCATGATCCAGTGAATCCATGACTCCCAGTCCAGACCCAGACTTCCATTGGACCTCTGGCTCACAGCCAGCGGAGACATTAATATCACTGCTAAGGTAAGTGATCTTCGTGACCTCAACATCCTCACCACAAGCAGGTGCAGACAAAGATGGCGGCGTCCAAGATGTCACTGAAAGCCTGGATCTTCGTTTTGACCCAGGAGACCTGCAATCCCAGTGGCTCCACTCCTCATTCAGCACTCGAGGGCCCCCTAAAAAGGATATCCAGAGACTCCTTAAAGATGACTTCCATTGTCTGCAGTGGATAATGATTTCCTTCTCCTCTAAGCTCAGCTCTGGTCATTTAATCTTCTATGATTTGTCTGAAGCACAGTCGTTGGTGACAGGTGACACCATTTTAGCTTTTAGCTTTGGTGTAAAGACCTGCCCTATCAGAGGCAGGGATTCCCTTGGAGGAGGTGCAGTCATTATCCTTTTCAGCACACATTTGCTGCTCGTGTGGCGCACAGACCTACAGTACGTATCTGCGTAGGAGGTGTCTGCGTCCTCTCATCATTTTTGTGACTGATTATATTATCAATTGTTTGGCATATTTTTGTTGCAGCCAGCCATATTCCTTTCCCTGAGAGGCTGTTGGGCCTTGGCTGCTTAACAGGGGTCAACGATGGCACTCAGAGGAGTCGTTGTCAAGAAGGTATATGCCAAGGTTGTGTTTTTGCAGCTCGCTTTCTCCCACTGGTTTGCGAAATGGCTTGCTGTCACTTAGGATTGGTTGCTCAAATAGATTGCAGTCGCTCGGAATCGGTCACAGGGGAGGTTGTATCCAAAAACAAACCCCAAACATTTTCAGTTTGAGTATTTATGAGACCAACTTTTTTACTTTTTTTTTTTTTTACTGAAAAAAGAAACAGCTGGGTACGGTTGCTTAAGGAGCGTACCGAAAGGATGGGTTTGAGACACCAGATTCGAAGCAAACACCGAGTTTAGGCATTCAGTCTTTTCACGTGCAGTGTCAGCTATGTGGCCATTTGAGGTAAGGGGAGGATGAGGGGGTCCATTGTGCCTGAGGAAGCCGGCTGTGAAGTTGTGAAACATCGCTTGAGACCGGGTCTGCTCTTGCTTTTTACTCAATTAGTGGAGTCATTCTAGTTTTTACTTTTGGTTGGAAGCACCTTCTTATCGTTAAAATGTATAATCCAACCGCCCAATCTTAAAAATAAAAAACAACAAATTGCTACGGCCACGAGTACCGAGTGTATTATGAGGGAGTTATCCCATTTTCTCCTCGGAAGAGCCGGACCTGGGCCACCGCTCACAATTAACTTTGTGGTAGCGGTGTTTGTTTAGAACCAACGAACCGCCAATCAGTTAACCATGAGTTTCCAGTGTCCACCTCTAATTTTGCCATTTAACTAAGGTCACGTGGCTTCCTGATGGGAACACGCCTCGCAAAGCACCAATCTTATCTTGATTAGATCTTAAGTATGGCGGCCGAGCGTTTAACCGCTGGTAGGTGCCGACTTTGACAGGTCAATTAGTTGGTAATTTCCTCCCAGTCTATCTCGGTTCAGCCAATGCTGGATCAATGGAAGGAAAGGACAACACGGACAGGTTGAACCATCAACAAAAGAATTTATTAATAAGGAAAAGATAAATAAAAAGAACTTTTTATTTCCTTGTGGTGAAAATAAGTAAATTCAATCAATCAAAATAATATCAAGCAAATAAAGAATTAATCAGAATAGATGGAAAAACAGTCAAAGAGCAGATGCTTATCACTCTTCTTTACTTTACAATTAAACACGAGACAAGGGTACCAGCAGATATTTAGGACGGAAGAAATCCAATCTCGCTCACCAAGTAGAAGTCGTCATATGTCAAATAAAACGTCCTGAATGTGTGAGCGTGCCTTGGTCCACTGCCAGCACTAACCTTGCCGTGTGCTCACTCACAACAGGCTTGAACCACAAATCGACATCACGTCATCACCCCAAGAACCAGGGACGCCAAGAATCAAGTACGCCAAGAGCAGGTCTTCGAGCAGAACCAGCATAACGGTCCGAGCATCACTCACCGTCAGGAGCCACCAGGAGCCACAACAACGGACAGCTGCAAGGAGCCGAAAAGCGCTCCAAGACACTGAAGCGCTGTGAGGGCTGACACAGCGATCAGAGTGCAAGGCTGCAAGGCCGTCACAACTGTCACAAACTCAACTGTCGCCAGCTCACCAACCGCTTGACTGAAACTGACTGAGCTGAAATAGCCGTCACCAAATGTTACAAACTCAACTGTCGCCACTCATCAACCGGTCTGACTGAGCTGACTGGAGCTGACTGGACCTGGAAATAGCCGTCACCAGCTGTCACAAACTGACACCAAAAAAAACGGTCTCTCATCTTTTTTTATAGGCAGCCCGTCTGGGCGAAGCTCAAGCAGACTTCAGCCAATCACCTTGCCTATTGGTGCATCGTTGCATGTCACCAACTGCAATCTCACGACCATTGCTTGCTTACGATGCCATGTTTGTGGTGTTGGATGAACCGCAGAAAGCACCATTGCTAGAATTACTGAGCGAAACGTGAAGCGCTCATAAAACGTCAACAACCATCCACAGAGCTGCCAAATATCGATGGAAAGAGGTGGGGTCAACGTCGGTTAAAGAGGTGGGTGTCGCCGGTTAAAGAGGTGGGTGTTCGTCAGTGAAAGAGGTCGGTGTGGTAAATGATCACAGCCGTATTTGACCATCAGAATAACTGCTTAGGAAAAGCCGCGGTGTGCTTAATCAAATGTGCTGTAAGTCCAAGGTGTAATAAATCGTCCACTTCCAAGCCAATGTGTCCTGATGGAAGGGGTAGACGAGCCTCGTTTGGCTAACGGCTATCTCCGGCGTGCATGAATGTGTCTGTTGTAAAGAGAAGGCCATCCCATAAGGAAGGGAATCTATCTTTACCCTTCCTCAACGCATCAAAGTTAGAATTTCGGACATGCATTTATGGAAAAACTGTCTGAGGCCTAAATGTATGTCTGCATTCGTCAGATCTGATTCTGAAATCCATAACAAATATATATATATTATATACTGGTGGGGTATGCTTAGACACTGTAAATATAATGAACTGTGCTTCATATTGTCCGGGTTGCTCACCTTCATTTTGATTTTTATTTATTTATTTCTCATTTGCAGAGGCTTTCCGCGGTTCTGATTTTTTCCTGGTGTTCAGCTTCGATGTACATCGCCACAAAATTTCAGCTTTCTACTCCACCCGGAAGGTACGTTCTTTAATATCGTTAAGTGAGTCAGTGGTTAGAATGAGCTTTTATATATTAGAAGATGTATATGTATGTTACACACACACACAACACACTTAAATTTCATGACAAAAATGTTGAAAATAAGCAAATTGATGTGGCTTTTGAAAATCAGGTTACGTGCTGAAAACGATTGAGATCGAATGGCTCTAATCTCTTTGCCTCTGCTCATGGTGCAGAGTGTAATGGAGGATGGGCATTGGCAAACCTCACCGCCCCCACCAATGCCCTCAAACTTCCACTTCAACTGACATTGTTCACAATGATATTAAGGACAAAGGGGGTATTACACGTTTAGGTATTTTAAGGATTGCAATCAATCATTTTCATTAAATATATGGAACGTCCCTTTACCTGTCCAAATGCATTTTCCATGCAGATCCGTGCATGGTTAACTCGGCGGTTATTCTTCTCAGCATCAGGCATTGTTGTCGATTCATGATGTAGTTTCATAAGCAAGGTAATAGAGGGTATGCAGCGTCACTGATAACAATGGCCTCGATTTCTCACAAATATCCATTGGCTTTGAGGGAAGAAGGTTCCCACTACATTTATCAAAAGTTTTGAGTATGAACGTGCACAGATCCTGCCATCCTACATTAATGTATAAAACTTGAACTATGTCATACGTCTTGGACGATGATAAAAAATGCATTCTGCAGCTAAAATAATCGTAGTGTGTTCAGGTGGCACGATAATTGGGATGAGAGTGCATTAGCTCAAACATTGCTTGAACAATTCATCTGTGGCATGGTGAAGAGCTGACTGAAGTTCTCCGAATACATTTGCAGAAATTGATATTCAATAATGCCGACTTGGCTTAACTATATCACTTTTGGTAACAGTTTCATAAAGCAAGGTCCGAGCCATCACGCACTGCTTCAAACGTAGATGCATCGAATGA
>CM068967.1:68269316-68287117 GCA_035128595.1 Eptatretus atami
ATATATATATATATATATATTTCCTCAAAAGGAATCAATAAGTTGCAATGCAAGAAAGAAACAAGAAAAACTCCCAAAGTTTATTCTTCATAGGAAATTGATTGATTGTGGTTCATAAATGCACTGATATAATTATTGTTTGATGAAGCCTGTTGAAATGCAAGGGCAAATCAGAATATATTGTTACGAATTCGCGCCCGCCGGCGTGCGATCGCACGCGTACCTCTAATCGCAACCGCGTCGCCCACCGGACGGACAATTTAGTCGTGACTTTCCGGAGCTAACGCCGGAACTGTCACGGGTGGGTCTCAACCCACCACGGCCGTGCCAATTGTCTACCCGCGCAAGATAGGGTCACTCGCCGAATTCGATATACCTAAGTACCTGCGCGGGGAGCCGACCGGCAGCCGTACCTCGATGCAGGTCGGCTTGGGACACGAACCGCTTAAGCGGTCCGTTCCGTTCTGCAGTGATAACCGAGCGGGTATATTCGCCGACCTCGCCGGATCCGATTCTATTTAACGGGTGTTTGAAACCCCACTATTTATTCCGCGATGCAAGATGGCATTTCAATGGGGTGAAAGGAGACGCTACGAACGGGATACATTCAAACAAAGCACATTTAATTTACACGTACAAATATATACAATATCATGCAGGCAAACAAAAGCAATCACGTGACGTATGCAAAGGAAAAGCACTACGACCGAATGTAATTAATAAATGTACAGTCACTTGGGCAGTTTTTACTTGTCAGGACACGGTTCCACAAGATTCACTCAAAAGGAAGGAAAGGCCACTCTCATAGACGAGAGTGGCAGACAGGGTCCGTGGACCTTTATAGTGCGTGAGCCTTGGTTGACCGAATGGGCTCGCGAGACCGATGCGGCTTACCCGCACCCTCGTGGGCGACGATGGGCAGGTCGCGACGTCTGCTCCCCCGGCCACCAGACAGCCGCCCTGATTGCGGCTTGCGACGATGGGCAGGTCGTGACGTCCGTTTCCCACGGCCACTAGGACAGCCGCGCCTGATTGCGGCCTTGCGACGATGGCAAGTCGTGACGTCCGTTTCCCACGCCACTAGGACAGCCGCGCCTGATTGCGGCCTTGCCAAGGCGAGGTGATCCGGGCCCCGGCCGGCAACGCGGTTGAGAGGAACGAACGGGTCTTTTAGTGTTCTGTCAGAGCTGATGCTCTATAAGAGTTGATGCTCTTTCAGAGTCGATGCTCCAAGACCCCGTCCGTTCCTCAGCGATGCACGAACCGCGCTGAGGTCGCGATCACCTCGGACTGCCTTGACGCTGGCAAGCTCTCCCCGGCGTGGTCTCCACGCAGCTCCTTGGCTTTCTCTGACTGACTCTCCAGACTTTGGGCCCCACTCGGCTCTCCGACCCCTCCAGACTGCAGACTGTCTCGAAGCTCCGTTCTGCTCGCCCTTATATAGGGCCGGGGGGACGAGATTTGGCCTTTGCTCTCTGACCCTTGACCCCGCGCGGAAAGCTGACGTGGTAGAAATCACCGGCCCTCTGAATCCAATTCTCTGAGACGAAGCTTCCACACAAAGCGGATGTGGTAGAAATCAACACCCTTCGACCCCCACAGGCCCCGCCCCTTTCTCTCTTGTGATCCGTTTTTCGAGGCGAAGCTTCCACACAGAGCGGACGTGGTAGAAATCATCAGACTTGCGCTGCACGGCAGAGAACCCTTGCCTCTCCCTGCAGCGATGCCGTTTGATCGGATCCCGCCACTGCTGCGCAAAGATGGCGTCGTTTCGGGAACGAAGGTGAGGCAATATTTGTGGCGTGGAGATGTTGACGGTTACTGGCGGAGTGGTGAGGATGGCGTGGTTTGTTAAGAGGCAGGTGTGGTTGTGGTTGGTGTTGTGGTTAAGGGGAGCGATGTTGGTTGTTGTAATGGTGGTGGAGATGTGGTTGGTTCAAAATAACGATAGAAAAAGAAAACCTACCTCAAAGGATCACAGCCCTGTGACACGAATAATTCCCATTAAACAACGGTGGGGAAATCTAACTGAACACAGACTTATCGATCTAACTGAACTAAGGAACCTTTATGGTGTTCTGCAATTTCCACAGCCGTAACAATATGTTTGGAAATAGCTTTAGCCTCGTTAACCTTAACCTCGGCAACTATGTAGACAAAAGGTTTGCGTACAAAATAAGACAAGTGTTGGTGGATCCATTTATGATCTTCGATGTACAATTAGCATGAATGATGCATGAGTTCACAAAACTTAGTTGAAATTCAAAATGCAGGTTTGCACTTGCAGCTGCAAACACCACTTGGTAATAAATCTGAAAAGCTGTCCTTGTAATGGCATCGTCTCCATTTGTCATTTACATAAGTGCTCTTCACTGAGTTTCTATACTTGTATTCAAAAAAATCCATGTCCCATTTCTTGGGGATATCGAGGACATCAGTGACTGAAGAAATAAGAAGCACTACCCAGCTCGGTGAAATTCAAATTCTACCACATTACAAAGTAGTAACCAGATCCTTTAATTTTGTAAGGATCTAGACGTAACAAACCAAATACTTTACGTTTGGAAGGATCCACCACATTGCAAACCAGATACTTTAATTCTGGAAGAATTTTAGAAGAAACCGCTTGTCTGGAAAGAAACTGATATTGTTATTATGAATATATGGATGTGATAGGAGCTTGCTCACTCCAACCAAAATGCAGCAGAATGCAAGGAGTGTTTCACAACCTGGTGGTGTGTAATACTCTACTGCCTATATCTCTCAGAAATAATTGGCAAAATGGGTGGTGCACACATTGTGGCATTTAAACCTTTGCACACCATTAAAGAGCTCGCTAGATTTCATCAAAGCTTCATGCCCAAAGTAATCAAGATGGGATTCAAATTGGTGATAAATCTGCAGTAATATAATGCACCACTTGCAAGGATGATGGAAAAGTTTATATCGATGAGACTCGGAGACACATGAAACTAAGAATGGAAGAACACAATGGAAACTTGATTGCAGTCGGAAAGAACAGGTAATTGTGCACAATCTGACCATGAGTTTAACCTGAGTGTCTCCATATGCCAAATAAACATCAGAGATTGGTTTTCAAGGTGTCGTATGCAAAGTTTTTGCGGCATGGCATACCGATATAATACAAACCACAAATACATGTGGCAAGAACGGGATGGTGCAAGGTAGAAATGATAGATAATGCTGGTGGCATCCAGTGAGACATAAACATGTTTGTACATTGATTCTCCTTCCCATGAGGGGGGGTGAGGGGCTGGTGTTCCTGCAGAGGCTTTTAAAGCCTTTGGACTGATTCACACTGTGGTTAGCAGTGGGCAGCTGACATTGCATTTAGCATTGAGTGGTTCTTTGTCCTTAATCGGTGCTACTAAGCAGACGTTGCTTGTTAAGTTTATTATATTTTTTCCAAGCTACAATGTATAATGGATCACCATACAGCGTGGATCTGTTGTCGATGTCCCTATTGCTCAGAACATTTGCAGCAAGTGCGAGTGTGACACGGTCATCATTCAAGTTTGGAAGTGCTATTGTGTGTGTGTGTATACTGTGTGTATACCTCATATACATATATATATATAATATTTTATTTATTTATTTACATCATAACATTTATTTAAACATTGTAACCCACAACTTCCAAGTGAAAAACAAATTCTAAAAATTTCAGAAAATTAATGAAAATACAAAATGAGAATATCTTCGTTGGATAAGATGTTTAAACTATCCAGTGTGTACTTAATTCGTAACTCAGGTAATTGCCGAACTTGTACCTCAACAGTGGAGCTAATTCAAAGTCTGCTCACTAGGAGTGAATCCACGTGTGATTTCAAGGATCCATTTGAATTACTTTCAAGAAAGATCGAAGGTTTAATTAAATAGGATTAATGGGGGTAGAAAACATTCCAGGTGAGTACTGGGATGACATCGGATGGTATGCACCACCAGCTTTAAAGTCTGGAGGAAGATTGGAACTGAACAGCTTCAGTGCAACAGACGAGAGAGAAATGAACAAGATTGGTGTACAGTAAGCCTGATTTTGGAAGTTTAACCATGAAGGGGTTGCTGGAAGAACGTGCATGCCCTGAAGGAGCTGGATAGGGTGAGAAGGCCAAGTGAGTGGGGAAGCTATACCGGAGGATAGGTGGTAAAAAACAGTCAACCGAACTGTCTGCGATGCTGTTCGGTTCCTGAGGAGACCCAAAAGTTCCCAAGGACTAACAACAGAAGAAATCAAAATCAAAAAATAAGAACACAAAAATCCAATACGAAATCAAAACGAAGCCAGAAGAACCAAAACAAACAAGAAACAAGAAAAGAGCAATCAGAGATTGCAAACCCTTTCCAGGATTTCTTTTGAGTGGTGTGTTTTTATAGGTTTTCAGGTAAATCCCATATGGCTGCCAAACCATGTGACGTATGACATCATATCTCTGACTCGTTTGTTCCTCATGGATAGGCGGTCATATGTGTAAAGTTTCACCTTGATCTTTTCAGCCATTTTAGAGAAGATTTTTGAAGGTTTAAAAAACAAAAAAAACAATATGGCTGCCGAACCACATGACCAATGACGTTATCGAAAAAAATTGTGGACCATTTTATCCCAAGATGAACCTCAAAATTTTTTATCCTGTTCAGATGTGGCATTCTACATATGCAATTATGATGTCATAACAAAGGCACTATGATGTCATAAAAATACCACACTCATTCCCCATGAGGAGTACTTACTATTTGCCACTTGTACACCGATGGCTTGTGGAACACTTCTGTGAAGTTTCCCTTCAATTTGTCCAGCCGTTCTGGATAAGAAGATTTTTTATAAGTTTTCGGGTAAATCCAATATAGCTGCCAAACCATGTGACCAATGACATCATATGTGTGAACCTTTTGTTCCTCATAGACAGGCGGTCATATGTGTAAAGTTTCGCCTCGATCTGTTGGCCACTTCAGAGAAGGAGATTTTTTGAAGGTTTTCAAAAAAAACAATGTGGCTGCCAAATCACGTGATCGATGACGTCATTATTTTTTTTTCTGTGGACCATTTTCCCTAGATGACCCTCAAAAATTTTCATACTGATCGGATGTGGCGTTTTACAAATGCAATTGTGACATCAGAACGAGGGCACCTATGAGTTCATAGAAAAAAAATCACCCTCATTCCACATGAGGAGTACTTGCCATGTGCCAAGATTCCATTTTTTCCTTGGTGCAGTTTCAGAGATACAGAGGTCCAAAGTTTTTCCATTTTTCCAATATGGCTGCCACACCACGGAACTTATGACATCATAATTATCATTACAACATTCTATTTGAGTAGTCACACCAATGGTGAAAATTTTGTCTCAATCCGACAAGCAATTCCGGAGAAAAACATGAACGTTCTGTGCGGACAAACAAACAAACAGACAGACAGACAGACGGCCCAAATGCAATACCCTCTCCGAATTATTTGGTTAGGGTAATACCAGAACAAGAAAATAAGTCAAAAAGGAGGAGAAATCAATCAAACAAGAAATCAAAAGCTAGAAATCAGGGAATAAATAACAGAACAAGAGAATAAGTCAAAGAAGAGAAGAAGACAACTCCAGAAGAAATCACGAAAGAAGAGGAAACCAACAAAAAAGAAGAAATCAAAGAGGAAATTAAAGTGAAGAAAATTAAATCAAAAAGCAAAACAATTATCCCACCCTTTCAATCCCTATTGCCTCCGCTGCACCTGGAGGGGGAAAAAGATGAGGGGTGGAGACCTCCACCTTTTGGAGCGATAGCAGGAGCGGGAAGGAACTGGGAGTGAAGACTGGCGAACCCTCCCTGTGGTCTGCGCATTGTGTCCCCCTTCTGCCCTGGCCCTGGATGGGCCATCTGATGCACAGGGAGCTCTTTGCCCAACAGGTTTCTTCATGACATTTTGCAGATGATAAATTCCCTGTGTGGCCTTGCCCAGGGGAGGCGGTCTCTTGCCCTCTCAGCTCCCTCTTCAGCGCTTGTTCAAGGTCCATTCTCCTGTGTCAATCTCCATGTCCTCGGAGGAGGAGCCATCGCTTTCAACCCCTGGCGGAGGAGTCTTGAATGATGGTTGTTCCCTTGGACCCTGCCACCAGAGCAACCACCTTTCCGCAATATTCTCTGCTCCCATCTCAGTGGGCCCGGCACTGATGCAACCACATCAAGGTCCTGTGCTGCTGGGGCAAGAGGACAGCGGCCTCCTCCCTGCTCTCCTCATCCCGCACCTCGACCCTCTTCTCCTCACCTCCAGCTCCACCTTCTCTGTGAGGAGGGGGGATACAAACTAGGCAAGGCAGACACTGCACATTCCATCATTCACAGGGCAACACCCCATCCCCGCCCACAGATGCCCCATCTTGCTCTCATAGCACCGCAGGCATGAGCAGAAGGTGTGTCCTGGTACACACCAAGGTTGCCCTACACCTGAGCGTTGCAGTGCTCCCTCAAATATCCCAACTGGCCGTACTGAGAGCAAAATTGTACTTTGCACTCAGACACAAGGTGACCCAGTTGACCGACCAGCGGCATACTTTTGGCCATCCCGCATAAAATACCTGGCCACGGCCCATCCCGATGATTATCCCATTGGGGATGTGGATGACCGTGCCATCCTCCTTGACCAGAAAGTTAACACGATCGAGCCCCACTCCATTTCGGAATAACCATGGTGGGCTCTTAACAACCATGTCTAGGCACCAATAATGAACATCATATCCATTACACTCTCATTGCAGAGGCTGACTGTCATGATCCTCTCATGGTCAAAGAGGGCCTTGACAACCAAAACCAGCCAGAGAACTAGCTGACTGAGCAGTAGTCCACTGCACCCACAACTCAGCAAGTCTTCCAGCGGACTGGAAGGACACATAAAATCTCATGCCTTCCAGTGGAATGGAAGCAGTGGAATGCCTTGCAGATGGGGTCAGCGCCTCTTGTTCTTGACAATGAGCTGGTGATGTAAGGGAATTCGCAAATCCTTTTCTGACCATACATGGTATAACTCCAAGCGACGCGTTTCATTGTCTATAAGCGACTCCACAGCAATGCTGATCCTTTCTCCTTTATGTTGTTCATCATATTTTCTCAATGTCGAAAGAACCAAGTGATTGATTTCCCCTCAAGTCTAACTGCTTGACTAAGAAGGGGTCTGTAACCGTAATCTCAGATCCTGAGTCGAGCATCGCATATGTAGTGGTGGTATTCCCATTTTGAGCAACCACTTGTTGCATTATAACTTGAAGAACTACTGTTCCTGAACCTTCAATGGTAGCAGTACCACAAGAAGTAGCAAAGTCATTTGCTTTGCACTCCATGGTAACACCTTCTGTGGCCCTGTTGGTGTCTCTGGACTGGAATTAAGGATGTGCAAAAGCGTGTTGTGAGGAGCATCACATCTGGGTATCTTACATCTGAAAGAGCTGGGGCACACGCCAGCGACATACTTCACGGTAACACTAAACTGAATGACAGGTGTTTCCTTTAAACAATTCCGGCACAGGGCTTTGATGCGTACAAATTCGAATTTCTTTTGAAGGGTTTTGGCCTTGACTACATCATGCATGTGCATATGATGATTCTGGGAAAAGCAAAGACAGGCTCGAGGCTTCCCTCTCTTTTGGGGTGGGGCTGTCTCCAGCAATCTGCAAACGTGGCTTGATTGTTACTTATAGCCATCATTGTAGGCCTTGTTGAATTGGTCTTAAATTCAAACCTTATTTGCTTCACTGAACAAGTTGGGCTTGACTAATTGAATTTGCTGTTGACGGCGATTCGCTATAGCCACCATTTGTTCACAAACTTGACAAAGTCAGCAAAGGTATGGAATTGTTGGCCCTTCCCTCCAAAACCATGAGAGAGATGGGTGAAATTGTCCCGAATGTGTCTAGGCAGTCACTCTACATGTCCATCACGTTTCCTTGATTTATCTTGCTCAAGCAATCCATAGCTCTTAATATTGCCAGTGTCATAGTGGTTTGATCAGCAAACCTTCTGAGGGAGACTGTGCCCATTAGGTACAGCCGGTCCCTTGATTAAGTTGCTGATCAAGGAGTTCAAGACCATACATAGTCGGCCATATCTCTCCTTGAGAATCTGTAAGACTTGCTGTACTCCGCCATCTACGACCTCAAGGCCAGCAACCGCTTCCTTTTCCTCACCACCAAGGAATTGTAGTAAACGTGTCATCTTGAATTTATCACGTAAGTCCTTCCGTGGCATTATGTGGTGCTGAAGTCTTTGATGAAAGCAAGCGAACAAGTCTAGTGCTCCAAAAAGCTTCTGAAGTTGTACTTGGAGTAAATCTTGGTTGAAGGTTTTGTTGTGTCAGCAAAATGTCTCTCATGGCCATTGCGAGTACCTGCATAAGGCGGGTAACGGCACTCAGTTGTCCTGCACATGTCATCTTCGCAGCGTGCAATTTATCTGTGTACACCTCTTCGGTTTTCAACATCACGGACATTTGTCTGTCGTTGACTTTTCAAATCGCCGAGTCCAAGTGCTCATCCATTGTCAGCTGCCAAGGGGTCAGAGGAAGTGACCAGTTCGACGAAGCGAAAGAACCATTTTGAATAAACAATGTGCAGGCGCTTGGTGACCTGCACCATAATGACAGGTGTATGAACATGAACGTGAGACAACTTTATCAATGAATGCCGTTTTATTCTGGAATGAACAAAATCATACACAAAGGATATTAATTCATACAAGCAGTATTGAAATATCGAGCACGAAAGCATACGGAAAAGACCACAAAAATGGCAAACGATTAAAGTGTTATAGAGTGGTATTTTCATTACAGGATAATAACCTACCAAGTGTTCATTATGAAACAGAAGACCAAGAAGGAACCCGAAGAAGTAAAGACAAAAGATGGAGTCATCAGGAGGAACCTGGATAAGATTCGGGTTTCAGCCGCTACTCCACAACCCTCAAACCCATCTAGGCACAGTCAAGTGAGCCTTACAGATTCATTACAGGATAATAACCTACCAAGTGTTCATAATGAAACAGAAGACCAAGAAGGAACCCGAAGAAGTAAAGAGAAAAGATGGAGTCATCAGGAGGAACCTGGATAGGATTCGGGTTTCAGCCGCTACTCCACAACCCTCAAACCCATCTAGGCACAGTCAAGTGAGCCTTACAGATTCATTACAGGATAATAACCTACCAAGTGTTCATAATGAAACAGAAGACCAAGAAGGAACCCGAAGAAGTAAAGAGAAAAGATGGAGTCATCAGGAGGAACTGGATAAGATTCGGGTTTCAGCCACTACTCCAAGACCCTCAAACCCATCTAGGCACAGCCAAGTGAGCCTTACAGAAAAATTCTGCAAGAATTCACTTCTCCTGAGAGAGATAGATAACAAAAGAGAAGGATAGATGGTAAAATAAATGAAAGAGAAGAAAAACAAGAATTAGAATAAAAGAGAATTGTGAAAAAAATAATAAAATATAAAAAAGAATAAAAAGGAAAAAATTTTTTTACAAAAACGTGAAAGAAACAAACCTGAAAGAAACAAATACCCATATGATGAGCGAATGCTCAAGGGAAGGCATAAAAAAGAGAAAATGGAGGTTTGCAATGCTCCACAGCAAAACGCTGCATTACATGGCAGAAAGAAAAAGAAATGCAGCCATAGGCGGGAGTTGTTTATGTTGTTGCTCAACCTCAACAGACGGTATAGCGCAACCTGATGGTGACATCATTGTGTTGCTGCAGGTTGGATTATGGATTAAATTAATCTTCATTCCCAACTGCAAAACTTTTCCTCTTAACAATGCTCTAGAAAGGCAATAGACAATGTGTTCATGTGGCAGATGACACTTGGTGGTCACAAATCGTGCAGCAATGGCTTTAATGGGATGCAATTTGTTTTGTCCTTACTATAAACAGTTGTCCTTGCTTCCCACAGCATCAGCTTCTCCTTGCTTACCACAGTAGTTATCATTACTCAATCAATGTTCTTTTGATTTCATCCATTTAATACTCATTCACCTTGGCCCTTCGGCCACGGATGGTCATACAAAACCACATACATCCTCATCCACGGAGTCAGAATGCATTGCGATACCATCACCATTTGGGGTGCACTGGCTTCTGTTAAGAGGAGCCCTTTCTGCATAAAAAGGTTACAAAAACATCAAACTTTATAACAAAGTTAAGGATGTGTACTTTAACCTCAAAGCAAAGTACAGTCAAAAAAAAAATACTTTTCAAGCTAATACACACATGCATTTTAGCCAGAAGGCCAACTCTCCTGGTCATGGATAAATGCATACAACCTCGACACAAGGTCAGAATGCATGGTCATATCAATCAACATTTTGGGTTGTTTTCTTCATTTGTGAGTTTCAGGAGATGGGAGGAAGTTCTCCCAGGACTCAAAATATCCACATCCAATTTTTTGGTAAAAGATCATGATTCATGAACCAAATTGTGAAACTTTGTTCTCATAGCCTTATTCCAAGGGCTCTTTTAAGAATCTTCACTGAACCTCTGAAGCCTCAACTTGTAGCTTGTTTGTAGTGATATTCCCATCATGATTTTTAAGTCTGAAAAAAAAGAAAACACCACACGCTGGTGGTGTGTGCAAAGGAGATTGACCATGTCCTCGTTGATGGTCACTGGAAGATATCCAGAACTGCAGGGTGTACCGGAGTGCTCAGTGCCTCAATACTGACACCGGCTTGTTGTAGCAACTCTGAAGTTGCACCTTAAATCCAGGAGAATGGTAACATCCCAGGCTAGGATGGATGTTGGCAAGGTCAAGGAAGAGAGGGTAGTTGAGGAGTTTGGGAACAAGCTGAGTGGAGATTTGGGGGGTCTGGGTGCTTTGGGAGGTCCTGAAAAGTTGTGGAGTGCCTTCAAAACCACCGTCCTTGATGTTGACGGTGGATATCTTGGAACTACCGCAGGGCAAAGAAGAATTTTGTCTCTCAAGGGACACTGGATACCATTGACCAGAGTCGCAGGGCCAGGCTGAATGGCAGAGCTGAGCTGTTCAGGAGCTGAGGCGTAAAACTTTACGTGCGCTAAGGGTGGACAAGGAGGCCTATGTTGCGAGGAATCTGTGAGGGGGTAGAGCATCACCTGTGGTCAAGTGATTCTCATCCTGCTTACAGGGGAATTTGTGCATTGCATTCATCCAAGCCTATCCCAAGGTGTGTGAAGTTAGAGCAGAGAGTGGTAGGCTCTTGACAGAGGAGTCCGAAGTGAAGGTCCGCTGGGCCGGTTACTTTGAGCGGTTGTACCAGGTTGATCCACCAGCTGTTGACTTGGATGTCAGGGGTGTTGCAATAATGGTTGCTGACCCTCCATTCAACTGTGGCCCACTTCGCTTGTGGAAACACAGGCTGCGGTGAACCGGTTGAAATGGGGTAAAGCTCCAGGGATCTGTGGCATCCATGCTGAACTTCTCAAGGCTGGTGGAAATGATGCACTCGTGTCGTTGCATGCAGGTCGGTGCTCTGCCTGGAACACAGGCATCATCCAAACTGACTGGAAGAAGGGCTTGTTGTCCCTCTCTAAAAGGAAAGGGTGATCGCCAAGACTGCAACACTACCGAGGGTGTGATGCTGCTCTCAGTGCCGGGCAAGGTCTTTGCTCGAATAATTCTTGATAGGGTTCGCCACCATCTGCTTGAGCACCAGCATGCAGAGCAGTCAGGCTTTACACCAAAGAAGTCAACGATTGACCGTATCCTTGCTCAATGGGTCCTCACCGAATGCAGACGAGAGTTTCGCAGGGGCTGCTTGCAGCTTATGTTGATATCTGTAAAGCGTTTGATTCAGTGAATCGGGATGCCCTCTGGAGGATTCTCGTGTCTTCGTGGGGTGCCACCAAATTGATCGATCTGATGTCTGAACTCTACTCTTGTACTGAGAGTGCTTTGAGATGTGGTGTACCATCTCTGACTTATTTCCAGTTGTTACTGGAGTTCATCAGGGGTGTGTATGGCCCCACACTTTTCAACACTTGTATGGACTGGATTCTCGGGAGGATGTCGCAGAGATCAAGCTGCGGTGCATCGTTTGGGAATGTCAAGATCTCTGACTTTGATTTCGCAGATGATGCAGTAATCTTTGCAGAGACTTTAGATATCCTTTTGGGGTCCTCAAGGTGCTGAATGAGGAGTCTGAGCCACTGGGATTACAGGTTTTCCTGGTCAAAACTAAGATCCAGGCTTTCAATGACATCTTGGATGCTGCTGTCCTGTATGTGCCTGTTTGTGGTGAGGATGTTGAGGTCGTGAGAGATTCACTTACCTTGGCAGTGATATTCATGTCTCTGCTGGCTGTGAGTCAGAGGTGAATAGACGTCTGGGTCGGGCCTGGGGCGTCATGGATTCACTGGATAATGGGTGTGGTGCTGCTGCGGTACCTGTGCGGGAGGACGAAAGTCTGAGTTTTCAGGTCCTTGGTGCTTCCAGCCTTGCTGTATGGATGTGACACTTGGACTCTGATGAAGGATCTGAGACGGAGACTCAATTCCTTTGGTTCCAGGGCTCTTCGGAGAATCCTTGGCTATCGGCTGGTCAGACTTTGTGTCTAACGAGCGCTTGCTGAGAGAGACTCAAATGAGATTTGTTACCTGAATAGTCGTGAGCATCAGCTGTGGCTGTACGGAAATGTGGCTCGTTTTCCTGACGCTGATCCTGCTCACCAGATTCTCTCAGCGAGGGAGTCTCGTGAGTGGAGGAGGCCAATGGCCGACCACGTGCCTCGTGGTTGCAGCAGGTTGATCGGCATCTCAAGGAGATGGGATGGACCAGGCATCTGCCTGGGGGATGCCAGACGGAGGCCCCTGGAGTACCGCGGAAAGTGAACGCAGTGACGCACTGCTCTGGCACATGCTCACATGTTGTCACGGTGAGCATTACTTGTTCCATTTCGAGGATCGGCGCTGGCTTGTTTTTCCATGATTGTTCTGGGACCGGGATTTTGAAATGTTTACAGATGTGCCAGTGGATAACTCTACAGATGCTGTCATGTCTTTCTGTGAACAGCTTTTCCTTTTTTTATTGTGAAATCATTGGGGCTGTGTTTGTTTGTTTCATTTTCTGTATCAGGTCAGTTCGGGTATGGGAGCATGCGCAGGAGCAGTGTATCACTGCGTCCATTTTCCCACTGTTCTCCACAGGCCTCCATCTGGCCATCCTCAGGCAGATGCTGGCCATCCCCATCTCCTTGAGATGTTGATCAACCTGCTGCAATGAGGCACGTGGTCGGCTCATTGGCCTCCTCCACTCACGAAGCTCCTCGCTGAGAGAATCTGGTGAGCAGGATCAGCGTCAGGAAAATGAGCCACATGTCTGTACAGCCACAGCTGATGCTCACGGACTATTCAGGTAACAAATTCATTTGAATCTCTCTCAGCAACCGCTCGTGGACACAAAGACCAACAGCAATAGCCAAGGATTCACCGAAGAGACTGGTACTAAATAATTGTCTCATCTCAGATCGCTAGTCAGAGTCCAAGTCTCACATCCCGTAGAGCAAGACTGGATGCACCAAGGACCTGAAGACTTGGACTTTCATCCTCCTGCACAGGTGCAACTGTGCCACACCCATGATCCAGTGAATCCATGACTCCCAGTCCAGACCCAGACTTCCATTGGACCTCTGGCTCACAGCCAGCGGAGACATTAATATCACTGCTAAGGTAAGTGAATTTCGTGACCTCAACATCCTCACCACAAGCAGGTGCAGACAAAGATGGCGGCGTCCAAGATGTCACTGAAAGCCTGGATCTTCGTTTTGACCCAGGAGACCTGCAATCCCAGTGGCTCCACTCCTCATTCAGCACCTCGAGGCCCCCTAAAAAGGATATCCAGAGACTCCTTAAAGATGACTTCCATTGTCTGCAGTGGATAATGATTTCCTTCTCCCTAAGCTCCAGCTCTGGTCATTTAATCTTCTATGATTTTGTCTGAAGCACAGTCGTTGGTGAACAGGTGACACCATTTTAGCTTTTAGCTTTGGTGTAAAGACTGCCCTATCAGAGGCAGGGATTCCCTTGGAGGAGGTGCAGTCATTATCCTTTTCAGCACACATTTGCTGCTCGTGTGGCGCACAGACCTACAGTACGTATCTGCGTAGGAGGGTGTCTGCGTCCTCTCATCATTTTTGTGACTGATTATATTATCATTGTTTTGGCATATTTTTGTTGCAGCCAGCCATATTCCTTTCCCTGAGAGGCTGTTGGGCCTTGGCTGCTTAACAGGGGTCAACGATGGCACTCAGAGGAGTCGTTGTCAAGAAGGTATATGCAAGGTTGTGTGTTTGCAGCGTCGCTTTCTCCCACTGGTTTGCGAAATGGCTTGCTGTCAACTCAGGATTGGTTTGCTCAAATAGATTGCAGTCGCTCGGAATCGGTCACAGGGGAGGTTGTATCCAAAAACCAACCCCAAACATTTTCAGTTGAGTATTTATGAGACCATACTTTTTTACTTTTTTTTTTTTTACTGAAAAAAGAACAGCTGGGTACGGTTGCTTAAGAGAGCGTACCGAAAGGATGGGTTTGAGACACCAGATTCGAAGCAAACACCGAGTTTAGGCATTCAGTCTTTTCACGTGCAGTGTCAGCTATGTGGCCATTTGAGGTAAGGGGGAGGATGAGGGGGTCCATTGTGCCTGAGGAAGCCGGCTGTGAAGTTGTGAAACATCGCTTGAGACCGGGTCTGCTCTTGCTTTTTTACTCAATTAGTGGAGTCATTCTAGTTTTTACTTTGGTTGGAAGCACCTTCTTATCGTTAAAATGTATAATCCAACGCCCAATCTTAAAAATAAAAAACAAACAAATTGCTACGGCCACGAGTACCGAGTGTATTATGAGGGAGTTATCCCATTTCTCCTCGGAAGAGCCGGACCTGGGCCACCGCTCACAATTAACTTTGTGGTACGGTGTTTTGCTTTAGAACCAACGAACGCCAATCAGTTAACCATGAGTTCCAGTGTCCACCCTCAATTTTGCCATTTAACTAAGGTCACGTGGCTTCCTGATGGGGAACACGCCTCGCAAAGCACCAATCTTATCTTGATTAGATCTTAAGTATGGCGGCCGAGCGTTTAACCGCTGGTAGGTGCCGACTTTTGACAGGTCAATTAGTTGGTAATTTCCTCCCAGTCTATCTCGGTTCAGCCAATGCTGGATCAATGGAAAGGAAAGGACAACAACGGACAGGTTGAACCATCAACAAAAGAATTTATTAATAAGGAAAAGATAAATAAAAAGAACTTTTTATTTCCTTGTGGTGAAAATAAGTAAATTCAATCAAATCAAAATAATATCAAGCAAATAAAGAATTAATCAGGAATAGATGGAAAAACAGTCAAAGAGCAGATGCTTATCACTCTTCTTTACTTTACAATTAAACAGAGACAAGGGTACCCAGCAGATCATTTAGGACGGAAGAGAATCCAATCTCGCTCACCAAGTAGAAGTCGTCATATGTCAAATAAAACGTCCTGAATGTGTGAGCGTGCTTGGTCCACTGCCAGCACTACACCTTGCCGTGTGCTCACTCACAACAGGCTTGAACCCAAAATCGACATCACGTCATCACCCCAAGAACCAGGACGCCAAGAATCAAGGTACGCCAAGAGCAGGTCTCGAGCAGAACCAGCATTAACGTCCGAGCACATCACCGTCAGGAGCCACCAGGAGCCACAACCAACGGACAGCTGCAAGGAGCCGAAAAGCGCTCCAAGACACTGAAGCGCTTGTGAGGCTGACACCAGCGATCAGAGTGCAAGGCTGCAAGGCCGTCACCAACTGTCACAAACTCAACTGTCGCCAGCTCACCAACCGCTTGACTGAAACTGACTGAGCTGAAATAGCTCACCAAATGTTACAAACTCAACTGTCGCCACTCATCAACCGGTCTGACTGGAGCTGACTGGAGCTACTGGACCTGGAAATAGCCGTCACCAGCTGTCACAACTGACACCAAAAAAAACGGTCTCTCCATCTTTTTTTATAGGCAGCCCGTCTGGCGAAGCTCAAGCAGACTTCAGCAAATCACCTTGCCTATTGGTGCATCGTTGCATGTCACCAACTGCAATCTCACGACCATTGCTGCTTACGATGCCATGTTTGTGTGTTGGATGAACCGGCAGAAAGCACCATTGCTAGAATTACTGAGCGAAACGTGAAGCGCTCATAAAACGTCAACAACCATCCACAGAGCTGCCAAATATCGATGGAAAGAGGTGGGGTCAACGTCGGTTAAAGAGGTGGGTGTCGCCGGTTAAAAGAGGTGGGTGTTCGTCAGTGAAAGAGGTCGGTGTGGTAAATGATCACAGCGTATTTGACATCAGAATACTGCTTAGGAAAAGCCGCGGTGTGCTTAATCAAATGTGCTGTAAGTCCAAGGTGTAAATAAACGTCCACTTCCAAGCCAATGTGTCCTGATGGGAAGGGGTAGACGAGCCTCGTTTGCTAACGGCTATCCCGGCTGCATGAATGTGTCTGTTGTAAAGAGAAGGCCATCCCATAAGGAAGGGAATCTATCTTTACCCTTCCTAACGCATCAAAGTTAGAATTTCTGGACATGCATTTATGGAAATAACTGTCTAGGCCTAAATGTATGTCTGCATTCGTCAGATCTGATTCTGAAATCATAACAATATATATATATATTATATACTGGTGGGGTATGCTTAGACACTGTAAATATAATGAACTGTGTTCATATGTCCGGGTTGCTCACCTTCATTTGATTTTTATTTATTTATATTCTCATTTGCAGAGGCTTTCCCGCGGTTCTGATTTTTTCCTGGTGTTCAGCTTCGATGTACATCGCCACAAAATTTCAGCTTCTACTCCACCCGGAAGGTACGTTCTTTAATATCGTTAAGTGAGTCAGTGGTTAGAATGAGCTTTTATATATAGAAAGATGTATATGTATGTTACACACACACACAACACACTTAAATTTCATGACAAAAATGTTGAAATAAGCAAATTGATGTGGCTTTTGAAAATCAGGTTACGTGCTGAAAACGATTGAGATCGAATGGCTCTAATCTCTTTTGCTCTGCTCATGGTGCAGAGTGTAATGGAGGATGGGCATTGCAAACCTCACCGCCCCCACAATGCCCTCAAACTTCCACTTCAACTGACATTGTTCACAAATGATATTAAGGACAAAGGGGGTATTACGCGTTTAGGTATTTTAAGGATTGCAATCAATCATTTTCATTAAATATATGGAACGTCCCTTTACCTGTCCAAATGCATTTTCCATGCAGATCCGTGCATGGTTAACTCGGCGGTTATTCTTCTCAGCATCAGGCATTGTTGTCGATTCATGATGTAGTTTCATAAGCAAGGTAATAGAGGGTATGCAGCGTCACTGATAACAATGGCCTCGATTTCTCACAAATATCCATTGGCTTTGAGGGAAGAAGGTTCCCACTACATTTATCAAAAGTTTTGAGTATGAACGTGCACAGATCCTGCCATCCTACATTAATGTATAAAACTTGAACTATGTCATACGTCTTGGACGATGATAAAAAATGCATTCTGCAGCTAAAATAATCGTAGTGTGTTCAGGTGGCACGATAATTGGGATGAGAGTGCATTAGCTCAAACATTGCTTGAACAATTCATCTGTGGCATGGTGAAGAGCTGACTGAAGTTCTCCGAATACATTTCAGAAATTGATATTCAATAATGCCGACTTGGCTTAACTATATCACTTTTGGTAACAGTTTCATAAAGCAAGGTCCGAGCCATCACGCACTGCTTCAAACGTAGATGCATCGAATGA
>CM068967.1:68302381-68316819 GCA_035128595.1 Eptatretus atami
GCAGAACCAGCATTAACGGTCCGAGCATCACTCACCGTCAGGAGCCACCAGGAGCCACAACCAACGGACAGCTGCAAGGAGCCGAAAAGCGCTCCAAGACACTGAAGCGCTGTGAGGCTGACACCAGCGATCAGAGCTGCAAGGCTGCAAGGCCGTCACCAACTGTCACAAACTCAACTGTCGCCAGCTCACCAACCGCTTGACTGAAACTGACTGGAGCTGAAAATAGCCGTCACCAAATGTTACAAACTCAACTGTCCCCAACCGTCTGACTGGAGCTGACTGGAGCTGACTGGACCTGGAAATAGCCGTCACCCAGCTGTCACCAACTGACACCAAAAAAACGGTCCTCTCATCTTTTTTTATAGGCAGCCCGTCTGGGCGAAGCCTCAAGCAGACTTCAGCCAAATCACCTTGCCTATTGGTGCATCGTTGCATGTCACCAACTGCCAATCTCACGACCATTGCTTGCTTACGATGCCATGTTTGTGGTGTTGGATGAACGGCAGAAAGCAGCCATTTGCTAGAATTACTGAGCGAAAACGTGAAGCGCTCATAAAACGTCAACAACCATCCACAGAGCTGCCAAATATCGATGGAAAGAGGTGGGGGTCAACGTCGGTTAAAGAGGTGGGTGTCGCCGGTTAAAGAGGTGGGTGTCGTCAGTGAAAGAGGTCGGTGTGGTAAATGATCCACAGCCGTATTTGACCATCAGAATAACTGCTTAGGAAAAGCCCGCGGTGTGCTTAATCAAATGTGCTGTAAGTCCAAGGTGTAAATAAATCGTCCACTTCCAAGCCAATGTGTCCTGATGGGAAGGGGGTAGACGAGCCTCCGTTTGGCTAACGGCTATCTCGCGTGCATGAATGTGTCTGTTGTAAAGAGAAAAAGGCCATCCCATAAGGAAGGGAATCTATTCTTTACCCTTCTCAACGCATCAAAGTTAGAATTCTGGACATGCATTTATGGAAATAACTGTCTGAGGACCTAAATGTATGTCTGCATTCGTCAGATCTGATTCTGAAATCCATAACAATATATATATATATATATACTGGTGGGGTATGCTTAGACACTGTAAGTAATAATGAACTGTGCTTCATATTGTCTCGGGTTGCTCACCTTCATTTGATTTTTCATTTATTTATATTCTCATTTGCAGAGGCTTTCCGACGGTTCTGATTTTTCCTGGTGTTTCAGCTTCGATGTACATCGGCACACAAAATTTCAGCTTTCTACCTCACCCGGAAGGTACCGTTCTTTAATATCGTTAAGTGAGTCAGTGGTTAGAATGAGCTTTATATATTAGAAGATGTATATGTATGTACACACACACACACACACTTCTAAATTTCATGACAAAAATGTTGAAATAAGCAAATTGATGTGGCTTTTGAAAATCAGGTTACGTGCTGAAAACGATTGAGATCGAATGGCTCTAATCTCTTTTGCCTCTGCTCATGGTGCAGAGTGTAATGGAGGATGGGCATTGGCAAACCCTCACCGCCCCCACCAATGCCCTCAAACTTCCACTTCAACCTGACATTGTTCACAAATGATATTAAGGACAAAGGGGGTATTAACCGTTTAGTATTTTAAGGATTGCAATCAATCATTTTCATTAAATATATGGAAACGTCCCTTTAACTGTCCAAATGCATTTTCCATGCAGATCCGTGCATGGTTAACTCTGCGGTTATTCTTTCTCAGCATCAGGCATTGTTGCTGATTCATGATGTAGTTTCATAAGCCAAGGTAATAGAGGGTATGCAGCGTCACTGATAACAAATGGCCTCGCATTTCTTCCACAAATATCCACTTTGCTTTGAGGGAAGAAGGTTCCCACCTCACATTTATCAAAAAGTTTTGAGTATGCAACGTGCACAGATCCTGCCCATCCTACATTAATGTATAAAAACTTGGAACTATCGTCAATACGTTCTTGGACGATGATAAAATGCCATTCTTGCAGCTAAAATAATCGTAGTGTGCTTCAGGTGGCACGATAATTGGGATGAGAGTGCCATTAGCTTCAAACATTGCTTGAACCAATTCATCCTGTGGCATGGTGAAGAGCTGAGCTGAAGTTTCCTCCGAATAACATTTGCAGACAATTGATATTCCAATAATGCCGACTTGGCTTAACTATATCACCTATTTGGTAACAGTTTTCATAAAGCAAGGTCGAGCCATCACGCAACTGGCTTCAAACGTAGATGCATCGATGAACTTTCAATACAATTAGACACTGCGCAGATAATAAATATTTTCTTTGGAAACCTGAAAATTCATCTTGTACATTCTTTACAGCCAACGACAATTGGAGAGATGACAGCAAATTAAAATTTAGTATAAATGCTAGAACAGGCACATACCTCTGACTGGTTGAACAGTTTACGTTTTGTATTCCACTGACAGGGCAGATCTGCTGACCTGAACCAAAGTCAAATCAACTTGTTCTTGTCACCTCCCCAACTCATCCACCAAGTTTCGTCCGAATCAATCCACACCTTTTTGAAATATCATGCTATATATCGTTTTTGGCCCTATCTCTCAATGGTAAACAATCACTTATTTGGTCTTCCATTTGATGAAAGAATTAAATAATTCTAGTATCCAGATCTGGATCCAGTTCTTCACCATAATCGAATCACTTGACCATTGTGACATACCCAACCTGTGCACCATGTTTCTTCCAAATTCATCCATGTTTTGAGATATCCTGCTCACAGACAGACAAACAGGGGTGAAAACAGCTTCGGTGACAGGTGAAAATGCAAGTTATGATTCCAACCCGGTGTAAGGAAGCTTACCTTCCAAGGTTGGTCCGCTCGTTGCAGCTTCACTACGTATCTCAATGAGGAACCCATTGTGAAAGCATTGGAACAATGCCGGCACAAGTAGACAATCATCAGCATTCATCTTATATTTTCCATTGATGATACCATGCCAGTCGCAAACGATAACTTACTCGAATACAGTATGGCATACATTAAAGCAATGCATATGAATGCGCTCTGTATCACAAGGCATTAATGCTTGTAAAATATTCGATCATGTGACTTCAGCTTTTTAAATTTGACTCGGACTAATTATTACAAATTACGTAAGCATACGATTGGATGAAGGTTTTAAAAGTTTAAATTTTTTAATAGACTTCTCACGCTCGAATAAAAATGAATCCTCTTCATTTAACTCCGAAACATTGCAGATGAGCATCAAATTAACTGGTACGGATGAACATTTTTGATCTCTGAAAGGGAGTGAAATGGGAATGACATGGACAGGAAAGGAAATTTTTTGATGAAGGATATTGGAGAATCCTAACAGCTGATTTGAAAATGCCACCGATTCAAGTACAGTATAATTATTTCTTCCAGATCAATCTCATACCACTCCTTATGTGAAAAAAGACATGTCAGTAAACCACAGCATCTCTGATATCCACCTCTTTAACTGTTGCAGAGTTGGATTGAGGGGTGGGCCAACACATTCTCTTTTGAAATTCATGCAAGCGTACATCTCTATGAGCTCTTGAAAGTTGGCCAGAGCAGTTTGTATTATCTGCCAAGGGCTAAGAGGGTTAAATTTAGTCAATATCACAGCTGCATCATATACCCCAGTAAGCGGTGCCATGTGATAAACCCGGCGCACTGGATTACCTCGGGATAGAGAAAGAGCTTCTGCTGGGTGCAACCTGAAGCCAGATTTACTGCAGATCAGCCAGGATGGTCGACAGCAGGAAGCCAGTGTTGCTCCATTTTCACATGTAAGATGTGTTTCGAACTTCACAAGAGCTGATTTGCTGCCTCATGGTGTGCACTTAGAGCTCACAGTGAACTGTACTGTGTCAATATGCAGAGGTACAGTGTGTGTGTCTAAGTGGGTGTATATATATATATTGTTACGGATTTTAGAATCTGGTCTGATGAATGCATCCACACATCCTTGTCCTCATACAGTTATTTCCTTAAATGCATGTTCAGATTAGTCCCATCCCCATGTCTAATGGGATCTTAAATGTGATGTGTTGATAAGGGTAAAGGATAGATCCCCTCTCTTATGGGAAGCTTTTTTCTTTACCACAGACACGTTCACACACATTTCTTTCACGAGCTCTGAAGCCCGCCCTCATTTTTCCTCAGCAACATTCTTTCGCGAGCTCCAACGCCCGCCTTTTTTGAGAGCGCAAGGGTCGTCATGGTAACCGTGCTCCAGTGCGGCGGGGTGAGCTTGGGGCGGACGGCACCCCGCGGAGACGGCCCGGGGATATAAAAACGAGCGAGGGGAACGTTCTAGAGAAAAAAAAGTGTGAAGAGAAAAAGTCCAAGGAGAAAAAGTGAGGAGAGAAAGGAGGGGAAAAAAGCATTCTGAAGAGAAAAGCGTGAGGAGAGGAAAAGCGAAAGGAGGGAAGAAAAAGCAAAGGGCGAGAGAAGCGACCAAGAAGCGGGTGTCTGACCAGCGCCGAAGAGACAATTCGCCCTTGCAGTGCTTTGGCAAGCGAGCGTGTGGTGTATGTGTGGGTGTGAGCAGTGCCGCCAACAAGTGAGGCATGGGTAGATCACCAACAACACCAGGGTCGAAACCCGCGACGGACGATCTCGGGGCCCTCCAGAGCGTTGATGGGTTCAGCTGCCCCGTGAGAGGGTGCACGGCAAAGCTGGGTGCTGGCGACGGACGTGACACGCACGCACGCATTTTCAGGACGTTTTCGCTTCACGGATGACTTTCTGGTGAGCTAGACGATTCTCCCCCTCCCCTCCCCCTGAATGATCTGCTGGGTACCCTTGTCTGCGTTTAGCTGTAAGTCAACCCCTGATAAGCATCTGCACTTTGTCTCTTTCCTGGCATTTTGATTGATTTTGCTTTGAAATTCATTCTTTATTTACCTCAGCAAATAAAAAGCTCTTTTATTTTTTATTTTATTATTAATAAATTATTTGTCGATTTCCAACCTGTCTGTGTTTGTCCTTTCCTTCTATTGGTCTAACATTGTCCGAACCTAGATTAGACTGGGAGGTAATTACCACAGATTTGACCAAAAAATCGTCGGCACGCACCAGCGGTTAAAACGCTTGGCGGCCATAATTAAAATCTCATGAGATAACACTGGTGCTTTGCCAAGGCCACGCTCCCCACTCAGGTAACCACGTGACCTGGAGTTAAACGGAATAATTAGACGGCAGACACTGGAACTCGTGGTTGACTGGGTGGCGTTCGTGTTTTCAAAACAACCGACCGTACCACAACGTTAATTGTGAGCGGTGGCCCCAGGTCCGGCTCTATCGAGGACAACCGGGGATTAATATCCCTGAGTGACAAGCTGGTGTCTCGGTTCCCGTGGCCACAACAATATATATATATATATATATATATATATATATATATATATATATATAATATATATATATATATATATATATAATATATATATATATCTGGAAAAAAAAATAAGAAAACCACTCCAAATAAAATTTAAATCAGCATCTCTACATGTATGGCAGCCATTCCATTCCAGTGTCTGTTGAATTCCAACACAGGCACACCTCATTCTACTTCGTGAGGTACTGATTAGGTGATCACCTGAACCGAATCTTATTTAACAAGGAAAAGTATAAAAACCACTGCTGTGGTCATCACTATCCTCTTGCAATAGGACCAGCTGGATGGAAAAAAACAGTGCTAGTAGTACCTCAAAAGTAATTGGAATCAAAAAGAATACTATTGACCATGCCAAAAGAGTTGAAAGAAAAGTTTTGAGTGAGGAAAAGAAGGGTTCAATTCTGGCTTTACTGGCAGAGAGAATACAGTGAGCATCACATTGCTTCCATCCTTAAAATTTCAAGGACTGTGGTTCATAAGAACAAGGTCAAGCAGCAGACATTGGGGACACCAAAGCTACAGACTGGCAGAGGGCAAAAACGACTTTCCACTGACCGGGCTGACCGCCAACTCATTCGAATGTCACTCAACAACCATAGGATGACATCAAGTGACCTACAAAAAGAATGGCAAACGGCAGCTGGGGTGAAGTGCACGGCGAGGATGGTTCGAAACAGGCTCCTAGGGGCAGGGCTGAAGTCGTGCAAAGCTAGAAAAAGCCCTTCATCAATGAGAAGCAAAGAAGAACCAGGCTGAGGTTTGCAAAAGACCATAAGGATTGGACCGTAGAGGATTGGAGTAAGGTCATCTTCTCTGATGAGTCCAATTTTCAGCTTTGCCCAACACCTGGTCATCTAATGGTTAGATGGAGACCTGGAGAGGCCTACAAGCCACAGTGTCTCGCACCCACTGTGAAATTTGGTGGAGGATCAGTGATGATCTGGGGGTGCTTCAGCAAGGCTGGAATCAGGCAGATTTGTCTTTGTGAAGGACTCATGAATCAAGCCACGTACAAGGTTGTCCTGGAAGAACACTTGCTTCCTTCTGCTCTGACAATGTTCCCAAACTCTGAGGATTGGTTTTTCCAGCAGGACAATGCTCCATGCCACACAGCCAGGTCAATCAAGGTGTGGATGGAGGACCATCAGATAAAGACCCTGTCATGGCCAGCCCAATCTCCAGACCTGAACCCATTTGAAAACCTCTGGAATGTGATCAAGAGGAAGATGGATGGTCACAAGCCATCAAACAAAGCCAAGCTGCTTGATTTTTTGCGCCAGGAGTGGCATAAAGTCACCCAACAACAATGTGAAAGACTGGTGGAGAGCATGCCAAGACGCATGAAAGCTGTGATTGAAAATCAGGGTTATTCCACAAAATATTGATTTCTGAACTCTTCCTAAGTTAAAACATTAGTATTGTGTTGTTTAAAAATGAATATGAACTTGTTTTGTTTGTATTATTTGAGGTCTGAAAACACTGAATCTTTGTTGTTATTTTGACCAGTTGTCATTTTCTGCAAAAAAATGCTCCAAATGACAATATTTTTATTCGGAATTTGGGAGAAATGTTGTCAGTAGTTTATAGAATAAAACAAAAATGTTCATTTTACTCAAAACCATACCTATAAATAGTAAAACCAGAAAACTGATAATTTTGCAATGGTATCTTAATTTTTTCCGAGAGCTGTATATGTATGTATATATATCTCTATCTCTATCTCTATCTCTATCTCTATATATATTTTATATCTATATATTGTTACCATACTCCCTTGATCTTTCCATGCTGAAAGAGACACAGAGATCGTCCAAATTCCTTTTGACGACATAATATTGGATCGGTGGTGAGGATGAAGGTTGCTTCCTCCGTACGTAAATGAAACGAGCTCCGACCTCGGCTCAATATCCTGAACATATCTGCATTGTGCTGGTCTGCACAGATAGGGTTGGCAAGCAGATGCTGTGCAATGGCAGATGAAGCAATACCGTGGCGGGTGGTTCTGGATATTTCTACATGCTCGCACTGGTTGTGTTCTGACCCTCACAATCTTTCTTCGAATCGCCAAGGGGACATGTTGTTTGATCCGATCAGCCAATCTTAGTGTTGCGCGGCCCACGCACTGAGCTCCACATCGGCACTTAAACTCATAAATAACATTGCTGGTTTGTGAGGTGGGTAGCACATCTTTCTTGAATGACGTACAGCAAATGGCGAGAGGTAAAGATTACTCGGGGCTGCACAGCCAAAAACGTGTTGGATACAATATGTTTGATTTGTACTTTAAACCTTCATGATGATTGCCCTTTCCAGGGCATCCTGATATAGACCGGACATTTGTCCGGACCAATCTTCCGACTTTTATCGTGTTTAGAAACTTGTGCACGTATCTCTTAACTATATGCTCAGGATAACCATTCTCACCGAGTATATCCATGATTTTGTCAATTTCAGCAGGAAGATTACAAGGTGAACAAATCTCTGTCTTCTGTTAACCAGGATATTGAGCAAGGCAATTTTGTTTTCTCGTGGAGCTGTAGGAATCCCTCCGAGTATACTGCCCTGTGAAAGTCGGCTTCCGGTAGACGGATGTTGTGAAACCAAGGTTGGATCTATCAACCAACACGTCCAAAAACGGTAACGTGTTTGACGATTCCAGCTCCGTGGTAAACTTCAGCGCTGGATGGAGAGTGTTGAGCCATGCCTGGAAATTGTCACATGCCATCCGAGACTCAAACAAAGCAAAAATGTCATCAACATACCGATAGTATGATTGAAAAATGATTTTTTTTAAAAAATCAACCGCTGTCACAACGGGAACCCAATGGGTTCAGGAGTTGTCTGGTATGTAATAAAACTAGATCAACTCTGCCAATTTGAGCAAAAACAGCAAGAGCAGACCCGGGCTCAGGCAACATTTTGCCGGCTATGCAGCTGGCTTCATCAGGCACAATGGACTATTGTGCCTGATACTGTGCAGATATATATATATATATATTTACATATATATATATATACATATATATATATATATATATATATATATATATATATATATATATATTATAAAGACCCACCCACATCTCTCACCTGTGAATGGAGGGAATAGCTAATCAGCTCTCACCTAATCAACTAAACCCAGGTGGCTAGGATTATGTAAATAATTGGCACCTCCTGCACTCCTCTCGCCAAAGAAGCTGCATAAGTAACTCAAGAAGGCCTACACAAGGAAAGGCATTTGCTGTTTCAAACCCTTCCCAGAGTTCCTCCACAACTATGAAGACATTCACACAAAGTACACACAAGAGAATCCCAATGCTACACACCCCTCAAATGCCGGATTGGTTTCATCGCTTATTGGGGAATCATCAGTGACAGGGCAGACAGCAATACATACCAATGAGGTCCCAAGCATGTGCCATGTTCAAACATCAAAAGCAGTCAATATATAATGATAAAGAAAGACACACCCACATCTCTCACCTGTGAATGGTGGGAATAGCCAATCAGCTCTCACCTAATCAAAAACCAAGGTGGTTAGGATTATCTAAATGTATTAACACCTCTCATGCTCCTTTCGGGTGGTGGGCTTGGGATCCTAGAATCCTGAGTTCAAATCCTACTCGGCTGTTGAATTAATACCAGGTGGGGTTGACTGCCTGTCATCCTTCCGAGGTCGGCAAAATGAGTGCGTAAAGTCACCAAGAAGGCATACACAAGGTAAGCGCTATGCTGTATATGTCTGTACGTCTGTATGTGTGTGTGTGTTGTGTTTGTGTATACAGGTATATATATTTATAAAACCCGTACAAGTATAGGTTTATCGCGGGTGTCAGGCAGTGTTCTACCAAACAGTAATCGGTTATCGTTAACTCAGGCTTACATGTTGTTGGGGAACAGTTCAGGAAGTATTGTTTCGCAATAGGAAGAATTCTGGTATTAACACTTTCTGGAGCATTAATTCTTACTTCGAGTTCTTCGATAAAATTAGACGCCTCAGTTGAAGTTTTTGTTTTTTCAACTTTATATACAAATTTGTATTTAGTACTAGTAAGGGATTCACTCTTCAAAGTAATTGACAAGGTTTTTTTTAAACTCTTTCAGAAGTTTTTATGTGTCAGGTTTGATAAAGCATTCTTTTCTAAAATAAATGCTCAAGTTTTCATTGTTTTGATAAGCAGAAGTTTATGGATGCTGTTAATTTTATTCGATTTTTACTTTTGTGTCTTTTTGTGGGATAATGTTTCAACAGGTTCAGGATATTCCCATGTGTGGGAATTGCAGCCCCCTACGAGTGGCCATTTTTATTATTTTCTGTGAATATTCATTTATGCAGAAACTGATGAAGGAGAAAAAAAATTAGGATTAGCTAAAAAATTATTTCATGCATGTCGTTATATAGATGATATTTGTGTGGTTAACTATAATTTTTTTGATCGGCAGCTTCACAAAGTTTATCCAGATAGCCTGATTGTAAACAGGAGTGGTAATGATTGTACAGTTGCTGCATATGTGGATGTGTTGGTTGGAGTTGGAGACAGATGGTTTTAGTACAAGTGTATATCATAAAGTTGATGATTACAGTTTCCTGTAGTCTTGTACACCTTTCCAGGTGACAATGTACCAATTGAAATGGGTTACAATGTCTTTTCATCTCAGATACTTAGATTTGCAAGAATTTGTTCAGTAAAGGATGATTTGTGGAACGTGCTGAGAAGGTTCTTTTCCATGAAGTTAAACAGAGGATATTTGGCTGATTGTTTGATCAGGTCTTGTGAGAATGTCTTTATTTAAGTATGGAATGATCTCCCTGGAAAGGTAGTGGCAGCAGAAAGAGTATATTGGTTTCAATGGGAATTACATTTTTTAAAGTTTGGTTGGTTTTCACGGAAACAAGTTCCTATTGCATTGCATTTGATGTAATAATAATGAATTAATTATTTAGTGAGGTAAGCTCTTTAATTATCATTATTGATTAAACATATATATTTATGGATGGTATTAAATAATGGAGGCATTTGGATGAAAATACAATAAATAAATATTATTTTAAAAATACGTTATAAATAAGAATTAATATAATTTCTTCGTGGTTGCTAAGATATGCAGGGCAGCATGTTAAATCGGTTGTTCATGACAGTTTCAATATTTGAATGACAGTTTGAGTCTATGGTTAGATGGAGTTGCTGTGTAATGGAGATGTCGACAAGGTAAAGTGTTTATCACTTAATATATTAATGTATAAAGTGGTGTATGATTAAAGTTAGTCATATGTAGTAATACTATAATAAAAAAAATAATTAAATAAGTTTGTCGAAAGATATTGCATTGTTATGTTGACTGACTGTCTAGACACAACTTTGAGGTTGTGGATCCATTGATGTTGAGTAATGTACTGATGTGGACCTGTGACTGGGGTTGTGGATCCGCTGTTTGGAGAGGTTCTGGGCTGAAAAGGATCGAAACCTTGATGAAAAACTGTGCCCAGCTGATGATCCGGGCAATTGGGAAATCAGTCAATTGCTTATAAAGTTTAGGTTATAACTTCAAACAAAATAGCTTTTGTAAGTACTTACCGGTACATAATATATCTGTGTTTGTGTGGTTACATATGTGTGTTCGTGTGTGTGTGTGTGTGTGTGTGTGTGTGTGTGTGTGTCTGTCTTGTATGTCTCGCTTCCTTCTTGGGACTACGGTGGCAGTAATTGGTCTTTATTTTGATATATGATCACCACATGACGAAAAGGTGTGAGAGCAGTTTCATTTTTGGCCCCTCGGGCAGGGTCAAAATGTCGATTACCAAAAATGCATTCACAGCACATTAAAAAAAACATTTACTGGAATGGGCCCTCAGTAGAGTGCATACCTCCGCCAGGCTGAACATTTTACTTTTGTATCCCACTGATAAGCTGGATCTGCATCCATACCTTAACCAAAATCTAATCGGCTTGATGTTGTCACTTAACCAACTCGTCCACTAAGTTTTGTCATAACTTGTCCACAACTATTTGAAATATCAATGCTGGAAATCGTTTTGGCCCCATCTCTCAATGGTGAAGAATCACTCAAATATCACTCAAAAACAACAAGCCTAGTGTTGGCTTAATGGTCAGGGGTGGCTGGCTTAAGATTTTAGTGTCTTGAGTTTAAGCCCTGTCCTGCTGTTGAATTAACACCAGGTGCATTGACTCTGCCTGCTATGTTTCTGAGGTTGGTGAAATGAGTACCAGTGTGCTGGTAACAGTGGGCATTGCATTTGTGCACAGCTGTGCTTCCAGAAAATGATGCAGCCAAGCAGCCACAGGTTGCATATTAATAAATAAAAAACTAAAAAAAACAAAAAAAATTCTCATATTTGGATCCAGATTCGGATCGTCACCAAAATCAAATCAATTTGTGCTTGTCACAACCCAAACTGTCCACCAAATTTTGTCTGAATCCATCCACAACGTTTTGAGATATCCTGCTCATAGACAAACAGATAGACAGGATAAAAGCATAACTTCAGTCCACCTTTGGTGGCAGAGGTAATGAAACTTTGTATATGCAATCAACATTGGGGGATGCATGAAATATGGAACGATTTTTTTGGATTTCACCCCCAATCCATGCACCAGGAGGTGGGGAGTTAGGGCACAAGGGTTCAGTCAAAATTGGGGAAAAAAAAATTTAATCTCAAAATTTGATATTGGGTCATTCCTGTGGAACTTTTTGCCATCATCGAAATTTGCTTTTGGTGAAAGTATGGGGATTTGTGATGGCTCATCATCGACTTCACCCAGTTATTTTTTATTTATTTCACAGAGACAACAGAGCTGTGATGATTGTTCCATCCCTTTGTGTGTATTTTAAGCTGTTTCTTCATTTGAGTTTCCAGTTGGCACTGTGTGATGCATCATCAAAGCACATATACTTTAAACATGCAAACGAAATGGGTAATTTAACTTTGGGTTATCAAAATGCAAATGTTCATTTGATATTTTGTTCTCTTAAATGAGTAATTACTATCAATAAGCGACGAAGTAAATAGATTAAATGGAAGAAGGAATTGTGGTGTGTGTGTCGCACGATATTAGCATGCAATGGAAATTAAAGGAAGGTGAATCTTAATGAGAGCCTTTCATGGGAATCAACACGAACTGCTCACCAAACCGAGATGCAACCACTGTCCTGCCGGTAATTTGCTTCTTCTCCTCCTGCTGTGCAAAATCACACTGTGCCTGATGTACAAGGATATACAGGGAACTTTGACGCTGGGGGAGACCATTCTGCCCATCATGCCTCCGCTGATTCAACCCCAGAAACCATCACACATCCACATGCAATCTGCCTTCAAGTCCTGCAAAAATAATTCTCCATTGCATGTAGGTACCAATGTAATTCCAATGGAAACCGATCTACTCTTTCTGCTGCCACTACCTTTCTGGGAAGAATCATTCCATGCATCGACAACTCTGACTGAGAGACCCCTACCTTACCTTGAAAAACCCTTGAATTGCTGAGGCCTCTGGTCCTATTGCTGAAATTTTTTATTTTGCTGAAACATTCATCTGCACTTATTTTGCCTTTATCCTTCATTATCTTCAGCATGTCGATCAAATTTCAAGTATTCGCCTCTTTTTTCATGTACAAAGTTTTACCTCTCAGCCGATCCTCATAGCTTAGTCTATCTCGGCCCGGAATCAATCTACTCACCCTATGCTGGGCTGTATCGTCTTTGACAGCAATGTACTTCCTCAAATGTGGTGACACAAACTGTGCATAATATTTTACATGAGGTCTCAATGAATTCCTAAGCAATGTTAACACTACCTCTTTTGATTTATAATTTATTTTCTCTAGACGACAACCTAAATCCAATTTGCTTCACATCCAGCAATCTGGCATTGTCCTGTCTGCTACCTCCCATATCTATTATCACCCAGATCTTCTTCTGTGTGACACGCCCCAAGATTGCCCCTTGCATCATATAATCTCTATTTTCATGATTCTTAACCCATCCCAACACCTGATCCTTACATTTATTTATGCTAAACTGCATCTGCCAATATATTAAGTATCTAAACTTTCCTGAATCTGATCACCACCACACCTCTGTGATCTACCTTACCTCCAAGCTTTGTGTCATCTGTAAATTGAAGAGAGAAGAGAGACCATAAGGTGTTCCAAAAAGACCTGGACAACTTTGGTTGTTAATGTATTGAGTACCACAAACGATACAACGACACCCTTTGTTTTATAGCACACAGAAACTCATGACGTTTTCCATATTTCAGGTCAGGTGGTTTATGTGAAATAAATGGCAACTCCACAGGAGAAAGCTTCAAGTGTGTCAAATGGTTTATCGAAATGAGATCCGACAAGCAAGTTCAGCATAATTTCTGCAAAGGTATGGAAGGAATCCGCCATCCAAGACTAGTATCAGAGAGTGATGCAAGTAGAGGATTAATGGGCTTCTGAGGCAGCCATTCAAATGAATGGGGATAAAGGGAAAAAACTCTCTGACTCAGGCCCAAAAGCCCAAAATAGGAAGACTGATTTCCTCCCCTCCCATAAAAGCAAATGAAAATTGAGACTTACTGATTAAAGCACTTCTTTCCTTTCATATTTTCATTCCACTCAAAGAGCGAACCAATGAATATTTGTCATGTTCTACTTTCGGGAATAACTTCATTTTCTTATAATATTCACTTATCTCTTTCAAGCACGAAAGAAAGGGCTGTTAGGATTAGTTTTTGTAAAATTCGGTTTTGTAAAATGTAAATCCCTCATTCGGTTTTGTAAAATGAGGAAGTGTTTTTGGAGCACAGTCGTGCCGTGAAAATGGAGGAAGTATTCTGTGCCCTTGTCTCTCGTGGCTTATATTTAAATCTCAGAAACACTAACAGAACAAAGTTTAGTTAAAAACAGCTTTTAAACGTAGGTTTATCAAAATCAATTAAAGGCCATTTTCATTTTTCGTGTTAAAATGAGTCAAGACTGCTTGAGACGGGTTGCCTCGCCCGGACCAAGTCATTTCCTTTGTGGAAACACACTCTGGAAAAACCATTGTTATG
>CM068967.1:68321408-68331813 GCA_035128595.1 Eptatretus atami
TGTGTGTGTGTGTGTGTGTGTCTGTCTTGTTATGTCTCGCTTCCTTCTTGGGACTACGGTGCAGTAATTGGTCTTTATTTTGATTATGATCACCACATGACGAAAAGGTGTGAGAGCAGTTTCATTTTTGGCCCCTCGGGCAGGGTCAAAAGGTCGATTACCAAAAATGCATTCACAGCACATTAAAAAAAACATTTACTGGAATGGGCCCTCAATAGAGTGCATACCTCCGCCAGGCTGAACAATTTACATTTTGTATCCCACTGATAAGCTGGATCTGCATCCATACCTTAACCAAAATCTAATCGGCTTGATGTTGTCACTTAACCAACTCGTCCACTAAGTTTTGTCATAACTTGTCCACAACTATTTGAAATATCATGCTGGAAATCGTTTTGGCCCCATCTCTCAATGGTGAAGAATCACTCAAAATCACTCAAAAACAACAAGCCTAGTGTTGGCTTGATGGTCAGGGGTGGCTGGCTTAAGATTTTAGTGTCTTGAGTTTAAGCCCTGTCCTGCTGTTGAATTAACACCAGGTGCATTGACTCTGCCTGCTATGTTTCTGAGGTTGGTGAAATGAGTGCCAGTGTGCTGGTAACAGTGGGCATTGCATTTGTGGCACAGCTGTGCTTCCAGAAAATGATGCAGCCAAGCAGCCACAGGTTGCATATTAATAAATAAAAACTAAAAACAAACCAAAAAAATTCTCATATTTGGATCCAGATTCGGATCGTCACCAAAATCAAATCAATTTGTGCTTGTCACACACCCAAACTGTCCACCAAATTTTGTCTGAATCCATCCACAACCTTTTGAGATATCCTGCTCATAGACAAACAGATAGACAGGGATAAAAGCATAACTTCAGTCCACCTTTGGTGGCAGAGGTAATGAAACTTTGTATATGCAATCAACATTGGGGGATGCATGAAATATGGAACGATTTTTTTGGATTTCACCCCCAATCCATGCACCAGGAGGTGGGGACTTAGGGTCACAGGGTTCAGTCAAAATTGGGGGGAAAAAAAATTTAATCTCAAAATTTGATATTGGGTCATTCCTGGTGGAACTTTTTGCCATCATCGAAATTTGCTTTTGGTGGAAAGTATGGGGATTTGTGATTGCTCATCATCGACTTCACCCCAGTTATTTTTTATTTTATTTCACAGAGACAACAGTGCTGTGATGAATGTTCCATCCCTTTGTGTGTATTTTAAGCTGTTTCTTCATTTGAGTTTCCAGTTGGCACTGTGTGATGCATCATCAAAGCACATATACTTTAAACATGCAAACGAAATGGGTAATTTAACTTTGGGTTATCAAAATGCAAATGTTCATTTGATATTTTGTTCTCTTTAAATGAGTAATTACTATCAATAAGCGACGAAGTAAATAGATTAAATGGAAGAAGGAATTGTGGTGTGTGTGTCGCACGATATTAGCATGCAATGGAAATTAAAGGGAAGGTGAATCTTAATGAGAGCCTTTCATGGGAATCAACACGAACTGCTCACCAAACCGAGATGCAACCACTGTCCCGCCGGTAATTTGCTTCTTCTCCTCCTGCTGTGCAAAATCACACTGTGCCTGATGTACAAGGATATACAGGGAACTTTGACGCTGGGGGAGACCATTCTGCCCATCATGCCTCCGCTGATTCAACCCCAGAAACCATCACACATCCACATGCAATCTGCCTTCAAGTCCTGCCAAAAATAAATCTCCATTGCATGTAGGTACCAATGTAATTCCAATGGAAACCGATCTACTCTTTCTGCTGCCACTACCTTTCTGGGAAGATCATTCCATGCATCGACAACTCTGACTGAGAGACCCCTACCTTACCTTGAAAAACCCTTGAATTGCTGAGGCCTCTGGTTCTATTGCTGAAATTTTTATTTTGCTGAAACATTCATCTGCACTTATTTTGCCTTTATCCTTCATTATCTTCAGCATGTCGATCAAATTTCCAAGTATTCGCCTCTTTTTTCATGTACAAAGTTTTACCTCCTTCAGCCGATCCTCATAGCTTAGTCTATCTCGGCCCGGAATCAATCTACTCAACCTATGCTGGGCTGTATCGTCTTTGACAGCAATGTACTTCCTCAAATGTGGTGACCAAAACTGTGCATAATATTTTACATGAGGTCTCAATGAATTCCTAAGCAATGTTAACACTACCTCTTTTGATTTATAATTTATTTCTCTATGACGACAACCTAAATCCAATTTGCTTCACATCCAGCTATCTGGCATTGTCCTGTCTGCATACCTCCCATATCTATTATCACCCCCAGATCCTTCTTCTGTGTGACACGCCCCAAGATTGCCCCTTGCATCATATAATCTCTATTTTCATGATTCTTACCCATCCCCAACACCTGATCCTTACATTTATTTATGCTAAACTGCATCTGCCAATATATTAAGTATCTAAACTTTCCTGAATCTGATCACCACCACCCTCTGTGATCTACCTTACCTCCAAGCTTTGTGTTATCTGTAAATTGAAGAGAGAAGAGAGACCATAAGGGTGTTCCAAAAAGACCTGGACAACTTTGGTTGTTAATGTATTGAGTACCACAAACGATACAACGACACCCTTTGTTTTATAGCACACAGAAACTCATGACGTTTTCCATATTTTCAGGTCAGGTGGTTTAATGTGAAATAAATGGCAACTCCACAGGAGAAAGCTCGGTGCATCAAATGGTTTATCGAAATGAGATCCGACAAGCAAGTTCAGCATAATTTCTGCACAAGGTATGGAAGGAATCCGCCATCACAGACTAGTATCAGAGAGTGATGCAAGTAGAGGATTAATGGGGCTTCTGAGGCAGCCATTCAAATGAATGGGGATAAAGGGAAAAACTCTCTGACTCAGGCCCAAAAGCCCAAAATAGGAGACTGATTTCCTCCCCCTCCCATAAAAGCAAATGTAAAATTGAGACTTACTGATTAAAGCACTTCTTTCCTTTCATATTTTCATTCCACTCAAAGAGCGAACCAATGAATATTTGTCCATGTTCTACTTTCGGGAATAACTTCATTTTCTTATAATATTCACTTTATCTCTTCAAGCACGAAAGAAAGGGCTGTTAGGATTAGTTTTTGTAAAATTCGGTTTTGTAAAATGTAAATCCCTCATTCGGTTTTGTAAAATGAGGAAGTGTTTTTGGAGGACAGTCGTGCCGTGAAAATGAGGAAGTATTCTGTGCCCTTGTCTCTCGTGGCTATATTTTAAATCATCAGAACACTAACAGAACAAAGTTTAGTTAAAAACAGCTTTTAAACGTAGGTTTTATCAAAATCAATTAAAGCATTTTCATTTTCGTGTAAAATGAGTCAGACCTGCTTGAGAACGGTTGCCTCGCCCGGACCAAGTCATTTCCTTTGTGGAAACACACTCTGGAAAAACCATTGTTATGTAATCTCCCATTACGTTCAAGTTGTGCGAAGACCGTGTTTATAAGCCAGGCATTTCTCTCGGTTCAAAATCTCTTCTGTTTGACGGTTTTTTCATTTTCTCATCTTGTCCAATGGTAAATGACTGAGACATGAACTATCTTTCATCTGACGAAGAAGATAACCATCACATATTTGGTAAGTTGTGTTTTGTGTGTGTGTGTGTGTGTGTGTGTGTGTGTGTGTGTGTGTGTGTGTGTGTGTGTGTGTGTGTGTGTATTGTAAAGTCTGGCTTCCTCTTAGAATGATGGTGAAGCAATTGATTATTTTAAATCATGATACGATTAATAGTTTTTGTATTTTTTAGATCCTCGTGGAGGATCTCAAGTCTTACTCACTTGTTGTTCTTCATCTTCTTCTTGTGGACTTTTTTTGTTTCACAGCTACAGTTTCATCGAAACTTCCTGAAACTTGGCATATATAGTAAAAAACCCTGCGCAGACAGTAACCATCTCCGATTTTGAAAATTCCTCCAAGAAAAAAAGTTATGACGTCAAAATATCTCCGCTAATGGAATCACCAAAAATTATCTCCGAAACTGGCAAGCTTTTTGAATTATTTTTGTGGGAATCGAACAGGGCATTAGCAGAGATGAATTACGCCACATATGAAACATCACTATGACGTCATATCAATTTTTTTGAGTCATTCCTATTTTT
Organism: Eptatretus atami; assembly: GCA_035128595.1. NCBI lineage: Eukaryota > Metazoa > Chordata > Myxini > Myxiniformes > Myxinidae > Eptatretus > Eptatretus atami. Next base: position 68,325,536 of record CM068967.1, read on the forward strand.
TGACATTTTTTGTTTCACAACCCAGAGTTTTCATCGGATCTTCGTGAAACTTGCCAGAGTATATGCAGAAAGCCACGCGCAGGCAGTAACCATCTCCGATTTTGGAAATTCTTCCTAGAAAAAAAGTTGACTCATAATATCGCCCTAATGGAAATCGCCTATACCATTATCTCCGAAACTAGGCAAGCTGTTTGAATTTTGTTTGCGGGAATCAAGCCGGGGCATTCACAGATAATTTATCGCAAACCTGATACATCACAATGACGTCATATTCGTTTTTATGACGTCATCATTAAGAGGACGAGGATCTTAGCTCATATGAGCTTGTTTTTCTAACAGGTTGTCCCCAATAAGAATTCTTGATAACGGATGTTGAAAATGAGTTATCTGAATTACACGACGAGTGGATAAAAATGAATGACTTCCTTGAAGACATTTATTCGTTTTGAAATAAACTGAATGATTATTATTGTTGACTGGAAACAAGTACTCTCACGTCCTTTGTCTGAATGACTGAGTCCAAGGTGAGAAAATTATCGCTGTTTCTGTCTCCGTGTGTGTATGTGTTTGTGTGTGTGTGTGGTATTGTGTGCACGTGTGTGTGTGGTGTGTGTGTGTGTGTGTGTCTGTCTCTCTCTGTCTCTCTTTGTCTGTCTCTCTCTCTCTATCTGTCTGTCTTTCTGTCTCTCTGTCTCTCTCTGTTTGTCTCTGTCTCTCTATATCTGTCTCTGTCTCGTCTGTCTTTTTTGTTCTCCTTATACACAACCTTTTATGTGACATTGTGGTAATTAATTTAAAGCAATACACAACTTGGTGGTAATTTTTGACTACTTGTTTTTATTTTCAGCATTAAAACTGATCATACATGGGTGGTGAAGCGAATGAATTTCAAACCTTGAATGGGAAGATGTTGAAATTCCACGGGTGATGATATTTCAACTTGTTCCAGTTTAAATGCTCATCTGGATGAATGGACACAAAACTCTATTTTCTGGAGGTAAATGTTTATATTTATTATTTTATTAATATCATAATTAATCCTTTATTATACCTAATTGTTCTTATATCTTTGTTTTGAACAGAATATGTTGATTGAGTTTCAAAATCACAAGACATCTGAAGCAGACTGCTGGGAAAGATCATTAATTCTCGCAACTGAATATTTACCCAAGAAAAATTTTAATATTTTCAATCTTGATGAATTATATTTGCTTTGCTTTCAATTTTTTAATTCTTAATTATAAAAAAGAATAAAGGAAGTGCAAAAGGAGGGAGGGGGGGGGGTAGGTGCGCTCCCCAATGACCCACACCTCCTCATCCCACCCCTCTCGCTCCCGTGTGTGTGTGTGTGGGGAAGGGTGGGGGATGGAATGAGGAGGGTGGTGGGTCAAAGGTGGAGGTGCACAGGGGGTGAGGCTGTGTGGGTGGGTGGGGCTTGTGTGGTATGGGTGGGGGCTTGTGTGGGTGGTGGAGCTTGGTGGGTGGGTGGGGCTTGTGGGGCTTGTGTGGGTGGGTGGAGCTTGTTGGGTGGGTGGGGCTTGTTGGATGGGTGGGGCTTGTGTGAGTGGGTGGAGCTTGTGTGGATGGGTGGGGCTTGTGTGTATGGGGTTGGTGTGGATGTGGTTTGTGTGGGTGGAGCAATTTTTTTTAAATTAAATAAACACGTGTGTGGGAAACTAATTACTACTAATTATGTGAATATGATGGATGTGGATGTGTTTTTATGGGTGGCTTGTGTGGGTGGGGTTTGTGTGGATGTGGGGTTTATGTGTGTGGAGCTTGTGTGTATGGGGATTGTGTGATGAGGATTGTGTGGATGTGGCTTTTGTGGGTGGGGTTTGTGTGGATGTGGTTTTTGTGGGTGGAATGTATGAGGTGGGGTTTATGTGTGTGGAGCTTGTGTGTTTGGGGATGGTGTGGATGTGGCTTTGTTGGTGGGGTTTGCATGGGTGGGGCTTGTGTGAGCGAAGTCAAAAAGGGCGGACTTATAGAAAGGGGTGGAGTCAAAAAAATTTTTTTTTATATTTATCTTTGTCTTTTGAATTCCTGTGAATAAATGAACTTAAATCTCTTCCCCTTTATAATCATAACCTTATAAGTCCAAGGAACTGTATCTATACATCAACGATTTTAAAAAGTTAATTTGTCCATCACTTAGTATAAACCTTTTTTCAAAATGAGATTTCCACTGTATATTCTTACTATATCACTATCTTTGAACTTAGGCTTTCTGACATTAATCTTTTTTCATATTTTAATTTTGTAAATGTTTCTGATGGTTTCGTATTCGTTGAGGTGTGAATCGTATCATTATACTTATCTACAATATCCTGAATTAAGAGATAACCATTGTTGAGAACCGAGTTGAGTGAATTTTTTATATAGTCTCTCTTTTAAAAGTGCGATTGAATCGCTCGAATAACAACGCTTTTTCCTTCATTAAAGGTGCTGTATAATATAATGTTGTTATTTCTAAGAGAATTCATAAATGTTTTGTTGTGGAACTCTGTACCTTCATCAGTCCAACTTTTTTTTAGGTTTTCACTTACTTTTATTAAATATCTGTTGGAAGGCTAACATGAGTGTATTCCCGTTTTGTTTTTCAAAGGGACAACCCAACACATATCTACTCCTCAAATCAATAACGGTTAAAGCATACTTGTACCCTTATCATAATTGGACAAATTAAAATCAGCGGACCAGATATAATTCAATTTCTTAGAATAACCTTCCTTCTCTGAACTTTGTGGTTGTTGGTTTATGTAATTCATCAGCTAATTGCTCTTCAATCTTAATGACATCATTAGAGCCTATAAGTTTTTTGAATTTCGCCCAAGTTTCAATTTAGCACTGATCATCTTCTTCACGATGAACCTATCAACTTTTTCTCTCAAGGTTGGATTTTTGTATCAGAGACAAATTATACAACATTTCTCTATCGGCTTCATGTTTTTCTTCCAACGTTGTGTATTTCCATAATCAATATCGTGCCTCATGCACACTTCATCAACCCCAGTGATAGGTTTGCTCCACGGTTAAGGATTGTCAGCCTCATCTAAATCTTTTATTCAAGTTTTTTCCTGGACCACAGAAAGAATACCCGGTAGATGTATTCCCTGGTATTCCAGTGGTTGTAAATTTACTTCCTGATAAACTTTTGTATACCCCATGTTTTGTGTTTTGGGAATTCACTCTTTTTTGAGCCACATACCGAAAATATACCTTTTTGTATAACCCTATTATTTTTACTCTTGTTTCTTTTTTTACATTTTAGACAATACTCATTTATTTATGAGAAAAATTCTGCAGAGTGCGAAAACTTTTTAGTTTCCAACATGCACATTTGAATCTTGATTTTTAAAACATAAAGAATCCTCAGAATGTCTTCCTCTCTCTCCATTTATTTAAGAAAAATAATGTAAAACTTTAATCAAAGTCAATCACACCAAGGAAAACGATGTTAATAGTCTTGAACAAATATTTCTAATAGATTTGTCAATTCTTTGTTTTCCTCCTCGGTGCGTTGAGATTTTTATTTTCTGTAATACCCCACAATCTTTTTCTAATCTCACTGGTTTCCATATTTTTATATTATTTATTCTCTCTCTTTCCTCCCTTCCTCCTCCTCCTTCTCTCTCTTCTCCTTGCCTCCTTCTCTCTCTTCTCCTTCTCCTCCTTCTTCTCTCTTCTCCCTCTATTCCTTCTCTCTCTCTCCTTCTCTCCTTCTCTCTCTTCTCCTTCTCCTCCTTCTCTCTCTTCTCCTTCTCCTCCTTTGTCTCAGTTTCTTTCAACTCCTTCCTCATCCTTACTATGTTGAATCACTTTCACCCATAGAATATCATACATAATTCATCAGGATTTCTTGTTATTCCTGTATCCAAAATAATATTTTTACAAGAGAAAACAATAAAATTTCTTCTGAATTTCTAAAAGAGCCTTCTTTTCTTAACTTTAAAATTTTTTAATTATTTAACATTTTAATTAAATACAAAGTTTTTGGTTTATTAACATCAGTATAAGGCCCATATTTATTGAAAATACTCATTCTTATGTTGTAGACATAATTTATTAAAATACTGTATACCTTTTCTTGAAGGTATGCTTGACACAGAATGATATTTTTCTTGAAGTCTTCTTGCATTCATTTATGTATTAGAAATATATGACAGATTAATATAATGACAGGAAATACTCCCCATCTTCCCATAGTTAAATCATTTTGTATTTCTTACTTATTATATATAATTCCTTTCTTTGTGTTTTCATGATATAAACTATGGCAAAACCATTATTGATTTTACCCTTATTAAATTCTTTTTTTGTTGTTGCTAATCTGTGCTTCCACAAACTCATTCTTGGCCCAAGTGGTATATATTTTCCTTACGAGATGGATTTATAATGTTCAGTCTTCTAGGTTAATTTAAATGACCATTATACCCTAATATTCAATTCATCCCCCATTGTTCTATGCTCATACAAAACGATACGCCCTTCTTCTAAAAATTTTATTATAATTGGAACTGTGAATTCTGGTATGACGTGGAGATAAATACACTTCTTCTGTATCTTGGAAAGTACACAACGTTTTATTTAAGGATATATATTGTGATAAGTCATTTAATATCACCAAGTCATTTGCGCCAGTCAGGCTTGGATAATTTATTAATTTATAAGCATTTTCATATTATTTTTTGCTTTACTATATTTCTGTGTTCAGCCTGTGCTTTGTGTAAATATTTGATTAAATCAATATCCAGTTCTTGGGATACACAAAGATGAAACATCTTTCCCAACATAAGTCATTTATATTTGATTAAAAATAATGTCAGAAATTTTTTTGTTTTTGGTTGATTGAATAACACATATATAGACATATTGACCACACACTTGGATTTAATTTTGGACTTAAATGTTTTGATAAACACCATCTGTAAGAATTTCATTATTCAACAGTGGTGGAAGACCAAACTATCAAATATATTTATCTTTGATTATTATAAACAAACCCAATGAGAACGTTCACTATTATTCTCAGTTCATAATAATATTTTGTATGTTTAGACCGTTTGTTAATTCATCTCTCATACAAATAACCACATTATGAATTTTAAATTTCTTACAATTATTGATAAGTTCTAAATTTGATGTTGTATTATTCAAATTCTTTAAACCACTATCAATGCTCATTTATTATGAGAAAGATATAATCCATTATCCTTTTTGTTAATTTTACACCTGCTTGTGCGATAGAAGAAAGCATATCTCCAACTAACATCTTCGCTTTATCAGGCAGACTTTTGAGTTTCAGCCAAAATCTACAATTGCACCACTTCCACTAATTTGTTTCTCCACTCTTTGTTAGGTCTTTCCAAATTCTTTTTGAGGCCCGGATTTGAGCCTTCCTTTCGTTGGCAGTTGTCACCACTGCTGAAATACCACCCTGTCAATGCTCCAGCCGCACTTAAACCAGCAAATAAAGGAATTGAAATGGGAGAATCCTCACTCGTCTCTCTTATTGAATATTTTCTTCAACATTGGTTTTGACATTTTAATTTTTAAGTGAGCCAGTATCGTTCTAGATTTCACCTGTTCTCTTGGAGCAAAAACATACAATTCTACTGCTCCTTTTCTTGAATTGTATTAATGTTGATCATACAAGGGTTTTGATTTGAACACAAGAAGATAGTTATGAAGATTGATTTGATTAACATATACCAGTTGGTACTTTGCCACTCATCATTTATCAAAAAAATTATGTGAGACTAATCATAACACCATTATCTGTATTAATCTGTAATTCTGTTTCTTTCAAAAGCAAACGATATATAATCATTCTTCACTCTCTCCTCTTTCAATGTATAGGGAAGTATCCACTCGATTACAACTTTATAGTTTCCTTTTGAGCACTCGGTTCAATCACATAGATGTATACAGACTTTTAAATGCTGTCAAATCCAAAATGGTTCTTTATTTCCATTGTTTTTTCACACACTCCTTTTGGTAAGACTTGTATGCTTCAGCATAATCATTTTTTTCCCAATTAATTTCCAATCTATCTCATGGATAAAATTTTCATATCGAGAAACGCGAAGTTGTTTCACCTTTGCATTATCAATCAATGCATTATTCTTATCAGTAGCAGTATCACCATCTGGTTTTGAAAAAATGAGCCACAGATATCATGGCTTTCCTTCCAGAACACCCAAAGTCCACGTGTAAGTGGTTTGGTTCAGTTTAACGTGTTGGCATCTTCTTTTAAGGTATGATACATTGAGTGG
>CM068967.1:68374185-68395630 GCA_035128595.1 Eptatretus atami
ATTGTGTTTATCTATGAATGCGCATAAGAAATCAAAAAATTATTAGAATACACTAAGTCATCACTATCCGGAAGTCCGTACGTTGTAACCCGTAATGGTGAACGCGGCTGAGGTTCTCTCCATCGGCCACGCCCACGCAGCAACGTGTCTTGTCATTGGTTGATAAATAAATGGCCATAACTTGGGAAGCACTTGTCCGATTAATATCAAACTTGAAAAGGCACATACTCAGGTCCCCGGCAATATACCTGGCAAGTTTCAATTAGATCGGACCAGTGGTTGTCGAGAAACAGCGGTCACTGACACACACACACACACACACACACACACACACACACACACACACAGATTGCTGGAATTATAGATAGATGAGTGAGGAAAGTGAAACGTCAGATCAGGTATGGGAGCATGCACCAGAGCAGTGCGTCACTGCGTCCATTTTCCGCCGGTATTCCAGGGGCCTCCGTCTGGCCATCCCCAGGCAGTGCCTGGCCCATCCCCATCTCCTTGAGATGCGATCAACTGCTGGGCACCCGAGGCACGTGGTCGGCCCATTGGCTTCCTCCACTCACGAAACTTCCTCACTGATAGAATCTGGTGAGTCAGGATCAGCGTCAGGAAAACGAGCCACATGTCCATACAGCAGCAACTTATGCTCACGGACTATGCAGGTAACAAATCTCATTTGAGTCTCTCTCAGCAACTGCTCGTTGGACACAAAGTCTGACCAGCGATAGCCAAGGATTCTCCGAAGAGACCTAGTGCCAAAGGAATCAAGTGTCCATCTCAGATCCCTGGTCAGAGTCCAAGTCTCACATCCATAGAGCAAGACTGGAAGCACCAAGGACCTGAAGACTCGGACTTTCGTCCTCCCCCCATGAGGTACCGGCAGCGCCACCCCCCATGAACCAGTGAATCCATGCCTCCCCAGGCTCGACCCAGACGTCTGTTGACCTCTGACTCACAGCCAGCAGAGACATGAATATCACTGCCAAGGTAAGTGAATCTCTCCACGAAAGTGAAAAAAGGACTTTATCGTTAAGAAATCGTTGTGGCCTGATCCAATCAAGGTATGGTTGAGCAGGCCAAAAAGCATGGCGGCTTCAGACCCCAACGAGGTAACGCAGGATACGCCTTAAGACCCCAGAGAGTGAGTTCGCCGAGGATCGCCTGATAAAGGATATAATTAAATAAGGCCGTTATTTATCTTCCAAAGGGGTGCTTTAATTAACCCAAACACACAATTTTTCTCTCATGCCCTTCCTTGGAGTTCCCTTGATATGAATGCAAAGTTTCAGGCTGCTTGGTTTCATGATTTTGGAGTTATGGAGGTGACACACACACACAGACACACAGACACACACATTTCTTTGTATACATATATTGAATATCTATTCACGTCATCATGGTGAAACCCAATTTTAATGTCTCCAATTCGTGTGGCATACACCTATCAGGTGCCATTAGTCACAAAGACAAAAGCAAAACGATACCCATAATGCAAAGCATCAACAACATGGCAGGGGGTTACTTGATGTTCGAACAATGCAAGGTCATTTTGAAGTGGTATGAGAAATTCGATTTTTTAAAAGTGGTTTTCGGTTTGTGGACATGATTGCTTGGTCAGATGAGGAAACTTCAAGCTTAATGGTTCAGTGAACCGACAGAATTGTGTGTATTGGGTCCTCTAAAAATCCTGACATTCATGTAGAGAAGGCAGTGAATTTACCAGGACTTACAGTCTGGTGTGGTGTGTCATCTTGGGGGTATTGTGGGAGCATACTATTTTGAAGGGACAGTTACTGGTGCTGTGTACCTCGACATGCTTAAGGTATCCATTGTACCTGCCATTGAACAGCTGTATGCAGATGAGGAAGTTTACTACCAACAAGACGGAACACCCCGACATTACCATCATGTCAAGGCATACCTTGATGACCATTTCCCAGACCGGTACATAGGCCGAAGAGGAAATGTTAGTACCTCCCACGTTCATCTGATTGAACACCGCCTGACTTTTACTTGTGGGACTACTTGAAGGATTTAGTGTACTAGGTGTCGTTGTTGAAGTGTAGGCAAGTTTTTGTCGGCACCTGGCCAATTCCTGCCCTAACTACTGCTGGGAGAGGGATGGCAAAATGTCCAGTATGACCCTTGCCAAGAAACTACCGATGCTACTAAAGTCTGGTACATCGGATATATACATATACATACATATATATATATATATATATATAATATTTCCTTCCTAATTCCATGTACGATACTTATATGTATAGAATCGAGAAAAACAAAGTTTGTATGTATTGGTCTATGGTACCTTGTTCTGAGAACATTTTGAACACTGCTCAGTTATTATATATTAGCATTACTTAACGTCATTTTATGCAAATATTTGAAGTAGCAGCACGCAAGCTTTATACTTTGATTTAAATATCGTATAATCTGGGTTCACGTCCCATCACATGATGCTATTTGCTAATCACCACCTGAACAGGGTTGTGTCCAAGGAAAGAAAACATAGTACCATGCCGTGCATCAATGATTTCGATAACATACACTATATATTTTTTGTTTCACCCGAGGCCTTTCCAACATTTCTTTGGATACACACCAAACCGAGAAGCAGCACATACGCGCAGTCGCCGGTCCACTCCCAAGGCAAGACAGCATCTTTGCATTGTCACGGTATCCTCTCGGGATGGTTCTTGGAACACATTCCAACAGCATGAGGCATAGTTTATCAGATGTCTAATATTTCAGGTTCCCGAAAGACTGTGATATAGGCCATCCTGTTAAAATGCAGTCTCACATTGCTTATCGACCGACCCCATACATGCAATTTCTTCCTCGAAAGAGGAAAAATGCTCCTTTGGGCTTCTGCACAGCAATGTTAGAACAACACTTCTGGAGCAGGAGATAGATGGAAAAATAGACTGTAACCTTAGAATTGGTAAGGTGTGAGAAAGACTTTCACTCTGCAATTACTAAATTGAATAAAACAAACCGAACCAGAATGAGGAGAAATCATATTCGTACTGCAAAGCCATGCAGTTACTCCTGAATTGTCTTCCACTTGATTGGCAGTACTTTGAGCGCTGTGCATCCTCTATTGCTCAGCTTTTCCATGACGCCTGACTCTTCCATTTATTCTGATTCTGATGTACCATACTCTGTTACAGAGAGTCAGTGCTGCCGAAGCAGTTTCTTGGCAAGGGTCATTTGCCATTGTCTTCCCAGCAGTAGTTAGGACAGGAATTTGGAATTTGTTCAGGTTGTTGGTGATAGCTCACTTACACTTCATGAAGGATGTTGTGGGATTTTTAACGTCCACCAACTCATGCCGGCAGATGGGACGCCAGTTTAACGTCCATCCAAGGACTGCCAGTGAAACACCGTGTTGACAGTTTATAGCCTGGTCAGGATTCGAAGCCAGGCGAGACAGCTTAGAGGCAGAATACGGTTGCGTACCTCGAGGCCATCCTGCCAGCCAGCCGCATATAAGGAACGAATGTTGACGGAGCTCACTTCTAAGGTGGTTAAGCAGTCGTCAGAGTATCGCATGCATGTTGGGCCGGAAGTCAATTACAAGTTCAGACTGCAGGTTGCATCCTTTCGGAAGAGTGTGATTATACCTCTGATGCAATTGCCCTTGTAGGTTAGGACACTCGCCTACTCTTCGGCGGAAGACAGCCTACGATCTTTAACGTCCGCCAACTAACGCGAGCAGACGTGTCCCCAGCTTCACGTTTATCCGAGGAACGGCACACTTTGTAATGCAACACCCTGCCTGCGAATCACCAAGCTGTCAGTTTATAGTCAAACCAAGAATCAAACCTAGACAGGACACATCAAAGGTCAGTTCACCGTCTTATATAAGGATGACAAAGCAGTCATACCAATCCACCTGACAATGATAAAGACAAGTATTATTGGTTGTCAATTTCAACGATGTAATTGCTTATGAGGGTATGGCATCTCACTTTTTAACAATGTGACATGGAATCACTCATTCATTTATTCAATTGTTCATTCATTCACTCCGATGCTTGGTCAACTTGAGCAAACAAAAGTGAACCCAACAAATCCCAAACTGTGTTCAAAATGGCACATTATGTCAGAGTGAGGAAACTATATGCACAGTTAAACCTCTTTACTGTCTTGGTGAGCAGCATTGTGATGGAGTACAAGACACCTTGTTGCATTGCTCAACTGGTGTACATTCAATTCCCATTAGTCCTCAGTCACCAGGCCCAGAGATATGGGCCCAACCAGGTCCACTTTACCATAAAACGCAACTATGGCACCAATGGGCTGCTTGTGGATATTTGGACACACACTCGCTTCTGGGCTGTCACAGGCAGGGTGATTCATCAATGTGTGTGCTGTTCGGCGGATGGACATTAAACTGGGCGTCCTGTCTGTCGACATTAGCTGGTGGACGTTAAAGATCCCACGGTGTCCTTCACGAAGAGTAGGTGAGCTATCGCTGACACAATGGCCAAATTACAAATTCCTGCCCTGACCTAAATTGCATCAGCTGCACAGCTGCACCCTCAGCCAATGATGCTACCCCACAGCCTTGTAGATATTCTCATCTGAGCATGTGGCTGCTGATGCTGGGATGCCAGGTTTGAATCCAACAGTGTTAATTTGCTTGTTATCTACTAATAAATATCCTTATCTGTTTGTGATATCTGTACAGCCTCTACCATCAGAATTAGAGGCTGGTTAAACAGTTTCTGTTTTTGGTACTGCCATCAAATGTTATACGAACCCTTCAAGAAAAAAAAAGGAACAATCAAGCAAAACTGAACAAATGATTAAGACATACGGTAATTATATCAATATTTTTGGGATGTCAGCAAAAAAAAAAGAAAAGAAAATAAAAACACGGAGTTCAAGTGGAAAGAGAACAAAGAGAGGACAAACCCAATATCACCAGGCAGGAAAGAAGTAAAGGAAGGAGAGGCGACAAATTAACTACAAAAGCAATAATCCGTTGGACCAGGCTCGCTCAGTCTGGTCAGGAAATGAGGAATTGGGGCCGAGATCATGTCACATGCTATCCAAGTGGCAGTCATATCAGAGGAGACTGCCAGCAGAGCATTCAATTACCGAATGTGGGGCCTTGTGTCTGCAGAGGAATTTTGGCTGGGGATGGGTAGACGAGAAGGGGGCAAGTTCTTGGAACTGAAAGATGTCAAGGTGCAATGGAGGGAGGGAGAGATAATGGATGGGGGAAGGGTGTGCAGCAGTGGGTAAAAAAAAGTTAGCAGGAGAAGCTGCGGAGATTGAAGTCCCGTTTGTTGCAAGATGGGGCGATGTCTCGCAGTGCAATGAAATTACTTATCCGAAACCTGATTCAAAATGAGCCGGGATGAAGGAGGTGAGGAAGTGAGGTGTTGTGTGCAAAATTGGACAACAGGCGGTTGCAGCACAGGCGGAAAAACAGTGTGGGTGGGATTCGGGGGGAAATGCCATTTTAGAAGCAGGCAGCCATGGCATTTCCTCTGGGAAATGCATTGTCCACATTTACCAAGCAGGCAGACAGTGGGTGATTATAACTACATGATGGTAATGGGTAGACTCCATGCCAAGATAATTCCGTTTTGAAATGTTTGTTGTCATTTGTGTGATTACAACGCTGTGGCATTGTTATAGGTGGTCTTTGAGAGGTACCCAGAAGGTTGATGATGATCGTCACGTGCAATTAAGTCAATTTCATCAGCTGAAGATATTGTCAAAGGGAAAAAGAAAAAGGGTTTACTTATACAGGACTTAACTAATCAATTGCTGCTATTCATCTTCATAGCAAGTCAAGATAGGAAATACCATCATGTGGCAAAGAACTGAAAATGCATCTCTTGAAAGAAAACATCTCAAAAGATCCTTAGCAAAGGTTTGGTGATCACGTCTTCATATGGCCTCATCTTTTGATGAGCAAGGAGAAAACGTACTGCAGCGTTAACCCTTGGAACCTGAGTTCCTTGGATTTTCGGCTCTCCCAGCCTGGGCTCCCTGAAGAAAAATCCGGCCGCTCAGTTATATGGAGGTTTGAATAGCGGCTAGTAAACTGGGCTGCCGCCTGTTATATGGAGGTTTGAATAGCGGCAGGTAACTGGCTGCTCGTTATATGGAGGTTTGAATCATGGCAGGTAAACTGGCTGCTCAGTTATATGGACGTTTGAATAGCGGCTAGTAAACTGGCTCTCGGTTATATGGAGGTTTGAATAGCGGATAGTAAACTGGCCGCTCAGTTATATGGAGGTTTGAATAGCGGCTAGTAAACTGGCCACTCTCAGTTATATGGAGGTTTGAATAGCGGATAGTAAACTGCGCCGCTCAGTTATATGGAGGTTTGAATAGCGGATAGTAAACTGGCCACTCAGTTATATGGAGGTTTGAATCGTGGCAGGTAAACTGGCCGCTCAGTTATATGGAGGTTTGAATAGCGGCGGTAAACTGGCCTCAGTTATATGGAGGTTTGAATAGCGGCTAGTAAACTGGCTGCTGGTTATATGGAGGTTTGAATAGCGGCTGGTAAACTGGCCGCTCGGTTATATGGAGTTGAATCGTGGCAGGTAAACTGGACACTCAGTGATATGGAGGTTTGAATAGCGGCTAGTAAACTGGCTGCTCGTTATATGGAGGTTTGAATCGTGGCAGGTAAACTGGCTGCTCAGTTATATGGAGGTTTGAATAGCGGCTAGTAAACTGGCTGCTCGTTATATGGGGTTTGAATCGTGGCAGGTAAACTGGCTGCTCAGTTATATGGAGGTTTGAATAGCGGCTAGTAAACTGGCTGCTCGTTATATGGAGTTTGAATAGCGTAGTAAACTGGCTGCTCGGTTATATGGAGGTTTGAATAGCGGCTAGTAAACTGGCTGCTCGGTTATATGGAGGTTTGAATAGTGGCTAGTAAACTGGCTGCTCGGTTATATGGAGGTTTGAATAGCGGCTAGTAAACTGGCCACTCAGTTATATGGAGGTTTGAATCGTGGCAGGTAAACTGGCTGCTCAGTTATATGGAGGTTTGAATAGCGGCTAGTAAACTGGCTGCTCATTATATGGAGGTTTGAATCGCGGTAGTAAACTGGCTGCTCGGTTATATGGAGGTTTGAATAGCGGCTAGTAAACTGGCTGCTCGTTATATGGAGGTTTGAATCGTGGCAGGTAAACTGGCTGCTCAGTTATATGGAGGTTTGAATAGCGGCTAGTAAACTGGCTGCTCATAATATGGAGGTTTGAATCGCGGCTGGTAAACTGGCTGCTCGTTATATGGAGATTTGAATAGCGGCCGTAAAGTGGCCACTCAGTTATATGGAAGTTTGAATCGTGGCTGGTAAACTGGCCACTCAGTTATATGGAGGTTGAAAAGCGGCGGTAAACTGGCGGCTCGTTATATGGAGGTTTGAATAGCGGCCGGTAAACTGGCCACTCAGTTATATGAGGTTTGAATCGCGGCTGTAAACTGGCTGCTCGGTTATATGGAGGTTTGAATAGCGGCTGTAAACTGGCTGCTCGATTGTATGGAGGTTTGAATAGTGGCTAGTAAACTGGCTGCTCGGTTATATGGAAGTTTGAATAGCGGCTAGTAAACTGGCCGCTCAGTTATATGGAGGTTTGAGTAGCGGCTAGTAAACTGGCCACTCAGTTATATGGAGGTTTGAATAGCGGCTAGTAAACTGGCCACTCAGTTCTATGGAAGTTTGAATCGTGGCAGGTAAACTGGCTGCTCAGTTATATGGAGGTTTGAATAGCGGCCGGTAAACTGGCTGCTCGGTTTTATGGAGGTTTGAATCGTGGCAGGAAAACTGGCTGCTCAGTTATATGGAGGTTTGAATCGTGGCAGGTAAACTGGCTGCCCAGTTATATGAGGTTTGAATCGTGGCAGGTAAACTGGCTGCCAGTTATATGGATGTTTTAATCGTGGCAGGTAAACTGGCCACTCCGTTATATGGATGTTTGAATCGTGGCAGGTAAACTGGCTGCTCAGTTATATGGAGGTTTGAATAGCGGCCGGTAAACTGCGGCTCAGTTATATGGAGGTTTGAATAGCGGCCGGTAAACTGGCCACTCAGTTATATGGAGGTTTGATAAGCGGCTGGTAAACTGGCTGCTCAGTTATATGGAGGTTTGAATAGCGGCTGGTAAACTGGCTGCTCAGTTATATGGATGTTTGAATCGTGGCAGGGAAACTGGCTGCTCGTTATATGGAGGTTTGAAGAGCGGCTGGTAAACTGGCTACTCAGTAATATGGATGTTTGAATAGCGGCCGGTAAACTGGCTGCTCGGTTATATGAGGTTTGAATAGCGGCTGGTAAACTGGCTGCTCCGTTATATGGATGTTTGAATAGCGGCTGGTAAACTGGCTGCTCCGTTGTATGGAGGTTTGAATAGCGGCTGGTAACTGGCTGCTCAGTTATATGGATGGTTGAATCGTGGCCGGTAAACTGGCCAGTTATGTGGACGTTTGAATCGTGGCAGGTAAACTGGCTGCTCGGTTATATGGAGTTTGAATCATGGCAGGTAAACTGGCTGCTCAGTTATATGGATGTTTGAATAGCGGCTGGTAAACTGGCTGCTCAGTTATATGGATGGTTGAATCGTGGCAGTTAAACTGGCCAGTTATATGGATGTTTGAATCGTGGCTGGAAACTGGCCGCTCCGTTATATGGAGGTTTGAATAGCGGCCGGTAAACTGGCTGCTCAGTTATATTGAGGTTTGAATAGCGGCCGGTAAACTGGCTGCTCCGTTATATGGAGTTTGAATAGCGGCCGGTAAATGGCTGCTCCGTTATATGGAGGTTTGAATAGCGGCCGGTAAACTAGACACCGTTATATTGAGGTTTGAATAGCGGCCGGTAAACTGGCCGCTCAGTTATATGGAGGTTTGAATAGCGGCCGGTAAACTGGCTGCTCCGTTATATGGAGGTTTGAATATCGGCCGGTAAACTGGCTGCTCCATTATATGGAGGTTTGAATTGCGGCCGGTAAACTGGACTCCCAGTTATATTGAGGTTTGAATAGCGGCCGGTAAACTGGCCGCTCAGTTATATGGAGGTTTGAATAGCGGCTGTTAAACTGGCCGCTCCGTTATATGGAGGTTTGAATAGCGGCTGGTAAACTGGCCACTCAGTTATATGGAGGTTTGAATAGCGGCTGGTAAACTGGCCACTCAGTTATATGGAGGTTTGAATAGCGGCTGGTAAACTGGCCGCTCAGTTATATGGAGGTTTGAATCATGGCCGGTAAACTGGCTGCTCAGTTATATGGAGGTTTGAATCATGGCAGGTAAACTGGCTGCTCGATTATATGGAGGTTTTAATAGCGGCCGGTAAAATGGCCGCTCAGGTTCAAACGGTTAAACCACTCGAGGAGCGGCTCGATTTTGACCAAATAAGCAAAGGCCGACTACAAATGGTGGTTCAATTTCGGTCTAGATTCATGCATCATGTCTCCCAAGAAATATGATGAAGGATAAACTCAACATTGCCGACAATATAATATTCACTTCTGCAATGATGTGAGGAACAAGTTATTGACGAGATCCTCAACCCCAGATGATGTTTCCATTGTTGATCGAGGTAATCGGTCTCACAGCATAAAGTTTATTCTCAACACATTCTTCGTTCTTTTCCAACTTTTAAATGATTTGCTGTAATCATACATGTATGACCTGGATAAATAATCATCATCATCATGATACTGTGCAGCCAGTCACCAGGCTAGAATTCGGACAGGCTTAATGTTCACGTTGACCAGACATTGCTCCATCATTCACTGTTCCATTCCAGGCCTATTTTTATCTCACTTGCTGCTATCTTGAATATTAGCTGATGTTTTGAAGCAGGAAACGTGTGTTTAAAGGGTTTTGCTTACGAACAACTATAAAGACAAATTCCTTCGAATATTATTGAACCACATATAGTAGATTAACTCTCCCTTTCATAAACAAAAGTCCAAATGAAATTTGAACCACCCTCACAGGAATGATTCATTCATTCATTCTCTCTGGATAGGTCCACGAAAAGTCATTTTAATGTCACAGACATCCTCTGCCTCGAGCTTACATCACTATTGTGACAGGGTGGACGCTTGTACAAGCTGCAGCTTTCAACTGGCTGACAAGTCCAGGGAGAACAGATCTAGACAACAATCTTTGTTATTCTCCAGAGATGCCTGCCCGAAGGCGACACCAAGGAGATCCGGTGAGGCAGTCTGTCAGCAACCGCACGTCACGTGTGTCCGGCAGCACTTAAGCCAGGCCACAGGGACTGTGAACCACTTAATCAGGATAATGTTTTAAATTGGAACAGAAGTTGGACAACCCAAATGTGACAGAAAAAACGTAATGTGTGGAAGATGCGAAATAAGGGACACTATACGATTGTGGAGTGTGAAAAAGAGATGTTAATGAAGCCTGACAATCGCAGGATTTGATGAAAATAAACTTTTTGAGGACGAGTCTGAAACTGAGAATATAAATACTATGTGTGCTTAGCTTTTTCACTGTTGAGCATATTTTACTTTTTCTCCAAAAGTGCAGATGTGAAAACAGGTGATTGAGGATATATTGCATCATCTTGCCACTTTTGCCATAAGAACAATGTTTGATGCATCCTAAGCAGGAAGTTCTGACATTAATTGGGTAAGTTTGTTTTTTCTTAAAAAGTGTAACTTGGCCGAACTAAGTTTATTTCGTTTGAGAAATTTAACTCAACATATTGTGTATACCGAGAAGCCGCATACATGCGCAGTCGTCGGTCCAAAGCCAAATGTGTGAGAGTCTGCCAGAGTTGTAGGAAGCGGTGCAGAAACCAAAAGTGGAAGTGGATTGGGAAAGACCCTGCAAAGAAGCTGTTGTTGGTTTTACAACAGAGAAGAAAATGGCTTCATTCACACATGATATTGCTGGGCACCCCCCATGAGCATTCCATGCAGGTGAGGGTTTTATCCATGGAAGAATAAACATGAGGAGATGCGTCCTGGTGATGAATGCGGTGCATCAACCTCGGGTGAAAAAAGTTCATCTGATCTCACCGAGAATGTTCATCTAATCTCACCCAACTAAAGAGGATCAAGTCGTTCATCCTGACAAGTGTTGTATCTAATTCCTAATTTGCTGTGTGCAAAGAGAAGGGTTGCTGAGCCAATGCGTCTGAGGCTGCAAAGAACAAAAAATAATCGTGAAGACATGAATAAATGTTTATTCGGGAGGCAGTTGCTGCAAAAGGCATTTCAAGGAGAATTAAATTTGTCCTTTGTTTAGAGGCATCAGAAGCAGGTGATAGCATGTACAGCTCGAGGACAATCTTGCAAATCTCGACTCGGCTACAAACTGTCATCTCGGTGTTTCATTGACAGGGTCATTCATCAGAGTGTGTGCCGTCCCTTGGATAGATGTTGAACGGCTGGTCCCACCTGCCGGAATTAGTTGCTGGATGTTAAGGATCCCACAGTGTCCTTCACAAAGAGGAGGCGAGCTATCGATGGCAACATGAACAAATTACAAATTCCTGTTCTAACATCCAGGAAGCGCTTCATCAGCAGCTCAAAGCTGTGTGCTACATACAAAAGCAGAAGAAGAAGTGCTCAGGTTCACTATCCTACTATTAGTTTGCAAATGATCACTGGCTTTGACAGCAATACAATTTTTTATTATGGAACCTAGGCATCAATTAGCTACACATATCGAACTGGAAGGGCACTCTGTATGAGCGCATACATCCGCCACGTTATACCTGATCCACGAGAACATATCGGGCCCAATCCATTTTATAAATATCATGCTACATAGCACTACATCGTTTTTGGACCCTATCTCTCAATGGTGAAGAATCACTTTCAAAATTAAATAATTCTCGTATCCAGATTCGTATCCAGATATCCAGATCTTCACCAAAATCGAATCAATTTGTCATGGTCAAACACCCAACGGGTCCACCAAGTTTCATCCAAATCGGTCCGCAAGTTCTTGAGATATCGTGTTATATATAGTTTTTGGCCCGACCTCT
This sequence comes from Eptatretus atami, assembly GCA_035128595.1. Classification (NCBI taxonomy): domain Eukaryota; kingdom Metazoa; phylum Chordata; class Myxini; order Myxiniformes; family Myxinidae; genus Eptatretus; species Eptatretus atami. The sequence goes on from CM068967.1 coordinate 68,386,206, forward strand.
CAATGGTGAAGAATCACTGAAAAAAATTCGAGTAGCCGGATCCGGATCCGGATCTTCACCAAAATCTAATCAGTTCGTCCTTGTGACACACCGAACCTGTACACGAAATTTAATCTGGATCCGTCCACAACTTTTTGAATAACCCGAGACAGTGGGGAAGCAGGGTTCATATGCTTACACAATGTAGATAATGTGTAAGCATATCACGCTGACAAATATATGCATAAAAACTAGCAATACAACCCATCAGGTTCGCTGATGTGGTGTGAAGGCGGGGGGGGGTGAGAGAAAAGATAGAGAGAGAGGAGGGAGGGAGGCAGAGAGGACAGAGGGAAGGGATTTGGCTGGGAGATGAAGGAGAGGAAGGAGGGGAAGCGAGGAGTAGGTGAAGAAAAGGAAGCGAGGAAGGGGAAAATAGCGAGGAAGGGGGGTGGAGGGAGAATTTGTCTTGTGGGAGAATCAAAGGTGTGCGTTGCGATGTCCTTTTAGGTCGGTTATTACATCCTACAAACCATCTAACGACCATCCAACAAACCATCCAACAAAAACCATTCCAACAGAACCATCCAACAGACCATCCAACAATCATCCAACAAACCCTCCAATGATCATCCAACAAACCATCCAACAGACCATCCAACAATCATCCAACAAACCGTCCAACAAACCATCCAATGATATCCAACAAACCCTCCAATGATCATCCAACAAACCATCCAACAGACCATCCAACAATCATCCAACAAACCCTCCAATGATCATCCAACAAACCATCAAACAGACCATCCAACAAACTGTCCAAACAATCATCCAACGATCATCCAACAAACCCTCCAATGATCATGCAAACAAACCATCCAACAAACCATCCAATGATCATCCAACAAACCCTCCAATGATCATCCAACAAAACATCCAACAGACCACCAACAACCAATCCAACAAACCATCCAATGATCATCCAACAAACCCTCCAACAAAACCCTCCAATGATCATCCAACAAACCAATCCAAACAGACCCTCCAATGATCATCCAAACAATCCCTCCAACAAACCATCCAACAGACCCTCCATGATCATCCAACAAAACCATCCAATGATTCATTCCAACAATCATCCAACAAACCATCCAACGAACCCTCCAACAGACCACCCAATAATCATCCAACGATCATCCAACAAGCCCTCCAATGATCATCCAACAAACCATCCAACAGACCATCCAACAATCATCCAACGATCATCCAACAAACACCGTCCAACAAACCATCCAACAAACCATCCAACAACCGTCCAACAAAACCATCCAAACAGCCATCCAACGAACCCTCCAACGTTCATCCAACAAACCCTCCTGATCATGTCAACAATAACCGTCCAACAAACCGTTCCAACAAAACCGTCAACAAACCAACAAACCGTCCAACAAACCGTCCAAACAACCTTCCAAACGAACCCCTCCAACGTTCATCCAACGTCTCATCACAACGAACCCTCCAACGCTCATCCTACAAACCCTCCAATGATATCCAACAAACCGTCAACAAACCATCCAACAAACCGTCCAACCCAACCATCCAATGAACCCTCCAACGTTATCCACACCCAAACCTCCAATGAAACCCTCCAATGATCATCCAACAAACCATCCAACAAACCGTCCAACAAACCGTCCAACAAACCATCCAGCAGACTGTCCAACAAACCATCCAACGAACCCTCCAACGTTCATCCAACAAACCCTCCAATGATCATCCAACAAATCCAACAAAACCGTTCCAACAAACCATCCAAACAGACCGTCAACAAACCATCCCAAACCGAACCCTCCAATGAATATCCAACAAACCGCAAACATCAACCAGACCATCCAACAAACCATCCAACGAACCCTCCACCTTCTCCAACAAACCCTCCAATGATCATCCAACAAAACACGTCCAACAAACCGCATCCAACAAACCATCCAACCAACCGTATCCAACAAACCGTCCAACAAACATCCAACAAACCGATCCAACAAACATCCAACAAACCAGTTCCAACCAAACCGTCCAACAAACCGATTACAAACCATCCAACAAACCATCCAACAAACCATCCAAACAAAACCGTCCAACAAACTCCAAACCAACCTCCAACAAACCATCCAAACAAAACCATCCAACAAACCGTCCAACAAACCTTCCAACAAACGTCCAACAAAACCAATCCAACAAACCATCCAACAAACCATCCAACAAACCATCCAACACAAACCGTCCAACACAACCTTCCAACAAACCGTCCAACAAACCTCCAACAAACCATCCAACAAACCTCCAACAAAACCATCCTCCAACAAACCGTCCCAACAAACCGCAACAAACCGATCCAACAAACCATCCAACAAACCGTCCAACAAACCGTCCAACAACCTCAACAAACCATCCAACAAACCCATCCAACAAACCCATCAACAAACCATCCAACAAACCGTATCCAACAAAACCTTCAACAAACCGTCCAACAAACCATCCAACAAACCTCCAACAAACCATCCAACGAACTCCAACGATCATCCAACAAACCCATCCAAACAAACCGTCCAAAACCATCCAACAACCGTCCAACAAACCATCCAACGTCATCCAACAAACCATCAACAAACCCTCCAATGATCATCCAACAAACCGTCCAACAAACCATCCAAAAACATCCAACCAACCCCAACAAACATCAACAAACCATCCAACGAACCTCCACGTCATCAACAAACCATCCAACAAACCATCCAACAAACCATCCAACAAACCATCCAACAAACCATCCAACAAACATCCAACAAACTCAACAAACCATCCAACAAACCTCCAACAAACCATCCAACAAACCGTCCAACAAACCATCCAAAAACCATCCAACAAAACCGTCCAACAAACCATCCAACAAACCATCCAACAAACCATCCAATAAACCATCCAAACAAAACCGATCAAAACAACCATCCAACAAACCGTCCAACAAACCATCCAACCAACCATACAACCAAAAACCATCCAACAAAACCATCCAACAAACCATCCAACAAACCATCCAACAAACCTCCAACAAACCATCCAACAAAACATCCAACAAACCTCCAAACCATCCAACAAACCTGTCCAACAAACCTCAACGAAACCCTCCAACGTTCATCCAAAAACCCTCCATTGCATCATCCAACAAACCTCCAACAAACCATCCAACAAAACCATCCAACCAAACCTGCTCCAACAAACCATCCAACAAAACCGTTCCAACAAACCGCTCAACAAAAACCGTCCAAACAAACCGTCCAACAAAACCTCCAACCGAACCCTCCAACGTCAATCCAACGTCATCCAACAAACCCTCCAATGATAACCAAAAAAACCGTCCAGCAAACCATCCAACAAACCATCCAACAAACCCACAACGTTCATCCAACAAACCCTCAATGATCATCCAACAAACCGTCCACAAACCATCCAACAGACCATCAAACAGACCGTCCAACAAACCATCAAACGATATCCAACAAAACGTCCAACAAACCATCCAACGAACCTCCACAATCATCCAACGTTCATCCAACAAACCCTCAATGTCATCCAACAAACCATCCAAAGACCATCCAACAATCATCCAACATCTCATCCAACAAACCTCCAGTATCACAACCGTCCAACAAACCATCCAACGAACCCTCCAACAATCATCCAACGTTCATCCAACAAACCTCCAATAATCATCCAACAAACCGTCCAACAAACCATCCAGCGAACCCTCCAACAATCATCCAACGTTCATCCAACAAACCCCCAATGATCATCCAACAAAACCATCCAACGAACCCTCCAACAATCATCCAACTCATCCAACAAACCCTCCAATGATCATCCAACAAACCATCCAACAGACCATCCAACAATCATCCAACGATCATCCAACAAACCCCAATGATCATCCAACAAACCGCCACAAACCATCCAACGAACCCTTCAACGATCATCCAACAAACCCTCCAATGATCGTCAACAAACCGTCCAACAAACCATCCAACAGACCGTCCAACAAACCATCCAAAACCTCCAACGTTCATCCAACAAACCCTCCAATGATCATCCAACAAAACCCTCCAACAAACCATCCAACAAACCATCCAACAAACCTTCCAACAAACCATCCAACAAAACCATCCAACGAACCCTCCAACGTTCATCCACCAAAGCTCCAATATCATCCAACAAACCGTCCAAACAAAAACGTCCAACCAAACCATCCAACAACACCGTCCAACAAACCGTCCAACAAACCCATCCAACAAACCTTCCAACAAACCATCCAACAAACCATCCAACAAACCGTCAACAAACCTCCAACAAACCATCCAACACAACCCATCCCAACAAACCATCCAACAAACGTCCAACAAACCGTCCAACAAACCTTCCAACAAACCGTCCAACAAACCATCCAACAAACCGTCCAACAAACATCCAACGAATCCAAACAAATCCCAATGATCATCCAACAAAACCGTCCAACAAACCATCCAACAGACCGTCCAACAACCATTCAACGAAATCCTCCAACAAAAACCATCCAACAAACCATCCAACAAACCATCCAACAAACACGTCCAAAAACCATCCAACAAACTCCAACAAAACCATCCAAAACCTCCAAACAAACCTCCAACAAACCGTCCACAAACCGTCCAACAAACCGTCCAACAACCATCCAACAAACCGCTCCAACAAACCGTCCAACAAACCATCCAACAAACCGTCCAACAAAAACCATCCAACAAACCTCCAACAAACATCAATAAACCATCCAACAAACCGTCCAACAAACCATCCAACAAACCATCCAATGATCATCCAAAAACCGCCAACAAACCATCCAACAAACCATCCAACAACTGTCACAAAACCATCCAACAAACCATCCAAACAAACCATCCAACGAACCCTCCAACAATCATCCAACGTTCATCCAACAAACCTCCAATGATCATCCAACAAACCATCCAACAGACCATCCAACAATCATCCAACGATCATCCAACAAACCCTCCAATGATCATCCAAAAACCGTCCAACAAACCATCCAACGAACCCTCCAACGATCATCCAACAAACCCTCCATATGATCATCCAACAAACCATCCAACAAAACTCCAACAAACCATCCAACAAACCTCTCTAACAAACCATCCAACAAACGTCCAACAAACCATCCAACAAACCTTCCAACAACCATCCAACAAACGATCCAACAAACCGTCCAATGATCATCCAACAAACTCAAAACCGTCCAACAAACCATCCAACAAACCATCCAAAAAACCGTCCAACAAACCATCCAACAAACCATCCAACAAAACCATCCAACAACCCTCCAACAATCATCCAACTTATCCAACAAACCCTCCAATGATCATCCAACAACCATCCAACAGACCATCCAACAATCACCCACGATCGTCCAACAAACCCCCAAAATCATCCAACAAACCGTCCAACAAACCATCCAACGAACCCTCCAACGATCATCCAACAAACCCTCCATTGATCATCCAACAAACCGTCCAACAAACCATTCAACAGACCATCCAACAAACCATCCAACAAACCGTCCAATGTTCATCCAACAAACCGTCCAACAAACCCTCCAATGATCATCCAACAAACGTCCAACAAACCATCCAACAAACCCTCCAATGTTCATCCAACAAACCCTCCCAATGATCATCAACAAAACCGTCCAACAAACCATCCAACAAACCATCCAACAAAACCCTCCAACAAAACATCCAAACAAACCGTCCAACAAAACCGTCCAACAAAACGTCCAACAAACAGTCCAACAAACCGTCCAACGATCATCCAACAAAACCTTCAATGATCCATCCAACAAACCCCAACAAACCATCCAACAAACCGATCCAACAAACCATCCAACAAACCGATCCAACAACCATCAACAAACCGTACCAACAAACCGTCCAACAAACCATCCAACAAACCGTCCACAAACATCCAACGAACCCCTCAACGTTCATCCAACAAACCCTCCAATGATCATCCAACAAACCGTCCAACAAACCATCCACAAACCATCCAACAAACCGTCCAAAAACCATCCAACAAACCATCCAACGAACCCTCCAACGTTCATCCAACAAAACCTCCAATGATCATCCAACAATCCGTCCAACACGTCCAAACAAACCGCCAAAAACCGTCCAACAAACCGTCCAACAAACACGTTCCAACAAACCTTCCAACGAACCCTCCAACGTTAATCCAACGTTCATCCAAACGAACCCTCCAACGCTTCATCAACAAACCCTCCAATGATCATCCAACAAACCGTCCAACAAACATCCAACAAACCGTCCAAACCAACCATCCAATGAACCCTCCAACGTTCATCCAACAAACTCTCCAATGATCATCCAACAAACCATCCACGAACCCTCCAACAATCATCCAACGTTCATCCAACAAACCCTCCAAGATCATCCAACAAACCATTCAACAGACCATCCAACAATCAATCCAACGATCAATCCAACAAACCCTCCAATATATCCAAACAAACGTCAACAAACCATCCAACAAACCCTCCAACATCATCCAACAAACCCTCCAATGATCTCAACAACATCCAACAACCATCCAACAAACCGTCCAACAAACCATCCAACAAATCATCCAAACAAACCGTCCAAACAAACAATCCAACAAACCCTCCAACAAACCTCAAACAAAACCTCAAACAAACCATCCAACAAACCGTCCAACAAACCGATCCAACAAACATCACAAACCCTCAACAAACCGATCCAACAAACCATCCAACAAACCATTCAACAACCGTATCCAACAACATCAACAAATCATCCAACAACCACTCCAACAATCATCCAACAAACCATCAACAACATCCAACAAATCTCAACAAACCGTCCAACAAAACCATCCAACAAACCATCCAACAAATCATCCAACAAACCGATCCAACAAACCGTCTCCAACAAACCATCCAACAAATCATCCAACAAACCATCCAACAAACCCTCCAACGTTCATCCAACAAACCCTCCAATGATCATCCAACAAACCGTCCAACAAACCATCCAACGAACCCTCCAACAATCATCCAACGTTCATCCAACACAAACCCTCCAATGATCATCCAACAATCATCCAACGTCATCAACAAACCTCCATATCATCCAACAAACCCTCCAATGATCATCCAACAAACCATCCAACCGAAACCCTCCAACAATCATCCAACGTTCATCCAACAAACCCTCCAATGATCATCCAACAAACCATCCAACAAGCCATCCAACAATCATCCAACAAACCCTCCAATGATCATCCAACAAACCGTCCAACAAACCATCCAACGAACCCTTCAACGATCATCCACAAACCGTCCAACAAACCATCCAACCACCGTCCAACAAACCATCCAAAACCCTCCAACGTTCATCCAACAAACCCTCCAATGATCATCCAACAAACCATCCAACAAACCATCCAACAAACCATCCAACCCACAAACCCTCCAACAAACCATCCAACAAACCATTCAACGAACCTCCAATTCATCAACAAACCTCCAATGATCATCCAACAAACCGTCCAACAAACCGTCCAACAAACCAGTCCAAACCAAACCAGTCCAACAAACCTCCAACAAACCATCCAACAAACCATTCCAACAAACCATCCAACAAACCATCCAACAAACCGTTCCAACAAACTGTCCAACAAAACCATCCAACAAACCCATCAACAAATCCAATCCAACAAACCGTCCAACAAACCGTCAACAAACCTTCCACAAACCGTCCAACAAACCATCCACAAACCTCCAACAAAACCATCCAACAACATCCAACAACCTCCACTGATCATCCAACAAACCGTCCAACAAACCATCCAACAAACCGTCCAACAAACCATTCAACCAACCTCCAACAAACCATCCAACAACCATCCAACAAACCATCCAACAAACCGTCCAACAAACCATCCAACAACCTCCAACAAACCATCCAAAAACCATCAACAAACCGTCCAACAAACCTCCAACAAACCTCCACAACCGTCCAACAACCATCCAACAAACCTCCAACAAACGTCCAAACAAACCAATCCAACAAACCGTCCAACTAAACATCAACAAACCTCCAACAAAACTCCAAAACCATCCAACACCGTCCAACAAACCATCCAACAAACCATCCAATGATCATCCAACAAACCGTCCCAACAACCATCCAACAAACCTCCAACAAACCAATCCAACAAAACATCCAACAAAACCATCCAACAAACCATCCAACGAACCCTTCAACCAACATCCAACGTTCATCCAACAAACCCTCCAATGATCATCCAACAAACATCCAACAGACCATCCAACAATCATCCAACGATCATCCAACAAACCTCTCCAAATCAATCCCAAAAACCGTCCAACAAACCATCCAACGAACCCTCCAACGGTCATCCAACAAACCCTCAATGATCATCCAACAACACCAACAACAACGTCCAAAAACCATCCAACAACCGTCAACAAACCTCCAACAAACCAGTCCAAACAAACCAATCCAACAAACATTCCAACAAACCATCCAACAAACATCCAACCAAACCTCCAATGATCATCCAACCTTCAAAAACCGTTCCAACACAACCATCCAACAAACCATCCAAAAAAACCGTCCAACAAACATACAAAAAACATCCAACAAACATTCAACGAACCTCCAACAATCATCACGTTATCCACAACCCCCAATGCTCATCCAACAAACCATCCAACAAACCTCCAACAATCATCCCAACGATCATCCAACAACCCTCCAATATCATCCAACAACCTCCAAACAAACCATCCAACAACCTCCAACGATCATCCAACAAACCCTCCATGATCATCCAACAAACCGTCAACAAAACACCCAACAGACCATCCAACAAACATCCAACAAACCGTCCACAACGTTCATCAACAAACCGTCCAAACAAACCCTCCAATGATCTCCAACAAACCGTCCAACAAACCATCCAACAACAACCCTCCAACGTTCATCCAACAAACCCTCCAATGATCATCCAACAAAACCGTCCACAAACCATCCAACAAACCATCCAACATAACCGTCCAACAAACCATCCAACAAACCGTTCCAACAAACCCGTCCAACAAACCGTCCAACAAACCGCAACAACCCAACGTTCATCCAACAAACCCTCCAATGATCATCCAACAAACCATCCAACAAACCATCCAACGAACCCTTCAACGATCATCCAACAAACCGTCCAACAAACCATCCAACAGACCGTCCAACAAACCATCCAACGAACCCTCCAATGATCATCCA
>CM068967.1:68400210-68416654 GCA_035128595.1 Eptatretus atami
TTCCCGTTTCGCTTCGTCTTTTCTTTAGTTGAACCTCCATCTTGCTTCACGTAAAAGGGTTCGTAGTGGGCTGAAAACGCCCGGTAAATAATCTGAACCGTCGAGGTCGACGATAACACCGCTCGGTTATCCCGATAGTACGGAACGGCCCGCCAAGCGGCTCGTGTCCGGAGTCGACCTGCGGCGAGGTACGATCGCCCGTGACCATCCGCGTGGGTACTTAGTGAGGTCGATTTGGCGAACAACCCTATCCTACGCGGGTGGCCGATTGGCAGATTGTGTGTGAGGTCGAAAGGCCCACCCGTGACTGGATCCCGGCGTTAGCCGGGAGGGTCACGACTGAATTGTCCGTCCGGTGGGCGAGGCGGTCGCGAGGTTCGAGTCCGTGGCCGATCGCACGCCACGGGCGCGAATTCGACACAATATATATATCTATATTATTGTATATATACACATCTCATATTACATTTAGCATGGAAAACATGTTTGGGGTGGAAACCGTGCCGCTTTGCCGGGATGCGAAGTAGGCTGATGTGTTTGCATTTGTTTGACGATGTGCTTGTACATTTTGGGACAAATGTTATTTAATTGTTTGATATTTCGTTGTGAACCTTATTATCAGTTGACAGGTCACTTGCATCTCCTTCAATTTGCACTGGATAGGGTTAGCTTTGCAGAACGTATTGGAAATGAGATATGCTCTATCTAGGCATGTTGTATTGAAGAGAAAAAGGAATCAATTTTATTGATCCTTCTCATTCTCTTTAACATTTCAATAAGGCTTCTACGTTATCCTCCCTTTCACAAGTAAATAATTCTGTTCTCTTTTGCCTTTCAAAAAGTATCACAAAGCCTGAAGCCACCAACCATGAACTCGAACCATTCATATGGTCAGCTAAGTTTGTTGTTACGAGTAATACAATTAGTTATTCCTTTTAAATAAATAAGATGATGTGAAAAAGGTATTAAAATAGCAAAAATAAATGAACTCAATGTGGTCAACAAAGCACGTAAAAAACAAAAAATTATCTTATTGCAGGAACCGACATGGCCGGTTGTTTAAAATAAAGACGACTGTTGTTTCATGATTCTGCTTTTATTCCATTGTGGTTACAAGGGTCCCTGTCCATATGGAGAATGGTTAATCTGTTGGTTTATGATCAGACGAGCTTGGCAAGAATACTGTATTATCCGTTTGGGTCGACTCAAGAGCCAAATCCGTGTTCTCATCCGTTAGCAATGGCTAAAATAGTCAACCTCTCGTTTATAGTAATCCAACTCCAAATACACAAAATCTGACAACTATATTACAAATTATGGAACAGCGAATAATGAAATTTCTGGTCAACTAAACCATCAATCCTCTTGAAACTTACAAACAATTGGCTGCACAGTATGATGATGATGATCACCTGTCAAGGGCATCTGTGTGAAAGAGTACAACGAGGGTAATAATTAAATTAAAAAGCACCCTTAACAAATAAGCTTATTAACACCACGCTTTTCGAAAAAAATATGCGGGACATTGTAATCGGCTCAATCTACCTGTCTTTCTCTCTGTCTGTCCATCCATCTGTCCGGCTGTCTGTCCATCATGCTTTCTCCTCCTAAACAGTTGTTCAGAAATTCACCAAACTTAGTAGTTATGATCACCACATGGCAAGAAGGTGCGAGACCAATGTAAATTTTAGCCTCGCTCCCTGTGGTGGTGTCAAAAGGTCAAATATTAAAAAATGCAATTGCGGGCACATTTTGAAGCATTTCTTAATGAAACTTTGAATATGCAATCAACGTTGGGGACACATGAAATATGTCATGATTTTTGGGATTTCACCTCTCGTTCATGCCTCAGGAGGTGGGGACTTCAGGTCACAGGGTTCAAAACGGAAAAAAAAAATTAACCAAAAATTTGATATTGGGCCATTACCTGGTGGAACTTTTTTTTACCATCTTTCAACTTTGGTTGAGGTGGGAAGTGTGGGGATTTGTGATGATGTGTCATCGACTTCAACACGACAATGAAGGCAAACAATATTTCAACTGCAATAGACCAAGTATGTCTCCCTAGTTGGAAAAAAAAACTTGAAAAGTAATTTATATACACAGTATATGCATACTAGCTTTGTAATATACCTGCTATTGTTCTTATTCTTTTCTTGCAGCCTAACCAAATATTGGTTTAAGCTACGAACTTGGTTTAAACACCAATCTACTGCATTTTGCAGTGGGACGATGCAAACTGAAAGAAATTGTAACAGCTCGAAAGGATTTCACAAAAAGTGCGCAAAACTACTTCCTTTGTAAAGGAATAGGAACGGATCAGAGGGGTGGGTGAGACTACGACTGTCAATCAGCCTGATGGGGGTGGGGCCGCTAGACATTTGACCAGGTCAACCTGTCAACCTGTAGACCAGGGGCAAATCAGACTGATTTTGTGGGAGCCTAAAACACTTCCTTACACCGACGAAGGAATGGGGTCGGGGGTCATTTAATATTCCCTTTCACATAGCTACAAAGGCTTAGGCACTATAGAGAGATTTAAAAATGGCCCGTCACAGTCGCCTGCTTAACTCTCAATTCCGTGAAATTTGCGGAAACCCCGTGGAATGGCAACTGTCAATTGTGTCCATGCACATGAGACCCGAATCCAAGAGATCGCAAAATCAACTTCGCAAAAGGAGAAATCTACTGTAGCCAACAGCATGGTTACAAAGTCCCGTTACCCCTCACCTCACCCCCCCCCCCCTCGACTCTATCAACATCTGCCTGGTACGTTTCGAATGTGTACAGTAATGTATGTATTGACAACAACATACATACATACATATAACACACCTATATATACATATTAATTAGCATAATATAGTGCCGCGAGGAGGAGTCGAAGTAAGGGACACATCCGCCATTTGGAAGTTAATGCATATAGCATATTTAACCTACCATCTATTCATCCGAGCCATCATCATATTGTTGTCGAATTTCGCGGCCCGTGTTCGCGGCGATCGCCACGCGACTCGGAACCCGGACCGCCTCGCCCAGCTCCGACAGGACAATTTCATCGTGACCTCCGGGCTACACGCCGGATCCAGTCACGGGTGGGCCTTTCGACCTCACTCTACAATTCGTGCCAAGGACCAACCCGCGTTAGGGGATTGAGGGTTTGTTTCGCCAAAATTCGACCTATCACTAAGTACCCAGCGGATGGTACCGGGCGATGTACCTCGCCCGCAGGGTCACTTCCGACACGAGCCGCTTGGCGGGCCGTTCCGTACTATCGGGATCACCGAGCGGTGTTATACGTCGACCATCACGACGTTAGAATTATTTACCGAGCGTTTCACCCACAACGAACCTTTACGTGAGAAGCAGGATGGAGTTCAACTAAGAAAAGACGAAGCGAAACGGGAAAACAGTTCAACAATGCACATTTATTCCGCGGCACGCGGAGCACACATATAGCAGCACGAAGCAAACAGCATGTTTGTACAGTCACAATAAGCAAATTGCACATATATACATAGAACAAAAGAAATGTCACATTAAATAGAAGGAGTTAAAACCGACTACACGACACGACCCACTTATACAGTACTCAACCTTACAAGACACGGCCGACCACAACACGAATTCACCCGAAGCCAAAAGAAAAGACCCTCAAAGGCAAGGAGTCAGACTGTGGCCCGTGGCCATATGCGCGTGGAGACCTGGGATGGAGCGTCCAGTCCACGAGACCGAAGGTCGCACTCCGCGCCCCTCGTGGCGAGCCGCAGAATGTCGCTGCACGCGGTTTCGTGGCACCTGCTTGGTGTAAGTGGGAACGGCGGCCTCCCTTGTCGCACTCTTCTTCAGCGCGGGGAAAAGGGGGAATTGTTGATGCTCTGGGGAGGAGAGTAAATGGCTGGCTTGCTCTGATCGCGACGCGCAACTCAACGCGGGACCTCGTGCCGACCTCCGGCTGGGTCGCAGCGACCGTCAGCAGTCCTAGTCACTCTCGCAGCGAATCGCCGCACTCGCACGTCCGCTCGTGCCTCCCGCACGAGAGCCCGTACTGCTCAACACACCTCTGCTTCGAGTCTCTCCCGTTTCCTCCCCGCGCGACTCCCGTTACTCCGCCGCCAACCGACACTGCTCGACGTCCGTTACCCGAATCGTGCTCGGCCACCGATCGTGGCATCACTCAGACTCACGTGCGCGTCGGCCTTCTTTATCGCCGCTTCGATGTGCAAACACCATCCATATCCACACCTAATACTGCCGGATGTCGAACAAACGCAGAGCGCTCAGGGGACGGACTGCGGCACGGTCCTCCCGCCGAGCCGTTTGACGAGAGAAAAGAGAGAGCACGTGTCATCTTCCTGGATCCTCAAATCTTGCAGCTTTACTAGGGGCCCGAATCTTATGGGGCAGGCCGTGTGCACGAGCTCTGCGTCTCGCCACCGAGGCGCGCCCCGGCTTGGCCTGGTCTCGTGGACCTGGCGCTCATCCAGGTTCCACCTGCGCATTAGGCCCACGGGCCAGTCTGACTCCCTTTGCCTTGAGGGGGTCTTTTTTGCCTTCGGTGTGAATTGCGTGTTGTGTGGCCGCCGTCTGTCTTGTAACGCGTAGTAACTGTATAAGTGGTCTCGTGTGTCGTGTAGTCGTTTTAAAACTCCTTTTTATATGTGCCATTTCTTTGTTCGTATATATATGTGGCATTCGCTACAGTTGTGGCTGTAAATACGTGCTATATGTGTGTGCTCCGTGTCCACGAATAAATATGTGTATTGTGTGAACTGTTTTCCAGTTTCGCTTCGTCTTTTCTTAATTGCGACCCTCCATCCCTGCTCACGTTAAAGGGTTCGTAGTGGGTGCAAAACGCCGGGTAAATAATCTGAACCGTCGAGCGTCGACGCATTAACACGCTCGGTATCCCGATAAGTCAAACTGGGATACTGGCAGCCGCCCAAGCGGCTCTTGCTGTCCGGGGTTCGACCTGCGGCGAGGTGCCACGATCGCAACCGTACATTCCGCGGGTGCGAGGTACTACTAGGTAGGGTCGAGTGTGAGCGAACAACCCTATCCTACTGCGGGTGCCGATTTGGCACGATGTGGTGATGTCGTTAAAGGCCCACCCGTGACTGGATCCCGGCGTTAGCCGGGAGGGTCACGACTGGGAAAAAAATTGTCCGCGTCCGGCTGGGCGAGGCGGTTCGCGATTCGAGTCACGTGGCCGATCGCACGCCGACGGGCTCGAATTCGCCAACAATATAATATATACATATATATATACATATATACTATCATAGATAATATACATTACATATACATATATATAATTATATATATTATGAATATATATATATATAATATATATATATGAGCCCCGCCGAGGAGGAGTGATGTAAGCGAACATGTTTTTTTAAGATATGATGATGATGATACTGTTTACGGCTCTGAAATTCGCAACAGCCATAAAGGTCCCGTAGGGTGAGATATATTTCTAAGTACAGTGTAGTTAGCCCAAACCCATTGATATTAGGAGGGAGATTAATGGTGATTCATTTCGGCTGCGTTATCCTTTGAGTTAGGCGTTTTCTGTTCTACCTTTGTTTGATACAAACAACAACAAACAACGCCAGCAGCCACAAACCTCTTCCCAACTCGCTACCGGCAAACCTCACATTCACCGCATTTCCAAAAACAGCGCCATGCCATCGGACACCGCCGAAAACCCTCACCACCTTCTCCTACGGCCATTCCCGCACCACCTGTGACGCCGGAGCGTTCGGCTGTTCTTCAGCGATACACGCGGAAGGACGCCGAGTGCAGATGGCGGGGTTTTCAGGAGAATTCGATAAGGAATGCTAACACGCCGACATCTATACAATCAGGAAGGGGGCGGCTTGGCCCCGCCCCTCCAGCGCGCCCTGCGACGAAAATCGGCATATGCAAATTTGAGATCAGGAATGATACAACGCTCCCCTCTTCCGTCCTAATCGGCGGCTGCTCCGCCCCTGAGTCGGTGAATCGAGAATTCAAAGATTAAGCGAAAAAAGCGGCGAAACAGACAGAGTACAGAGCCAATCAACACTCACACAGCAGGAAAAGATTGGGTGGATCAGATGTGGCGTGTAGCATTCCTGATCCGAATTCTCCTCAGAAAACCCGCCATCTGCACTCGCGTCTCGCGTGTATCGCTGAGAGACAGCCCGACGCTCGGCGTCCACAGGTGGTGCGGGAATGGCCGTAGGAGAAGGTGGTGGAGGGTTTTCGGCGGTGTCCGATGGCCATGGCGCTGTTTGGAATGGCCGGTGATGTGAGGTTTGCGGTAGCGAGTGGTGAAGGTAGGTTGTGGCTGCTGGCGTTGTTGTTGTTGTTGTATCAAAACAAAGGTTAGAACAGAAAAACGCCTAACTCAAAGGATCGCAGCCCGAATGAATCACATTAATTCCCTCTATACAATGGGTTTGGGCTAACTACACATGTACTTAAGAAATATATCTCACCTACGGGACCTTTATGGTGTTTGCGAATTTCCAGAGCCGTAACAATATCATCATCATCATATCATTAAAAAAATGTCGCTTACATCACTCCTCCTCGCGGGGCCTCATATATATATATATATATATATTATATATATTAATATATATTATATGTATATGATATGTATATATCTATGTATATATATGTATATATATATGTATATATGTATATTGTTGCGAATTCGCGCCCGTCGGCGTGCGATCGGCCACGTGACTCGAATCGCGACCGCCTCGCCCACCGGACGGACAATTCAGTCGTGACCCTCCCGCTAACGCCGGGATCCAGTCACGGGTGGGCCTTTCGACCTCACCACAATCGTGCCAATCGGCCACCCGCGTAGGATAGGGTTGTTCGCCACACTCGACCTACCTAAGTACCCACGCGGATGGTAAACCGGGCGATCGTACCTCGCCGCAGGTCGACTCCGGACACGAGCCGCTTGGCGGCCCGTTCCGTACTATCGGATAACCGAGCGGTGTTATCGTCGACCTCGACGGTTCAGATTATTTTACCGGGCGTTTTTGCACCCACTACGAACCCTTTACGTGAAGCAGGATGGAGGGTCAATTAAAGAAAGACGAAGCGAAACTGGAAACAGTTCACACAATGCACATTTATTCCGTGGCACACGGAGCACACATATAGCACGTATTTACAGCCACAATTAGCGAATGCACATATATCACATAGAACAAAAGAAATGCACATATAAAAGGAGTTAAAACCGACTACACGACACACGGACCACTTATACAGTTACTACCTTACAAGACACGGCGCCACAACACGCATTCACACCGAAGCAAAGAAAAGACCCCCTCAAAGGCAAGGGAGTCAGACTGGGCCCGTGGCCTAATGCGCGTGGAACCTGGATGAGCGGCCAGGTCCACGAGACCGAAGGGTCCTACCCGCGCCCTCGTGGCGAGCCGCAGAATGTCGCTGCACGGCGGTGCCCAGTTCCGTTGGCACCTGCTTGGAGTAAAGTGGGAACGGGGCCCCTTGTCGCACTCTCTCAGGCGCGGGGAAAGGGGAATTGTTGATGCTCTGGGAGGAGTATGGCTGGTTGCTCGAGTCCCGCGACGCGCGACTCAACGCGACCTCGTCGTCCCGGACCCGAGCCTCTAGGTCCTCCTCAGCCGATCGCCCTCCGCAGCCGTTCGCCTCCGGCGCGCTCCCGATCCCCCACCTCTGCTTCGAGCTCCGTCTCCCGACTCCGCCCCACCGACACTGCTCCGAGCTCCGTCTCCCGAATCTGCCCCACCGATCTGCCTCTATCGACTCACTGCGCTCGTCTTTTTATCGGCTTCGGGAACCCACCATATGCAAATTCTCGGATCCAAACGACTTCAGGGTGGAGCCACGCTCGCCGATTGGACGGAGAAAAAGGGGCGTGTATCATTCCTGATCCTCAAATTTGCATATGCCGATTTTCGTCAGGCGCGTCTGGAGGCGGGGGCCAAGCCGCCCCGCGCTTCCTGATTGGGTGGATCAGATGTGGGCGTGTAGCATTCCTGATCCGAATTCTCCTCAGAAAACCAGCCATCTGCACTCGCGTCTCGCGTGTATCGCTGAAGACAGCCCGACGCTCGGCGTCCACAGGTGGTGCGGGAATGGCCGTAGAAGGTGGTGGAGGGTTTTCGGCGGTGTCCGATGGCCATGGCGCTGTTTGGAATGGCGGTGATGTGAGGTTTCGGTAGCGAGTGGTGAAGGTAGGTTGTTGGCTGCTGGCGTTGTTGTTGTTGTTTATCAAACACAAGGTAGAACAGAAAAACGCCTAACTAAAGGATCGCAGCCCGAATGAATCACATTAATTCCCTCTATACAATGGGTTTGGGCTAACTACACATGTACTTAAGAAATATATCTCACCTACGGGACCTTTATGGTGTTTGCGAATTTTCCAGAACCGAACACTACCCCCTCCCCTTTTTACAGACTCGTCCCGAGTCGTCAAATTATCGTGTGCCATCATGTGTAGTTCTCCCCTAGTACGTTTTACCTACGGATCCCTGAGTGCGACATTCATGGTATTCGTGTCCCCAAAATAAATAACCTGAGGCTGAGTAACTAACTAACAAACTCACTCACACGGACGACTTAATAAAATTGCCGGCGCTAACACATACATGCCGGGGGCGCACTCATATTTACAATACAACTTAACACCTTAACCTTATAATTTACACTACTCCATGGCCCAGATCAATGGACTCTGCAGAAAAAGGAGAGTCAAAAGGAAACGGTGCACGGGCGCCACTGCAGGCCCGTGTTGCAGCTGCCAACAGGACAGTTCCTGCAGCTTGCAAACTGTTTGCTTGCGGATCCTGGCGCGCATGGAAATGAACAGGGGGGTGCAAAGAAAATTTAACGGGGCTGGTGCAGATGTGGGCAGTGGGCATGGCATGGCAAAAACAGGCAGCATAGCCTGCAAAAAGGCCGTGCAGGCAAACACAGCCGGCAGACAACTGGCCGGCACAGGCCTTGCAGCAACGCCGACGGACGATCCGACCGGCACAGCCTTGCAGCACAACGCAGCCATCCGACGAAGTTGGCCGCACAGGCCTCGCAGTAAAACAAGCCGTCGGACGATCCGGCCGCACAGGCCTTGCAGCAAAACAACAGCTGCCGATGAAGTTGGCCGGCCTCTTGCCGTGCAGTGCAGGTTGGTGGGAAGTACTGGTGCTGGCCACTCGCAGAAGGCGGGCTCGGACCTACCTACTGTCTCCCTCCCACCTATCGCCTTTGCCTGTCACTGTCCATACCCACCCCCTTAATTTGCAAACCCAATTAGCCCCAACTACTTTTTTTGTTGTTTTTATTTTCACTTCCCTACTTCCCCACTACAAATCGTCCCCTAACCCCCTTTATCGTCCTTGTTCGGCTAACCTATCTCGTCTCCTAGCCTACTCCCAACCCCTACGTTCCCTACCCGGAGGGGAATAAGGGAGAGCTAGCGTCCTGTGCCGAGGCCCAATGAAGCCTCAGGATGGCCTCCCCAGATCTCAGCGATCTAACCCAAAGTGGGTCCAGCGGCCCACAACGAGAGCGAAGGGATGGATGGTGCGGAGGGGTACACTTCCTAATCTACCCTAACCATTTTACCTTTAAACTACCCCGGGGCTTTCAACAAGCGCCTCTCGCTTAATCTATTGGTTCTAAAAAACCCAGATTCCCGTCGCCTGTGTTGGTGTCCACTCAAAATTTCGGGCCTCGCCCTCTAATTTTCCCTCGTGCCTTGCACCGTTTCGTGGCTGGGACGCGTGGCTCCCTTTGGCAGGCACGACCCTCTGCCGAATCTCCAACATGGCACCCCGGGCACTACACTGCCTCCGAGCCTACCAGCTCCCTAAACACCGGGAGTGCCCCCATGGCAACTCCCCTGAACGCACACGTGGCAGGCTGGCGCCCCGGGCCCCTTCCGAGGGTCACCCGTGCCCACGACACTGCCCACGCGGCCAACGGCGCTCCGGGCCCCCGCACCAAGCGGGCGCAACCTGCCCACTACGCTAACCCGGCCCCCCATGGGCCCTTGGCCTACCACGGCCGACTAGCCCGGTGCCCGGGGTACCCACTCAGCGATACTCACCGTTCGCAGCCACGCTCCCAGCCCGTCAACAGGGCTCCTGCACCCTCCAAATAGGTTTCGAGCCTACACTCCCACCAACAGCAAAACGACCTCCATTTTGTCAATTTAACTAACCCAGCTAACTCACTTTACACCGACCCCGGGGTCCCTTGGCGGGAGTCACTCCTCCCCCAATCACTCATCGCACCATGCATTCCACATTCGCTGCACTCACACAGACCCGCTGGCCTCACTCACTCAACATGTCTCCACACAACTCACCAACACTTCAACACAACACACGCTGAACTCGCCATCCTTCTCACTAAATCCCCTACCTAATCGTGCTCCCACGTCGTCCCTTAAACTAATAGCACGTTCCATTTAACCCTACGTAGCTAAGCTACGTCCCTCTACACATCCACAGTCTGTCACTGTCTCCAAAATGTCATTTCCCATCCTAAAGCTCACTACAATCCCTCTAACTAATCCATTCCACGGGCCCATGAGGACTTACCCCTGCCCATGGAGCCGTCTAACTAACACTAACCCTTCCCCTAACTAGTTCCATCCTGTGCCCTGGTAAGGGGTCTTTCACCCTTGCCCAGGGAATCCTGTTCACCCGAAGCGAGGCTTGCTTTTGTTAATTTTGTTTTGCCAAATACGCGCAGCACCAGCGCGGCAACTCACAGCTCGCGCACTTTGCACCTTGCCCGTGACGTCATGTAGCTGCACGCGTACCTCGTCCCTCTTGGACGGTACCATCCGGCAGGGATTCACCCTCCTGCCGGATTCCAACCCCACGTGCAGCCATGACGTCACCTGCGCACCCCCAAAACAAACCTCACACTCGAGGGGCTCCCCACGCGAACACATGTGCTCTGCCCGTTGGAGCTAACACAAGCTCGCGTGGAGAACCCATCCGGTCCAAATCCGTAATCCTGCCTAACCTTTGTCCGTCCGCGGGATCGGCAAATCCACCGCTGGCGTTTCCGGACCGGGCTTCACTCCCGCAAGCGAGCACGTGGGGGTCTCGTGCGCTGCACAGCACGGACGCGCGCTCTCTGCTGGGTGAACCCGGCACGGTGCCCAAAACAGCTACGGCCGCTACCCGGCCTCTGTCCCTCTGTCGCCGTCGTCTCCGTTCCACCCACGCACACACTGCGTGTTACGACGCACAGACTCCACTCCATCACACTCACATTCACACCGGGAGACGCGGCTGCATGCTCACGCATGCCGACCGACATCTCCCTCACATACAGAGACCTCACACACACGGTCTCCCTCACACGGACCCTCTCACTCACACCCAACCTTTCACCTGCCCAGGGGTCTCACTCACACCATGCGTGCGGAAAGCACGCATCTCCCGCACACTCGCAAACACACACCCCTGCACAACCACACTGGGGATTCGTGTCCCCACAAGGGTTCCCGGGGCCTCTGTACCCCCCAAGCTACACGTGCACCTATCCACAGCACTCGTCCCTTCAACTCCGCTTGGCACGACCGAACCCACCTGGTCGTGATTCGCCTCAAGGGGGCATACTCCTCCCCTCGTTCCTGGAGGCAGCATCCAGCTGCTCACACCGGGTCCCTACCCAGTCCGCGAGCTCACCCCCATTATCCTCCACTACTTCTGTGTGTGTGTGTTCTGTTCCTTTAACCCCGTCATTATCATGCAGTCTCTCCTCTATTTTCTCTTTCTTCCGCATCTCTATACATTTGTTAGTTTCTGTTTCTTTCTGGAGTTTTTCCATCTCTCTGGACTTCAATTTCATTCTCTCCTTCAGTTCATTAATTTCAAACTCGTGTATAGTTTTTGTTTTCTCTCCCACTCTTCCTCATGCTCCTCATTTTCCAATCGCATCGTTTCTTTCAATTGGGCCATTCCTTTCTGTGCTTCATTCGCTGTTTTCTCATTACCCTTCCTTGCTTCCTCTCCTGTCCTTCTTCTCCAGTTTCGTTGTTTGTTTCATTTGGTTAATCTCTTTCTTGTGTTTCAGTTGCTGCTGTCTCATTACTCTTCCTTGTTTCTTCTCCTGCCCTTCCTTCTGCAGTTTCATGGTTTTCTTCATGTGGTTAATTTCCCTTTCGTGTTTCATTCGCTGTTCTTTGTCTACCTCTTCGCACTCCAGCCTTGCCTTTTCTTTCAATTGGTCAACCTCGGCTTCATGTTCTTTTTTTTATCCCATTGTTCCTCTCGTTCTTCCCTCTCCAATCTCGTTGTGTCCTTCAATCTCCTGATTTCTCCTTCCTGCTTCTTCAACTTCTCCTCGTATTCCAGCCTATTTTTTTCCCTTTTGTCGTTCAATTTCAAATCATACTCTTTCAGTTTTTTATTTCACCTGTCTTTCTTGTTCCTCATTCTGTTATCTCGTCATTTCTTTCAACTGACAGATTTCTTTCTCCTGTCTCATTCCTTGTTCTTCCAGTACTTCTTCTTGTTCCTCATTCTGCAATCTCGTGGTTTCCTTCCATTGATCGATTTCCTTCTTCTGTCTCATTCGTTCTTCCATCATTACTCTTTCTTGCATCTCATTCTTTAATCTGGCCTTCGCTTCCAGCTGTTGGATCTGTACAGCGTGGTTCCTTAACGTTTCATTCTCCGTTCTCGTTCTTTCCTCTCTCACCATCCTCAACTCGTTTGTAATTCCGTCTCTTCGTTCTGGTGTTTCTGTAACTCAGTTTTCTTCTCTAATTCTTTTCTCATCTCCGCGCCTCCGACCTTGCTTTGGCTTCTAACTGTTCTTCCATCTTGCCCTTGTGTTTGTCTATCCGTCTTCCCAGTTCTCTGTCTCAGTTTTTACCTCCCGTCCCAGCTCATCAACTCTCTTCGTCATGTCTTGAAGTCTTTTCTCACACGCCACTATTTTTATTTCCTTCGTGCACGACTCCGTCACCCAATTAATTTTTCCCTCTCGGTACAGTCACTTTTTTCCGTCACCTCCACACTTCTCGCCCAACACGTCTCCCGAATTATTTTTTTTCTCACCCGCCTTCACCGCGGGCCTGACAACCGTTGCACCCCTCCCAGCTCGTTCGCTCCCACACGTGGCGTCGCCATTACGCACTTCGCTGTTGTTGCCTTCATGCCCGCCTGCAGGCTCCGGCCCATTTGCTGCGTTTCACCCCGCATTTCTTATTTCTTCCTTCATTTCGTTTTTGTTTGTTTCCATTTTGAGTGCGTTTCCAT
The DNA here is from genome assembly GCA_035128595.1 of Eptatretus atami. Taxonomy (NCBI): domain Eukaryota; kingdom Metazoa; phylum Chordata; class Myxini; order Myxiniformes; family Myxinidae; genus Eptatretus; species Eptatretus atami. Next base: position 68,413,500 of record CM068967.1, read on the forward strand.
CCATTTTTTCGTTCATTCCATCCATTTTGCCGTTCATTTCGTTTGTGTTTGTTTCCATCCTGAGTGCGTTTCATCCATTTTTTCGTTCATTCCATCTATTTTGCCGTTCATTTCGTTATTCATTCCTTCCATTTTGTTTGTGGTTTGTTTCCATCTGCTTGTTCACTCCTTCTATTTTGCGTGCGTTTCCATCCATTTTTTCTTCATTTCTGCCAGCACGGCGAATAGCCGGGCCATGTCGGGTGCACTCAGCTGAGCCGATGCGGCCAGGATCGGGGGTTTGGTGGAGAGGGGGAGGGAGGTGTTATACACCGCGGCCTCTGCCGCCGCCGCACCCATTTCGGGCCCTGGATTCGTTTGGGGGGGAACTGTTCCTGCACACCAATGTCCTGCTCGGGTTCTACATCCTGGACCATGGATTCTACATCACTACACATATACATTCCTAATACCCCCGGCTCCCGCTCGCCTTGAGACGCCATCTTATTCCGCGTAAGGGTTAATTTAATCGCTCGTAATTAGAGGGAATCGGTGGTCGCTCCTCTCACCCCTGGACCGATTCCCTGTGAATTTAGCTTGGAGACGGGAGGGATTAGAATCCACTCCTGACACCAGTGTTGCGAATTCGCGCCCGTCGGCGTGCGATCGGCCACGTGACTCGAATCGCGACCGCCTCGCCCACCGGACGGACAATTCAGTCGTGACCCTCCCGGCTAACGCCGGGATCCAGTCACGGGTGGGCCTTTCGACCTCACCACAATCGTGCCAATCGGCCACCCGCGTAGGATAGGGTTGTTCGCCACACTCGACCTACCTAAGTACCCAGCGGATGGTAAACGGGCGATCGTACCTCGCCGCAGGTCGACTCCGGACACGAGCCGCTTGGGCGGCCCGTTCCGTACTATCGGATAACCGAGCGGTGTTATCGTCGACCTCGACGGTTCAGATTATTTACCGGGCGTTTTGCACCCACTACGAACCCTTACGTGAAGCAGGATGGAGGGTCAATTAAGAAAAAGACGAAGCGAAACGGGAAAACAGTTCACACAATGCACATTTATTCCGTGGCACACGGAGCACACATATAGCACGTATTTACAGCACAATTAGCGAATGCACATATATCACATAGAACAAAAGAAATGCACATATTAAGGAGTTAAACCGACTACAGGACACACGGACCACTTATACAGTTACTACCTTACAAGACACGGCGCCACAACACGCATTCACACCGAAGCAAAGAAAAGACCCCCTCAAAGGCAAGGGAGTCAGACTGGCCCGTGGGCCTAATGCGCGTGGAACCTGGATGAGCGGCCAGGTCCACGAGACCGAAGGGTCCTACCCGCGCCCTCGTGGCGAGCCGCAGGATGTCGCTGCACGGCGGTGCCCCAGTTCCGTTGGCACCTGCTTGGAGTAAGTGGGAACGGGGCCCCTTGTCGCACTCTCTCAGCGCGGGGAAAGGGGAATGTTTGATGCTCTGGGAGGAGTATGGCTGGCTTGCTCGAGTCCCGCGACGCGCGACTCAACGACGACCTCGTCGTCCCGGACCCGAGCCTCATGGTCCTCCTCAGCCGATCGCCCTCGCAGCCGTTCGCCTCCGCAGCCGTCTGCCCCACCTCTGCTTCGAGCTCCTGTCTGCCGACTCCGCCCCACGACACTGCTCGAGCTTCGTCTCCCGAATCTGCCCCACCGATCTGCTCTATCGACTCACTGCGCTCGCTTTTTATCGGCTTCGGGAACCCACCATATGCAAATTCTCGGATCCAAACGACCTCAGGGGCGGAGCCACGCTCGCCGATTGGACGGAGAAAAAGGGGGCGTGTATCATTCCTGATCCTCAAATTTGCATATGCCGATTTTCGTCAGGCGCGTCTGGAGGCGGGGGCCAAGCCGCCCCGCGCTTCCTGATTGGGTGGATCAGATGTGGGCTGTAGCATTCCTGATCCGATTCTCCTCAGAAAACCCGCCATCTGCACTCGCGTCTCGCGTGTATCGCTGAAGACAGCCCGACGCTCGGCGTCCACAGGTGGTGCGGAATGGCCGTAGAAGGTGGTGGAGGTTTTCGCGGTGTCCGATGGCCATGGCGCTGTTTGGAATGGCGGTGATGTGAGGTTTGCGGTAGCGAGTGGTGAAGGTAGGTTGTGGCTGCTGGCGTTGTTGTTGTTGTTGTATCAAAACAAAGGTAGAACAGAAAAACGCCTAACTCAAAGGATCGCAGCCCGAATGAATCACATTAATTCCCTCTATACAATGGGTTTGGGCTAACTACACATGTACTTAAGAAATATATCTCACCTACGGGACCTTTATGGTGTTTGCGAATTTCCAGAACCGTAACAATATATATATACAGTATATATATACCGGGCATAGTGGCGTGCGCCTGTAATCCGGCTACTCTGAGGCTTGGTTGGAGGATCGCTTGAGGACGGGCAGTATGCACTGGGCCGCCCTATAAAAGGGTGGAGGGCAGCCGGAATCATGGCGAAACCCAATCCTTATCCCTGTGTCGTAAGAGGCGACCAGGGTTGCGTCAGGAAGGGCATCGGCGTTAAACCTATGCCAAATCAGTATGCGGTTATAACGGATTGATTCCCTGTGGCGACCCCTAACGGGAGCAGCCGAAAGACGAACAACAACATGTATATATATATATATGTACATATTGTCATGTTAATACATTGGTGTTATGACAATAAGTTTCCTGCATTCACAGTTCACATTTATACCTCTTGTGTGTTCATTATATTCATTTATCACGTTCTGCGGAGGGGGTAACAGAACTTTGTAAACACCCTGTAGATTTTTCACTAAGAGGCATTGTAAAAGTATTACCTTGCAAGTGGAATTTGATATTATTCGTCAAATGGATGCTCCTGAATGTGCCGTTGATGTTTCTAGGTTAAGTTTGCCCCTGATCTATAAATACGGTGCCGTTCAGGAAGAATAAGAAGATGTACCACTAACTTTGACCGCTTCCGGAAGAGGTTTATTTGTATTTAAATGTCTGATAAAATTTTTCGTATTAATTTTTGCATTTATGTACTTGAATATACAGTCACTATCAATAATCAAAAAGGTTTCGGCACTATTAGAGTGATTAAAAAAATATACGAAATTTTGTTTCAAAATTTTCGATTTTTTTTTTT
>CM068967.1:68421344-68432494 GCA_035128595.1 Eptatretus atami
AAGCCAGTCGCCGACTGGGAATCCTCCGCCGTGCAAAGTCCTTCCTCAGCCCACCTGAGCTCCTGACCACTTACAAAGCTTTCTTTCGCAGCCTGATGGAGTACTGCTCTTCTCTCTGGGCTGGTGCTCCTGCCTCCCACCTTTCTCGGCTTCATGCAGTGGAAACCAAGGCATTTCGGATCATTGGCATTGTACGGCGTCCATTGAGTGCTGAGCTCCTTTGTGGCCGGTCTCAACCCCGGGTCTGTCTTGCAGTAATTTGTTTGAAGCCACTTTATTGTGTAGGTGTCGGGTGTATGGTGGTGGGTTCTGGGTTGAAAGTCTTGTTGGGTGGTCGTTTTTTCTCTGTCTTTCGCCCTCTCTCTGCTTTTCTAGCCTGCGGCCGGTCCTTGGTGCTCTCTTGCGATTTGGATCCACCTCGACATTTTTACGAGAGGTGCATTGAAGGGTCTGGGCCTAAGCGACCCCTTTGTCTGGTAAAACTACCTAAAATTGAGATACTTAGGCCTCGACCTTTCACTGCTTTGATCATTCTCTTTTATGTTTTCCTTGCTTTGGAATGAAGTACTCCTGCTAACTCTGGAGGGTTCAATCCGCTCATTCTTTCACCCTCGAGGGCCCTTTCAAAACAGCTGTTCACCACCACCTCTTATCATTCCCCATCCAAATCCTCGATCTTTTCTACCCCCGATATACACCCAGGCCACTCATTCAAATTCCTGCTTTCCTTCCTGAAAGTCTGTCGAATGTCCATCTTGTATCCCGTGTTCCCACCCATCGCTCTCTTCACTAGATCTCCTATATGTCTCTGTTCCCTCTGTTTTTCCTCTCTCCGCTCCCTCTCTGCTTGTCTCCTGCCACCTTGCTGTGTGTTGTGTGTTAGCTCGTCATACGTGAGCCTCGAAAAGGTATACAAAAAAGACCCCCAAAGACTCTTAAGACCTCCAAACCCCCTAAGACCCTTTAAAACCCTGAAAACCCCCAAAGACCGTTTAGACCCCTAAGATGCTTAAGACCGCATTAAGAACCCGAAGATCCCGAAGACCCTTTGAAACCGAAAGACCCTAAATACCCCTACGACCTGTAAGACCCTAAGACTGCTGAGACTCCTAAGATGCTTAAGACCCAAAAGGCCCACAAGATCCTTGAAGACCCCGAGGACCCTTAATACCCCTTTGAGCCTTAAAACCCTTTAGAGCCCAAATATCCCTAATACCATTGAGACCCCGAAGACCCTTAAGACCTCAAGACCTCTCTGACTTTTAATACCCTTTTGACTCATTAGACACCTTTAGATCCCTTCACCCTTTCGACCTTTTATACCCTTTACTCCCATAGAACCTTTAGACCTTCACACTCCTTAATTCCCTTTAGACCCCTTACATCCTTCAGACAGATTTTAGACAGCTTGAATCCTTGACCATTTCGAGGTTTAGACCACTTGACCTTTTTAGACCCTTTTGACCCTTCGACACGAACATTGGAATGCACCCTTTAGACAATCTACAACCTTTTAAGGGCCACACAAAAATCTATAGTCTTCTTACAAAATACAGACTATACTTATTTTCAGCAAGTAATGTGCAAACTCGACTCACCCAGAAGGTGGATACTCTGCTCGAAGTTAATAAAGGCACTCATGTCACATACTCTTGGCAAAACACTTTAGAACCAGAAATGATGGTTACATTAATTTAGTTACTAAATTAGCTTCAGCAAAGATTGTACTCCACTTCAAATTCACCTTCTGTACCAATATCATTCCAGCTGAAAAGGGGGGGGGGCTGGGGTAGGGGGAATGCTCGTGTTTCATGCAACACACATGCTAAGAATAAATAAATAAAAAATCCGTGCAATAACAATGAAATTCTCCAGCATGTAGACACATTTCTAAAAAATAAAGTAAAGAAACAAGTAATAAAAACATTTTAAACAAGAAAAAGATCAGAGATTGCAGACCCTCATCAGGACTTCTTTCGAGTGGTGTAATATTTGTGGGTTTTAGGGTAAATCCAATATAGCTCTCAAACCATGTGACCAATGATATCATATGTGTGAACCTTTTGTTCCCCATAGATAGGCGGTCATACGTGTAAAGTTTCATCTCAATTTGTTCAGCTACTTCAGAGAAGGTTTTATTTTTTTTAACAATATGATGCCGAATCATGTAACCAATGACATCATTAAGTTTTTGTTCTGTGGACCATTTTATCCCTAGATGATACTCAAAATTTTTCATACTGATCGGACGTGGCGTTCTACATATGCAATTATGACGTAAAAATCGAGGGTACCTATGACGTCATAAAAAAATCACACTCATTCCCCATGAGGAGTACTTGCTATGACCCAAGTTTCAATTTTTTCCTTGGTGCGGTTTCAGAGATACAGAGGTCCAAATTTTTTGCGTTTTTCCAATATGGCTTTTCCAATTTCCAAAAAAGAGAGTTTTTTTTCAAATTTTTCCAACGTAACCTGGGACGTCATAATTATCATTATAACATTCTACATGAGTAGTCGCACCTTTGGTGAAAATTTCATGTGAATCCGACATGCGGTTGTAGAGAAAAACACAAAAGTTCTGTGCGGACAAACAAACAGTCAAACAGACAGACAAACAAACGGACCCAAATGCAATATCCTCTCCTCTGGCAAGGGTAAAAATGAAAAAGGATGTAGGAATGTTACTCCAAACTTCCAAACGATTGTAACACAAGTAGGAATGAAATGATCACGTGAAACAATCCCGACATCTTTCTTTGAATAATGGTTGGCCCGACACAAGACACTAACTGTGTGTGTGTGTGTGTTGTGTGTGTGTGTGTTGTGTGTGTGTGTGTGTGTGTGTGTGTGTTGTGTGTGGTGTGTATATATATGTATGTGTATATATATATGTAAACTAGTTTTATCATAACTCATCCACAACTTTTGAGATATCATGCTATATGTAGTTCTTGCCCCATCTCTCAATGGTAACGCATCACTTTAAAAATTCTCGGATCAGATCCGGATTCGATCTTCACCAGAATTGAATCAATTAGTCCTTTATCATCATCATTTATTTAAGTCAGTATTATCCCCCTTACGGGGGGGGGGGGGTTGCTGACTTTCACTCTTCCATGACATAACTCCAGCTCCTCACTTTCTTCTATCTTCTGCGTTCCACTCCCAATCCCAATTCTGACTTGCTTTCATAACCAACTCCTTCCAACTCAACTTTGGCCTTCCTCTTCCCCTTTTCCCTCCACTTCCAAATTCCATACTCTCTTAACTCCCTCATCGTCCTCTCTTCTTAGCACGTGACCCAACCATCTCAAGCCACTCCAACCATCTCAGCCACTCCTCCTTACCACCTCCACCGTTGTATCTTTCAGAACCAATCCTTTCCATCAACTCCTTCGTGTTATTTCTGTCTACAAACTGCCACTCCACACATCTTTCTAATCATTGCTCTTTCTGTTCTTCTCAAGAGACCTTCTTCTACCGATCTCACAGTCCATGCCTCTGACCCTATAAACCATTACTGCTTTCACACAGGTGGTATAGATCTTCCCTTTCAACTTCAAAGGCAGTTTTTTACCACATAGCACTAATGCAAGCTCGTTGACTTCATCCAACCCAATCTCGTTCTTCTTGTAACTGCAAGTTCGCTGCCTTCTCTAGTGTTGATGGTGTCACCCAGGTAACAAAATCTGCTTACTCTCTCAAGATCTTTCATCTTTGCTCCAAATCCGGATCCTGATCCTGTGGCTTAAATTTCTTCTTCTGATGCAGGCTTTACACTCAAAACTACCATCCGTTCTTTGTGTCACTCTTCTCACATTTGTACAATCTACCATTAATCCATTTGTGAACAGAACTGCATCTGATGCATTACTTACCACTCTTTTACCACAAACCCCACATGGATCTTTCTTGGCCAATTCAATAACCCCTGTTTCTTCACCACATTCCATAATTTTCGTTTTCCCCCATGTTGATTTTCAAACCTTTGCCTTCAAACGCCCTCTTCCATTTGTTGAACTTGATTCCAACTCCTCCATTAATTCTGCAATCAAGACTAAATCATCCGCATAAAGTAATTCAAACAACACACCTTTTCTTTCTGACTCTGACAATACGTTGAGTACCGTCACAAACAGGAGCGGCAAAATCACCATCCCTGATGAACACCCACGGCCACATTGAATTTTCAGAGAAACACTAACAACTTGAACTCGTGTCGTCGCATCTTCATAAAGTTTCATTACAACCTCCACCAAAGTCTCAGAACATTTCTTTTGCGTAGCGCCCATTCGATACTTTCCTGGGGACTCTGTCAAACGCCTTTTCCAGGCACAAAACACATGAATAATTTATCTTTTCTTGATAGCACTCCTGCATGCGCCTGACTATGAAGATCGCATCAACCATACCTTTTCCTGGCATGAAACCATATTGCATCTCATCAATCTTCACCACCTCCCTGAGCCGTTTCTCCAACACTCTTTCCACAAGTTCATTCCATGTTCCAGTAGTTTCACTCCACGATACGATCCACATTCCATGACACTCCCTTTACCTTTGTCGAGGGGTACCAAGTGCTTTGTTTCCAATCCTCTGCATGCTCTTACCTTGCATTATCTCATTTGCAACCCTGATGTAACACTTCTAATCCATGAGGAGACGATGTAAAATGCTCCTTCGTAATGCTTGATGACCACCTGCTTTTCCATTCTTCATACTTCCAAAGCTTCTTTATTTCTTCCTTTGAGATTTCTTTCACTGGGCCCTCCGTTCTTTCAGCTTTCACTAAACCATCCACTGATTTTCCTGATTCATGATGGATTCCATATGCTCCTTCCAGATTCTTCTCTATCTTCATCAACAAAGAAAATTCTCCCATTTTTATCCTTTATACAGTTGCTTTCAGTGATGTCACGAGATTCCCTCTTCATTATCTTTCAGTTTCTGAAAAATTCCTTGTCTGTTCATCTGCAACCGTTCCAGCTTTTTTCTCAGCTCTTTTCTTTATGGTTCTGCCACCGCCTTCTTCGCCTTTTCTATCTCTCTTGTATCTTGCTTTGTTTTCTTCGTTCTGTTTCTGCATCGTCTTTGAAGCTTTCTTTCTTTCTTTCGATGGCCACCTTCACCTCTTCGTTCCACCACAGGTTTCACCATGACGTGTTTTCCTTTACTAACACCACAAACTTCATTTGCTGCTGTGTGAGCACATTCCTTACTTTGTCCAGATATCTCCGTCTTCTTCTTTTCCTTCCAGAGAATATCCATCCTTTCAGCAAATTTTCGTTTTACTTCTCCATCTTTCAGCTTCCAGGTCTTTGTACACTTACTCTGTTGCGTTTCTTCACCTCATCTATTTTGTCCAACATCCATTACCACCAAGCTGTGCTGGAGTTCACCAGGAATAACTTTCACATTTCGAATTTTCTTCTCCAAACTTTTTCCTACTAACATAAAATCGATCTCTGTTTCTGATCCACGGACCTAAATGTGCCTTTTCTCATTCTTGAACCAACTGTTCATGACAACCAGATCCCCTCCGCCGCAAAATTCTAATAAACTTCTTCCTTCATAATTTCTCCTACCAATACAATATTGTTCCGAATATTCGTTTTAGATCCTCGTGGAGGATCTCTAAGTCTTACTCACGTTGTTGTTCTTGTGGACTTTTTTGTTTCCACAGCCTACAGTTTTCATCGAAACTTCCTGAAACTTGGCATTATAATTGTAAAAATTACCCTGCGCAGACAGTAAACCATCTCCGATTTGAAAATCCTCCTAGAAAAAAAGTTATGACGTCAAAATATCTCCGCTAATGGAAATCGCCTAAAAAATTATCTCAAACTAGGCAAGCTTTTGAATTCTGTTTGCGGGAATCGAACATAGCATTAACAGAGATGCATTATCGCACATATGATACATCACTATGACGTCATATCAATTTTATGACGTCATTCTTATTTTTGACATTTTTTGTTTTTTGTTTCATTTTGTTTCACAGCCTACAGCTTTTCATCGAAACTTCCTGAAACTTGGCTATATATGTAAAAATACCCTGCGCAGACAGTAACCATCTCCGATTTTGAAAATTCCTCCTAGAAAAAAGTATGACGTCAAGATATCTCCGCTAATGGAAATCGCCTAAAAAATTATCTCAACTAGGCAAGCTTTTTGCAATTCTGTTTGCGGGAAATCGAACAGGGCATTAACAGAGATGAATTACCGCACATATGATACACACTATGACGTCATATCAATTTTTATGACGTCATTCCTATTTTTTGACATTTTTGGTTTTTGTTTCATTTGTTTCACAGCCTACAGTTTTCATCGAAACTCTGAAACTTGGCATATATATGTAAAAATACCCTGCGCAGACAGTAACCGAATCTCCGATTTTGAAAATTCCTCCTAGAAAAAAAAGTTATGTACGTCAAAATATCTCCGCGATGGAAATCGCCTAAAAAATTTATCTCCGAAACGAGGCAAGTGTTTGAATTTTGTTTGGAATCAAGCCCGAGCATTAGCACCAGATATTTATCGCAAACCTGATACATCACAATGGACGTTATATTCGTTTTTATGACGTCTCATTAAGAGGACGAGGATCTTCGCTCATCGAGCTTGTTTGGCCCCATCTCTCAATGGTGAAGAATCACATGAAAAATTCTCGATCAGATTCAGATCTTCACCAAAATCTCATCAATTGGTTCTTGTCACCCACCCAACATGTCCACGCAGTTCATCCGTTTTTTCTTCACATATTTTTTCTTTCACACCAACTTTTTCACATATGCATGTCGTTTTCGCCCTATCTCTGCAAGGTGAAGAATCAGTCAAAAATTAAATATTTTTCGTATCCGGATCTGGATTCGAATCTTCACCAAAATTAAGTGTTGTTGTCTTTGCCAGTCGCCTACATGCACAAAATGTTCAGAGACGATTGCTTGGAAAACTGTGCCCAAATCGTGTGGCAAACAGACAGACAGACAAACAGCCAAACGTACAGGCCAACATAATTGGCGAAAAAAAATTCTCCAAGAACAGACAGACAGACAGGAGTGAAAACATACCTCCGTCCACCTTCATTGCAGATGTGATTAACACCAACAATTTAAAAAAAGCTTTGAAGCAAGACAAAATCCAAAGGAGTATTCTCAGCTTCTGAAGATGGCCTCTCACAGCAGAGAAGAACACGTCTCATTGTGAAGGAACCTGAAACTAGAGATTCCTATTTTATATATTACAATAGATATATCAATATAAATAATATAACGGTGTCTTATGTTTAGTGTCCTGTTTCCAATCTCTCTCTCTCTCTCTCTCTCTCTCTCTCTCTCTCTTCTCTCTCCTCTCTCTCTCTCCTCTTCTCCTCTCTCTCTCTCTCTCTCTCTCTCTCACCCACACACACCACTTCTTATATATCGTCACCAAACGTCATTGGCGTAATTTAGATATCTTACAGTTATGCTTTTGACATCTACATTTCCTTTCAACTCTGTTTATTCTGTCCGGCCCAGCAAAAGCAGACTTTTCTCAAAGTGTTTGCCTTGCTGGATGACATCACACAATTCCAGTGGGCAGTGTTCAAGCCGAACCATCATGGGATTGTTGTTGTCTCCATTTTTCCGTTTGTCATTGGATTGTTATTGTTGTTACTGTTGTTTCTATGGCCCTCTCGTGCTACCAAAACTCAAACCATCCCATCACTTTATCCATAAATGGGTATATCCCATAGCATTGTCAATAATGTTTATACTTCTTTCTTTCATGGCTACAAATATTTCCACATTCTTGTGGGTTGGCCAGGGAGGAACTTTTTTGACGAAGTCTTTCACCAACCAGCTGGCGAGGGCCTTTTGGATTAATGAGATACATCCTTGATTAAGTGGGTGAGATGTATGCATTGTAACTTTTTTTTAACTCAGCAGACAATAGTGGAATTCAAAACAGCCCACTTTGATAAAACATTCCAGGTGTTGCTAATGAAGAGTGTGAAACAATTTGACAAAGAAGCAGTGCTATCCTGTCCAGAAGAACCTGAGTAAGGGCGAAGGGTATCAGAGGATTGGCTGTCATTTGGTCTGAGAAAGTGAAAGTGGCAAAGCCGTTAAGGATTCAGCAACCATGGCAGAGTAAACATAGCATCGTGCACACTTGGCAAGAGCCAGTACAATCACTGCCTTCAGTTCTCTTGGAGCAGCTCATCCATTCTGAAGCACCGAACAGGAAGTGACATCATGCCTAAGTTAAAGCCAGGACTAGATCAGAATCGAGAACTCTTTGGCTACTTCTTAGTCGATAAGAACTTCTTTCACTTTAGGTCATCACATCTGCATCACATGACATGCAGAGAGTGACATTCAAGTCCACTTTAGAATAGGCAGTGCTGAGGAGTTTTATAAGTGTCATTTTCATGAAGGAAGATTAGTCTTTGCATTGCTTAATTTCAATTAGAAACATACATTTCTGACATCGCCACCACAAATAAGTGATACTTTTGAAGTAATGAGTTTGTGAGAATGACAGGAACAAATGAATGTAAACTTGCCCATTTTATTAGGTAGGTTTGTCACCGCATTAATTAACATCTTATACATTCTGATAGTGAGTGTCACCACGATTTATATTCTGCTCCACTCTATCATTTGCACTTTCAGTAGTTTGGTCACATTTGAGCCGTCTGCTTCGAGTTCAGTTCCAATTGGGTTGAACTTATCAGACTCAAAATGGTGCTCCAAATGTAGAGCCATATCCATCAGGTGGGCACATCTCTTTCGAGAGAGGGAAATTGTCATAAATTGTATCTCTGGTAAGTAGGGTGTACCAATAACATTCTGTTAAGTAAATAGAGTGTTTTGTATAGTATTAAAAGTAGATGTGTTCTAGTGGGTCTTGGATGATTACATGACGACGCAAAGGTGTGAAAGCCAAATTACTTCTTCCATATCAAGCTTTGCTTATAAGTATTTATTCTTACGACTTTGAGCCCACGAGTTTCTAAATTACGAGGGATGTTCAAAAGAGCAGGCGAAGCATTTGGAAACTCGAACGGGCACTCGGTAGAGCACATACCTCCGCCAGTCTGAACAGTTACGTTTTGTATCATTGATAGGCCCGATCTGACTCCAGACCTGAACCAAAATCTAATCGGCTCGTTCTCGTCACCTACCCAACTCATCCACCAAGTTTGTGCTAAATCCATCCAAAACTTTTCGAGATATCGTGCTATATATCGTTTTTGGCTTCATCTCTCAAGGTGAAAAACACTTAATTTTTTTTTTTAATCTTCACTAAAAATCCAATCAATTCGTCCTTGTCACAACCCACGTGTCCACCAGTTTCGTCCAAAACCTTTTGAAATATCCTGCTCACAGACAAGCAGACAAGACGGCCAAACGGACAGGATGGAAAACATGACTTCACTCCACCTTTTCTGGTAGGGGTAATTAAAGGTCAATGATTGTTTGTTTTTGTCAGGCAACCAATGATCAAAAACTAATGTCATTTAACAAATCCCCTTGACCTCTTTAAATAAGTGATACATATGGGTTACACATCATGCTTCATGATCTGCAGCTTTGATCTTCTACAGCCAGCGTACAAGGCAAGCCCTCTGCCCTATTTGTCACTGAGGTGTGCAGTCCCCAGATAACAACTTGGCTTGGCTATCAGCGTGATAAGGCTAGTCTTTAATAATGACACTGCCAAAGTTATCAATGAGTGAATTATTATGAAGTGGAACAAGGAGTCCTCCCCTAAAGGCATAGAGAATGCCACTGCAAAAAAGAATTCGGTTATGAGGAGCATGAAAAATTAGAGATTCCAGCCATCAGGTTAAATGTGGAAGAGCATTTTCAGGTGAGAATAGTGAGCAGTTTATACATGTACAGAAAATTAATCACTCTGATGCTGCAAAGAAATATGATGGCAATGACGAAAGAAAATTGGTAAAAACACCAAAAAAAATAAAAAAACAAGCTGGGTATCAAACCCTATTTTCTTTCTACGTTATAACGCATGTAGAGGAGGCTGCAACACCAACCACAAACATGCAGACAAATTTATAAAACAACACGGACTTAACTTCAGACAAACACAGACACTGCCCCCTGGGCCTTGGGGTAAGTGATGCAATTTCCGGAGCACTCTGAGTACCAGTGATTGCCATCTTATATACGTTCACTTTTCTCTCTGCATTAAAAGGGGCAAATAAGGAGGAAGTTCCTCCTCTCCTTAGTGTGCAACCGATGTGGTTTTGCGTGACCTCTCCTTGAATTGCTGAACATAAAGCGAGGAGCAGCACGTTACACTTTCTTAAGTCTTGGCATGCATCGGCCGGGGTTGAAATGTACCAACAACTATTAAATTCATAGCGAACACACTAACCATTTGCGACCACTGAGAATGAGAAATTTGACGTTTCAACTCTTTTTTGGGGGTCAAGTACATCTACTGTCGTATCATCACAAGCAGCGGTTACAGATATGGATGAAACACGAGCCATTTACAGGTGTATGTACCACGTCCTCCTCCCTGTAACGCTTCCACTCCACACCCTAACTCTCCCATCCGACAAGCAATCTCAGCCTACATTTTTTGGAGTACCCCTGCAATTATTCATTTCATTGTCCATTTGTGTATTTAATTTGTGTTCTTTACTGATTTTGTTGATATTTGTCTGGAATATGAAATTGAGGTTAAGTTATGTGAGGGTACCGAAAATGTACCCGAGAACACATCCCTCCCCATTATAACAATACATCGATGGAAATATCTCTCTTGCTTCACATCGTTTAGCTTAACGTTGCACTTTCTACGATGTTAAGTGGGAACTTGCTTGGTGTGTTTTAAAATAGCAATTATACAATTGATTGAATCGAACCGAGCCACTAACATTGCTGCCTAATGCCCTCAGTCCGATATCAACTTTTTTGGTTTATCTGTCTTTCATTTTCGTTCGAAGTGTTTACTTGCTTGTATGTTTTTGGAATTATAGCGTGGGAAGGGAAGGGGAACGGGTGTTAGATGTGATGGAGCAACACCAACCCATTGAAGTAACATCTATAGACCAGCAGGAATTCAAAATGACATGTTTTGCGTCGACAGATTTTGTTTGTCGAGAGGAGAAACGAATATCTCTCTCT
>CM068967.1:68459114-68485847 GCA_035128595.1 Eptatretus atami
ACCCCCCTTGATTATTTTTTTTCTGTGTGGGTTTGTCAAAGATGTTGTCACAACATCAAAGTGGCAAATGTGCAGGATCTTCGATCTCGAATCACAGCTGCATGCACACTGGTGGACACAAACATGCTGAGCTGAACATGGCAAGAACTTGTGTACCACCTTGATGTCCTGTGTGCGACAAACAGAGCTCACATTGAAGTGTATTGATGGTGTGCACAAAACTTTATGAGTTTATGTATCACATAAATCAAAGGATATTGTAGTTTCATTTGTGGTTCCAAATAGATATACAACCTTTTTGGAACACCCTGTATCTCAGGTATTTGACACTGTCTGGCATCCTGATTTGCTTGCCAACCTCTCTGCTTGTGGCATAGACGGCCGCCTTCATTCCTGCATTTCTGACTTCCTCCAATCACGGAGCCAAAATGATGTGATCAATAGAACCCTCTTCACCCATCTCCAGTCTTTCAAGGCAGTGTTTTGGGCCTAGTCTTGTTTCTCATCCAGATTAATGACCTCTCCAATGCTCTGGAAACCCTCTCTTCCTTTATGCAGATGCATTCACATTGTGTCATACAGTTCCCCACCCCTCCACCATGAAGACTGCAGCGGCATCTCTCTCTCTACTGATCTGGAGTTGATTAGACTCTGGTCTGAAATCTGGAACATGTTCCTCAATCCTGGAAAATCTCACAGTATCACCCTATCACTCTGAAATGATCGTCAAATGAACCCACCTATCTATTTCCTCGGTAATCCACTGGAAGAGGTTTAGTCTTTTGAACCTCTAGGCCTCACCATGCGTGTGTGGACACAATCAGTCATGGGCTTTCCTGGACTGACCACAAAGCAAAGCTGGCCTTCAAAGCCAGCGGCAGACTTGGCATCCCCCATCAATCCAAGTCTTTCTTTGAAAAATCAGAGCTACTCAGTCTACAAGACCTTTGTTCATAACTCAATTTGTCAATTCCTTCTGCCCTGCTTTTGATGTCATATGGGAGATTTCAGGTATCTCTGGCAACTCTCTCTCGACATTACCGTTTCAGTCAAAGATGAGAATGGACTTGCCACCAACGTCTGTTGCAATCCTACAAATTTGCAACATTTTTCAAATGAAATTCCCCACTACTGTCAGTCAGACAAACTTCTGGTGCATATGTTCAGGACAATGAAATAAAGGAGCATCTTTAGAGGGTTGGTGTGGTGGCTGGGGGTTGAGGAGTATGGATTATGCTCCTCCCTTCCTAAGAGGAGCCTTTTGCCCTATCTTATTCAATGATTTGATTGGTCATCAGCAAAGGGAAGAGATATTTGATATATTTTTGACATCAAATGATATCAGCAAGTATGAATTTTCTTTTTCCAAGTGATGTGAACATGTTATTGAAGCACAAGCTTGGATGCAAGCCAATCAAACATTTTTACACACATTCAATATTTTTATCTCATTGCATCATAAGGGTTAATATCTCTTCAGGAGAGTAGCAGTTTCCAGATGTAGTGTTCCACCAACAGAGCAAAGGCAGAGAGGGTAATCAGATATTACTACATGTGGATTACCTACAGAGTGGACAACGACACAGTAAGAAGGTATCACAAAATTAACCGAGATGTCCTGCACTTTGGAAAATATTGTCCACATTGCGAATTCAAAAGTTTTGCAGAAAGGATGTGAAGGTATGTAATGGGAAATAAGTTCAAGGCAAATTATGAACCACATAAGTAATGCTGGCACAGTGTGTGTACCTGATTTTTCTTTCAAGTCTTTGCCATGACCCCATCATCTCTCCAACCCTTTGCCCCCCACCTTCACCATTCATCTTTGCCTCGAACCAAAAAGGTAGACTGAAAGTTTCACACCATGACGGATAGTTATAGGAGATATTCCTGAACCATAATTTCTACATTTTATTTCAGGCATATATCAGTTCAAGCGTAGCACCATATAAATTACCCCAAGGGCAGAGGCATTTGCACACAGTATCGCAGCAGAGGGAACGTGCATATCCTCCCTTGACCAATGCCCCAGCATTTGGCGTTTTCAGCTATCCATATGGAGGCAGATTTAGTGGAAGCAAATGATGCAGGTGCTTATTTAATAGACCACGATTTACCACACATGACAACACTATTGAAAATGTAATTAAACTTAGAGGCTTGGTCACATGCAATGCAATGCTTTGCTCGAACATATCGAGTGTCATCGAAACTTTCACTCCGCAATATTTTGCATTATTCCATAGCAAGTGGATAATTCCAAATGTTGATTGGTTTCTTGAAAAAGACGGCATCACGGGTGTAAGGAGATAATGACAGTCAGCTTCACAATTATGAGATGATATACCTACAGTGGAATGAATAACATCAGGATGGCAGTGAATGGACCTTAAACCCAGGTGCAATTGTACCTAGGGCAAGTGTCACAATATGGGGTGTTGGGATATCTTGGAGGTATGCACACTCACCTTTATGATATGCCCAGCTTGGGTTTCAATATCGACCCAGCTAGACTCTGTCACCCTGGTGTTTCATGATTCATGACTGGCATCCACTGTCCTTTTTTCAAATGCTGAAACCAACAGAGTGCAAGTGCAGCACCTTCGGTCAGGAATTCTTCTCTGTATACATCACCCTCAATCACTTCCGCCACATCTTCGAAGCCAGCCAATTGTCTGTCCTGACTGACCACAAACCTTTAACTTTCACTCTATCCACCCATTTTGATGCTCACTCTCCTCGCACACTTTGCCAACTCAGTTATATCTCAAAATTCACCACCGAATCAAGCACATCAAAGGAATCGCGAACTCTGTGGCCAACACTCTCTCATGCATAGAGGTATTGGCATTGTCTTCTCCCAGCACAATGGCCTTCGATTTTTGATGCACTTGCAGCAGCGCAACGGGAGGACACAGAGTTCCACAATCTACAGTTTGCAGTCGGTTCACTTACATTTCACGAGGTACCACTCACAGGGATAAACACGACCCTCGTGTGTGATATATCGATGGGACAGTCATGCCCTTTCGTTCCTGTGGCATTCCGTCGTCCAGTCTTCAACACTTTTCACTCACTTGTGCACCCATGTACTTCGGCAACCCAGCGACTCATCACCACGTGCTACATCTGGCCATGCATCAATGCCAACGTGCACCGTTGAGCCAAGCAACGTCTTAAAAGTCAACGCTTCAAGATCCAATGTCATACTGTTGCACCACTGGGTATCTTTTCAACACCAGATAGGCGTTTCAACAGAGCTCATGTGGATCTTGTCGGCCCCCTCACACCATCGCCAAGGCCTTTGTCCACACCTGGATCACACGTTTTGGTGTTCCATCAACCATCACTATGGATCATGTTAGCCAGTTTGAATTCACTCATTTTGCAAGCTGACTCAACAACTGGGTACCGACCGTGTGCGAACCACTGCTTACCATCCAGCAGCGAATGGTAAGGTGGGGCGTTTCCACTGCCAACTCAAGTCTTCCCTGAAAGTGCATGATAACTCTCTGAACTAGATGGACGTCATACCTACAGTCCTGCTTGGTATGTAAGCTGCTCGAACAGACGACCTTGGATGCTCCACTGCAGAGCTAGTGTACGGTGCACCGCTTCGTTTCCCAGGAGAATTGTTCTCATGGTCCGATGCACGCAGGGGCAGGGTCTCCAGGCGACAGCAACACGTATGCCTTCGTCATGCCCAATTTTTATTCCCCAGGAATTTTCTACATGCAACCACATATTCGTACGTCATGATGCTGTCCAGAAACCATTGCAGCAACCATATGACGGACCTTACAAAGTTTCAAGAAGATCTTCACACTCGATATTAACAGTGGTTGTGAGACAGTCCCCATAGATTGCTTGAAGCCAGCTTTTCTTGACGCAGTCCCAAAGCCGACCCTCCCATTGAACAATGGGTCGACACCTACTAAAACAATACCCTTGCTGTAGTATACAACTTGCTATGGGAGTCATGTACAGTACACTTCCCAGCAGGATATTTATGAGAGTACATTTTGCTTGTTGAGCATTTCTCTTTGCTGTGACTTTTATTTTTACATGGACAGTCAACATCTCTTATTCTACAACATTATGTATTTTGTTTGGACCTTTCGTTTGAGTAATACTCTTGGCGGGGGAAGTACTGCAGCAGCATCATTTTGCCTTTTGATTTTATTATATGAAAATATGCTTAAGCTCAGATTTAATCGTGGGATTTCCGGAAGAAGGACGAGTGAGTCAGACGGTGGCAGTTTCAATTAAGAGAATTGACTCGGAATACGACTGTCTCTGACGTCACTTCTTCCAAGCTGAAAATTAATAATCATTTTAGCAAAAGCAAAGTGAATCATTAGAGGTTCAAAGCACCACAAATGGAAAATGTAAGCGTGCGTTGTTACGGGGATTTTTAGTAGTCGGATGAAGTGGTTGTGGTGAGCATGGTATAATTTGGTGACCGGAATAAAGATCTGAGGTGAAATGGCTCTTGAGAATTGGCACACAGTTTTGAATGGAAAATTCACGCTTGCTGGGTTACTATTAGTCTTTGCGTGTTTCATGTGAGAGATAGGGATGGTGCAAAGGAGTGGAAGAACTGCATGGGTTGAAGATTAAAGAGGTCCAACCGAAAGAGAAGGTTAAATAAGTCCAACTGAAAGAGTCCCATGCAATGCATCTTTCCCCTTTACCCACTAGACACATGGAAAGAACGAATGCACATACTACTGAAATAACTGCCTTGGGATCGCTGTATGTTGTGTGCCATTGCCTTGAGGCATGCGGTTTTGCAGAACCGCAACGATACGTTCACGTCAATGTTAATATTTTGATTTTTATGACTATAAAAGTCTCGTGTATTGAGAGTTTAAATTTATACCTCTTGCATGTTCATTATATTCATTTATCAGGTTCTTCTGAGGGGGTAATAAGACTTTGTAAACACCCTGTAGATTATTGGTGAACAGGCATTATAGAAGTTTTACCTTAGAAGTGGAATTCGATGCTCGTTAATGTAGCATTGATGTTTCTGGTTTAAGTTTGCCTCTGATGTATAATATGGGGCTGTTCAAGAAGAAGAATAAGATGTACCAACAACTTTGACTGCTTCCAGAAGAGGTTTATTCATGGATGAAACTGCAGAACTTTCTGAAAAAGGAAAATGGAGATTTTTGTGGGGGGATCCGGGGGTATGCTCTATCAGAAAATTTTGAAAAATTGAGGTCAAAATATGCATTTTGGGGGTGATCCTGTCCATATTGTAACCGAAATACGATGCAAATGAAAGTGATATATGGGGAATAATTGTTTTTATTTCACTTGAACATTCATTGCTGGAGCCTGGTGTTGGCTTAACAGTTATAGCGGCTGGCTTAAGCTCTTAGGGTCTCCAGCTGTTGAATTAACAACAGGCGGGTTGACTCAGCCCATCAGGTTAGAAAAATGAGTAACGGGGCATTGCATCGACAGGCATTGCATCGCCAGAGATCGGAGTCGTGAGCATACAAATGATGGGAATACATCTGAAAGGAGTTCAAATGCCACAAGGAAATGATGTTGTTGAGATACTTAGCTGAACAGCCCTCTGCAACCCGGTAGGGCTGAAGCCAGGAATGTTGATGAAGGACCCTAGGATAAATCGACTCCACACTCTTGAGACAAACTTCACCAATCCGCGTAAGGCAACAAGAGACGGGCAAGGTAGCACAAAGGCAAAGAAAAGCTCTTTACACATGAGCCACATGAAGGTGCCAATATCAAGGGAAGAATCATTAACAGTGAAACTCCACGATAAGGGTTGCCCTTTTCAGCACAACACCAGGTACAGAAGATCTCTGAAAGAGTGGAATGCATCTGACAGACACCAATAAATGGTGGTTGTTCGCACCCAAAACGCCAAGCAGGCAGATCTTTTAGCAGGCAGGAATCCGAATCAATCCTTTATTCCAACAATGACCTCGTCTCTCAACAACCCGCTCGCCTCTCTTCCGGTTGCATATGGAACCGGAAAACTCCCGATCAACCCGAGATCGAGAACATTTACATATTACAAGCCGGGAGGCGACGATGGTTCGCGGGCATTATTGAGGAAGCCCTACTGTAAAAACCTATCTCTTCCGTCAAAATTGACCAAATCAAATCAGATTTTTTTTATATGTTATACTTATGGACATTACGCACAACTTCTAGGAAATGAAATTGCGAGAAAAAAAATCGATAAAAAAGTTCAAGTGGGCATGGCTCCGCCCACAAGGGGCATGGGACGCCCCTCATACAAAAAGACACAACGAGACCATGATATTTAGCTTGTGTCCAAGTTTCATCAAGATCGCATCAAACGTCACGGAGCTATGCTCTGGAGAGTCACAAACAGACAGACAGACACACAGACACAACGAAAATAGTGGTCACTGCTGGCACCCGCGAACCAATAACATGAAAGGCAAATAGTGCCGCTAAAGATCGCAATGACACACCAGTTCTCCTCGACCTTTTGTGAGATGACTGAAGAAGATTCTCCAAAGGATAAATAGGAAGTCCGTCTCGGTGATAACTTAAGCAGTTCTCCAGCTATTATAAACCGCCCACGAGGGATGAAGGAATGCCACAGCCTTCCATTCCATTGGGGAAACCCCGCCTTTTCCTTTTCCCCGCCCACGAGGGATGAAGGAACGTCACAGCCTTCCATTCCGATCGGGAAACCCCGCTTTTCCTTTTCCTTTTCCCCGCCCACGGAGGATGAAGTAACGCACAGCCTTCCATTCCGATCGGGGAAACCACGCCTTTTCCTTTTCCTTTTCCCCGCCCACGAGGGATGAAGGAACGCCACAGCCTTCATTCCGATCGGGGAAACCCTGCCTTTTCCTTTTCCCCGCCCTCTTTTACAATTTCCTCCATCTTATAAATGTAATCTCGATATATTTTCATTCCAAACATCATCATTCCAATCACAAATTAATACTACACCATTAATATAACAAATAAAATTAATCTATCTATAATTCCAGCAATCTGTGTGTGTGTGTGTCTGTGTGTGTGTGTGTGTGTGTGTGTGTGTGTGTGTGTGTGTGTGTGTGTGTGTGTGTGTGTGTGTGTGTGGCCGTGTGTGTGTTGGACCGCTGTTTCTCGACAACCACTGGTCCGATCTAATTGAAACTTGCCAGATATATTGCTGGGATCTGAGGATGTGCCTTTTCAAGGTTTGATATTAATCGGACAAGTGCTTCCCAAGTTATGGCCATTTATTTACAACCAATGACAAGACACGTTGCTGCGTAGGCGTGGCCGATGGGGAAGAGAACCTCAGCCGCGTTCTCCTTACGGGTTACAACGTACGGACTTCCGGATAGTGATGACTTACTGTATTCGAATAATTTCTCGATTTCTTATGCATTTATAGATAAACACAATGCCCCAAGTTATGATCGTTTTCATATTAGACGGTGCATAAATTTGGTAACATCAGAGTGAGCTGGTATGCTCCGAACCAGGAAGTAAATTTTTTTTTTTTGCACGAACGTTTTTTTTTTCTCTTTTCTTCTCTTTGTGTTTTTCCTTGCGACGACATTGCGAAAAGGCAAAATACGTTGGCGCTAATTGAATAATTGGCCATTAAAACTAATAATTTATCAAAACGTTGGCAGATCAGCAGCTTCCGCATTCTTGCCCTGGACGAGGAAACAAGAAGAACGCCGTTTCCTCAGCAATGTTGTTTATGAAGAGGTGCTAACGAGATAAAGGTGTGTACATGGAGACAATTTTTATTATTATTTATTTATTGAAGAAAAATTGTTCCGAAAATAATTTATCAAAAAAGTGCACAACTTTTTTTGGTTTCCAATTGTCAAAACGGTGTGGCCTTTGGAAGTGTTAAGGAATTCAGCTCTACTCACATGCTTGCCAACGAAATACATCTCAAATTGGTGGTAAAAACGATTTCCTTACTCATTGCTCTGCAGTCTGCATTCAACCCCTTCATTTGTCATCTCATTGACCTCATTTCATCTATCTATAATTCCAGCAATCTGTGTGTGTGTGTGTGTGTGTGTGTTTGTGTTTGTGTTTGTGTGTGTGTGTGTGTGTGTGTGGTCTTCTATAATTCGCAGCATGTGTGTGTGTGTGTCGTCTATCTATAATTCAGCAATGTGGTGTGTGTGTGTGTGTGTGTGTGTGTGTTGTCGTTTACGAGACGAAGGAACGGCTGTGTAGTTGTTTCTGGCACGCGGTTTGAAAGTTTTTCTTTTTTTGTTTGCACATACGGCCACGCACATACGGGCACGCACTGTATAACAAAATAATGTAAACAGTGCAACGAATCTGCCGGCGAGGAAAGGCGGATATGCAACACTGACGTACACACAGGTCTCTGCTGGCAGGCATCTGATCACAGAACACGCTTGCAAACTTTTGTACCCGGGTAACTTCTACAAAAACAGTTCATAATAAAAAAAAAAACAACGCGAGTAATTCACATAATCGTGGTCATGATGCGTTCTTGCTTTAGCATTACACCCATCTGGATGAAAGTGTTAAGAATGAATGGCATACCGGAATACAACCTCAATTCCCTATAATCACGACATGCCTTTCTGATGACGAAAATACGGAAACCTCCGTACAGGTATTACAAAAACACGGATTCTAAATACGGAAGGAGTTTCACCCACGTTAATTTGTATTTAAATGTCTGGTGATTTTTTTTTTTTTTTTTGTATACCTTGTCAAGGCTCGAATGAGAGCGAACACACAACACACAGTAAGGGGGCCATGAGACAAGAGTGGCTGGGAAGACAAACAGTGGGGAACAGAGACATTAGGAGATCTGTGGAATGGGGTGGGGACACGGGGATACAGTGGGATAGGAAGGATTTAGGAAGGAAGGAACTTGCATTAGAGCAAGGAGAACTTTCAGGAAGGAAAGCAAGGAATTTGAAAGAAGTGGGCTTGGGTGGATTAACGGGGGTAGAAAAGATCGAGGATTTGGATGGGGGATGATAAGAGTGGTGGTGAACAGCTGTTTTGAAGGCCTGGAGGGAAGAATGGGAATGAATAGAGTGAGGGAGTTTATTCCAAAGGTGGGGAAAAAGGGGAATGAAAGAGTGAAGGTGAGCAGTGATTCGTGATTTTGTAGTTTTACCAGAAGGGGGTTGTTGGTGGACCTTGAGCGCCTGCGGAAATATGGTGGGGACAAATTGCGACAGAGCAGGGTGGGGGGGGGGGGCGAGCCGGAGAGGATAGGAAGAAGACGGAAAGACCACCAACCTGCCTACGGTGGAGAGTGAGAGTCCAAAAAACTCAGCTCATCGCGGGAGATACCAATGATCTGAATGCCTTGGTTTCCACTGCGTGAAGCCGAAAAGGTGAGAGGCAGGAGCACCAGCCCAAAGGGGAGAACAGTACTCCATCAGGCTGCGGACGAAAGCTTTGTTTGTGGTCAGAAGCTCAGGTGAGCCAAGGAAGGACTTTGCATGACGGACGATTCCCAGTCGGTTACTGGTTTGGAGTCAGTATGGGAGCATGCGCCAGAGCAGCGCATCGCTGCGTCCACTTTCCGCCCGTACTCCAAGGGCCTCTCTGGCCATCCCCAGACAGATGCCTGGCCCATCCAATCTCCTTGAGATGCCGATCAACCTGCTGCAACACGAGGCACGTGGTCGGCCCATTGGACTCCTCCACTCACGAGGTCTCTTGCTGAGAGAATCTGGTGAGCAGGATCAGCGTCAGGAAAACGAGCCACATGTCCATACAGCCGCAGCTGAGTGCACGGACTATGCAGGTAACAAATCTCATTTGAGTCTCTCTCAGCAACCGCTCGTTGGACACAAAGTCCGACCAGCGATAGCCAAGGATTCTCAGAGAGACCTGGTACCAAATTAAGTCTCCGTCTCAGATCCTTGGTCAGAGTCAAAGCCTCAAATCCATAGAGCAAGACTGGAAGCACCAAGGACCTGAAGACTCGGACTTTCATCCTCCCGCACAGGTACCGGCAGCGCCACACCCCATTTCGCAGTGAATCCATGACTCCCCAGGCCCGACCAGACGTCTATTGACTTCTGGCTCACGCCAGCAGAGACATGAATATTACGGCCAAGGTAAGTGAATCTTCTACAACCTCAACATCGTCACACAAACAAGCACAGACAGCACAGCAGCATCCAATATGTCATTGAAAGCCTGGATCTTAGTTTGACCAAGGAGACCGTAATCCAGCGGCTCTGACTCCTCATTCAGCACCTCGAGGGCCCCAAAAGGATATTTAAAGTCTCCGCAAAGATGACTGCATCGTCTGCGAAATCAAGGTCAGAGATCTTGAAATTCCCAAACGATGCACCGCAGCTTGATCTCTCGCACATCCTCCCTAGAATCCAGTCCATACAAGTGTTGAAAAGTGTGGGGGAGTACACACCCCTGACAAACTCCACTAACAACTGGAAATAAGTCAGAGATGGTACCACCACATCTCATAGCACTCTCAGTACCAGAGTAGAGTTCAGACATCAGATCGATCAGTTTTGGTGGCACCCCACGAAGACCAAGAATCCTCCAGAGGGCATCCGATTCAATGAATCGAACGCTTTACAGAGATCAACATTGGCTGCAACAGCCCTGCCGAAACTCTCGTCTGCGTTCGGGGAGGATCGAAGAGCAAGGATACGGTCAATCGTTGACCTCTTTGGAGTAAAGCCTGACTGCTCTGGACGCTGGTGCTCAAGCTGATGGTGGCAACACTATCAAGAATTATCCGAGCAAAGACTTGCCCAGCACTGAGAGCAGCGTCACCCTCGGTAATTGTTGCAGTCTTGACGATCACCTTCCTTTCCAGAGAGGGACAACAAGGTTCCTCTTTCAGTCAGTTGGGATGATGCCTGTGTTCCAGGCAGAGCACAGAACTGCATGCAACGACACGAGTGCAGCATTTCCACCAGCCTTGAGAATTCCATGGATGCCTGGAGCTTTACCCCATTTCAACCGGTTCACCGCAGCCTGTGTTTCCACATGCGAAGGTGGACCACAGTTGATTGGAGTGTCAGCAACAGGGATTGTAACACCCCTGATGTCCAACTCGACAGCTGGTGGATCAGCTGGTAAACGCTCAAAGTAACCGGCCCAGCGGGCCTTCACTTCGGACTCCTCTGTCAAGATCTTACCACCCTCTGCTCTAATTGAAGTACACCAAGGGATGGGCTTGGATGAACGCAATGCACAATTCCCTGTAAGCAGGACAAGAATCACTTGACACAGGTGATGCTCACCCCCTCACAGATTCCTCACACATAGGCCTCCTTGTCCAACATTAGCGCACGTACAGTTTTACGTTTCGGCTCCCTGAACAGCTCAGCTCTGCCTTAAGCCTGACCCTGCGACTCTGGTCAATGGTATCCAGTGTCCCTTGAGAGACAAAATTCTTCTTTGCCCTACGGCGACTTCCAAGACATCCACGGCAACATCAAGGACGGTGGTCTTGAAGGCACTCCACAACTCTTCAGGACCTCCCAAAGTACCCAGACCCCCAAATCTCCACTAAGCTTGTTTGCAAACTCCTCAGCTACCCTCTCATCCTTGAGCTTGCCAACATCCAGCCTAGGCTGGATCCAGCCTACCATTCTCCTCGATTTAAGGTGCAACTTCAGAGTGTTTACAACAAACCGGTGGTCAGTATTGAGGAACTGAGCACTCTGGTAGACCCTGCAGTTCTGGACCATCCTCCAGCGACCATCAATGAGGACATGGTCATTCTCCTTTGCACACCGCCAGCGTTGGAATACCAAGTCCAGCGATGAGCTTGTGGCGCTGAACCATGAACCGGCCACCCTAAGTCCATGACTTCTTGCAAAGTCAAGGAACTTCGTGCTATTCTGGTTCATAGTTCCAACCCATGGGGACAACACTGTCTCATAACCATCCCTATCAGTTCCAGTCGATGCATTGAAATCCCCAAGACTAGAAGTGTATATCGTCTGAGGCAATGATCAACCACAGACTCGAGCGTGTCGTAGAATGCATCCTTCACGGTGAGATCACTGGCCTCAGTCGGAGCATAAACAGAGACCAGTGAAATGACACCCAGGAGTGACGAATCTTCGTCTCATAATATGCTCGTTGACCGTGTTACCTCAGTTGTCATTGGAGTCAGCTTATTGGCACAGCTACAGCAACTCCTTGGGCATGGTAACCATCAGAGCGACCAGACCAATAGTAGGTGTAACCACCCACTATGATCTCGCCGCAATCCGGTCTCTGAACCTCAGAGAGTGCTGCAATACGATGTCCAAACGCTTGAGCTCAGATGATAACAGAGACAGGTGATCATCCTCTCTTAGGGATAGGACATTCCAGGCACCCACCGCGAAGGGACTGCCTCAGGTTAACCAGGAGACCGCCGTCTGGTGACGACACCTCAGCACCACTCTGACACTCTCTCCTGCAATCTGACCCGGGAATGTTACCCGTGTCATCTGTCATCAAAGATTGGGGGTCCGAAGGCTTTGCCCTCCCATCATCTGGTGAGCTGCCCTGCGAAGGGACGCTGCACGGAGGTACTCCACGGAGTTGGTTTTCAAATTTCTTTGCGTTTTGTGTTTTGCGGAATGAAGGGTTTTACGGTGGCCGAAGTGCAAATCCCGCCACCAACCTCCGAATAAGAAGTAACCCAACTGCAGGAGGATGTCCACAGACATAGTTGGGCACGTGATATGGATGGCCGTTGGCTCACAAGGAGCTCCTCCGCCCTTTGAAGGTTTTGTTATTAATCCTGCTGAGTGTCCATATCCAACACCCTCCTCACCAAAAAACTGGTGGGGGAGACAGTTTAGTCCCGACAACCCGACCATGGAACAGGTTTGTGCAGGTTTACATGATACCTGTAGCAAGTCACAGATCTAATCTGGTTGACGTGAATCTGGCTTTGGAGGCTAGGTTGGAAATGTGGCTTTCCCAGGAAATATTATGGCAGATCGTGAGACCCAGAAGCTTAAAAGAAAGGACTTCTTTCAGAGGATTATTGAGAAAGTAGGTGGGGGGGGGGCGGGTTCAATTTGGCGGGCGAGGACATAGTGAGAGTGTGAGATTTGTCAGGATTGAAAGACATGTTCCACGTGTTGGACCAGTTTGTGATTTATCAGAAATCTGCAGTGAGCGAAGAAGCTGCTGCTTGCCGGTCTGAGGATGACAGATGGTACGGCAGATTGGTACGGATGGTACGGCAGATGATACGGCAGAAAAATATTATTAGACTAGTCTTTTAACCAGAGATTTTTTTAACCCACCTTATTGTGATCGTGGTCCTCCTGAAGGATTCTCACTGGCCGATTGTGGAATCCTATTTGACTTCAGGCAGAGTTTAAGTTTGTTCGATTTGGTTATAAAATCCTACAAAACCCTATCGACACTGATAAAACTGATGTCCACAACAAGTCCTTCCTTGTGAAACAATTTATTTTCTAATGATACACCATACACTGTCCCCTCATACAATGAACTTAAGAATCCCATTGATTTAGATCAATGATTAATTGATGACACTTAAGAATCCCAACTTAAGAATTGATTGTAATATTATTTGGTTCTATTCCATTTATTCTTATTTTAGTTAACAGTTACACCAACCCGATCCAATTTACTTCTACATTACATCAGACAGTTTTATTCTAACTTGGTACTTGGTCAGTCCAAGGAGTACAAGCCACTGAGATGCCATACATCCTCACGTGCTTGCACTGGTATAATTTACATTTCAAAACATTTTTATACTTTCATGAGAGAGAGGTTGGGGGATATTCACCACAACTGTAGACGTGTCCTTTGACGAAAAGCCCTTCGTACATTTATCAGCTCGGTCACTCTGCTCCAGAACAACACATTTCTTATCATTTAGGCAAAAGTCTTTTGGCCAGAAAGGACAGCCAATTCAACTTGCGCATAAAAGTTACATTTCTGAGACTCCATTTGTTACAATTTAAAATACATTAATATAAATTTTTCCCCCACAGTGTCAAAGCCACCCAATGCTTGCCTGTTTATACATTTATCGTTTTTAAAAGACTAGTCTAATAATATTTTTTATAAAGCATTGCAGTGAAGTTTGATCCAATAATTTTAAAGCAATATATGTATTTGTATATTGTAATCAGTAAAAAATAGTGTGGTAGATAAAAACATTAGAAAGGAAATAACTTGCACCAAAAACTTTAACATTTTCACGCTGACGCTGACGCTGACGCTCACGCTCACGCCGGAGGTATCGCTTAGCTCTCTGTTCTTCAAACAGGCGAGCTAAAAACGATAAATGTATAAACAGGCGAGCATTGGGTGGCTTTGACACCAACTCTGGTTATTATTACTAATCGAAGACTCAACTGTTGAGGTTCGAAATTCCAACGGACGATTTAAATCAGATTTTCGAGACTCCACTGTTGACATTTATACCTTCACCCAAGAAGTATGAAAGGAGTCATTCAGGTGAAATTTGGAAAATGTATTTGGAAATTTGGAACATATAGCACATTGTCCTGACATATCCCATGTTTAAATCCTACTACAGATCACTCAGAAAAAATATGTGCAGGAGTATTTCTGCAAAATGTGTGTTAATTTCCTGTCCCATGGAAAATCACAGCATTTTCCCTCGAACAGTATTCGGTGTTTGAAGTTGGGGTTATTTCACTGTTGGGGAAATCGAGAAAATTCTTCTTCCCATGGTGGATACTTGGCACGTTTAACTGAGTGACCTTGACATCGCTTGTTGAAAAAGAAAATTCGTTTTACTTTTTGCCCCACAAATTGCTTTGAGTAATTCTTGCTGGTAATTCACTTGTCACATCCCCACTGTCTCCTGAGAGTGCAATGTGCAGACAAAACAGTTGATAAACACTCAGAGTGTGATCCAATCGGGCTGGGGAGTCAGTAGTCTCGATCGTGGTGATTCTTGGTACTTGGCTGAATATTCCATTGTTTGTTGTCGACCTTTGGATTTTTCGAAACAAGTTGCGCACAATTACCTTTACGCTGTCCAGTATGGTTTTGATGCTCAACCCGACTATAATCTGTTGAACTGATGCTTTGCAGATGGGGCATAGCATCGCACAAGGTGCCACCCCTCAGATGGCTGTGGACTCATCAGCTGGCAGTGTGCGTGTGTATGTTAAAGATCCCACGGTGTGTTGGTGTCTTTCAACGGACAGTGAGCGAGTTATCGCCGACATACTGAACAGATTCCTAAAAGCTGCTCTTTCAACCATATCTAGTCAAATGTCAGGCCTGTCCGGTCAAGGAAGACTAGCTAATTCTCAAGCCCTCTACGACCACCTACTGCAAATGATGGTCCATGGAAGAAGAGGAAGAAACGCAAGTAAATTAAGAAAGTCATTTCTCATTCACAACTATGATCTTTTCTATCCTCATTAGCAGTCCCTAAGCCCCCTCTTTTCAGGTTTCCCCAGTTGCGGTTCTCCTTCCCTCATCTCTTTCTTTTTTATTTATTTATTTATTTTCTTTCTTTTTTTTTCTTCCATTTCTGCTTCTTTCTCAGTTTACCTTTCCACCTGTGTGACAGATATGTAGCTGCATCTCCATTTCATTTATTTCCATGCCTCTCTGTTTTATCCCTCGACCTCCGTTGGTGTGTCCCTGCTCCCCACTTCCTCTCTTTACAATATTATTAACCTAAGCCATCGAAGATGGACGGAGGTTACTGTTTTCACCCTCTGTGTTTGTTTGTTTGTTTGTTTGTTTGTGAACAGTATTACGGAAAAACTCCTCGACGATCGACGAAACTTGGTGGGGGGATTAGGTATGGTCCAAGGATCATGCCATTAGATTTTGGACTTGGTCCAAAGTCCAAATGGCCGCTATGGCGGCCTTTTGAAAAAATATTTGAATTTTGTTTTTGCATTTCTACATGTTTTAGTGATTTCCAACCCCCCCCCCCCACCAAAAAAAAATTGTTAGAGAAAAAAAACCAGAAAATTTTGCAACTTTTTCTTCAACAAAATTTCGATTTTTTTCTTTGCATTTCTACATGTTATAAGTGATTTCAACAAAAAACATGCCAAATTATAATTGCGGCTGATTTTGGAACTTCAGGTGGATATACCACGTAAAATCAATTTCTGTCTCAAGGAATCTAGTTATGACGAATGAATTGAGTATGTAAAAGGGAAAGTTGCAAACTATAACTCTGTGAGCACTGTTGACTCATATTAATGAATAGATATCAGGTTCACTTGAGTGACAGCAGTATTGGCGGCGGAGGTTTTGCACTCTACCGAGTGCCCCTATAGTTTTCGTTCTGTTATGTCCCAATATGTTCTGTGTTCTAGCTCTTCCATGAGCCTCAATCTGTGTCCAAAAAACGTCGGAAGCCATTTGGCCCATCATGCTTGTACTGCATTCACATCAAATTAACTTGATCTAACTTATCACCACATCTTAACATTACTTGCATCTTCCATTCAGAATCTATCTACACAAGTAATGTATATTAGGCCATTGTGCATCGGTATATTACTGATGCACAATGGCCTAATATTTTTGAGAGATGTCAGTACCTTAACATCAAGAACCGAAATGCAGACAGTAAAACTGGCTTTACTTTGCTATCTTGAGGAATTAAATACTTTGGCGTGCAGTACCTTTTTCAAGCTTTTGAAATATGGACTTGGAGGAGAATGCTGGGTGTCCTAGATGGAGCATAAGACAAATAAGTGGGTTCATGGTAGAGTGGGAGTTTGAGGGGACAATTGTCTCCTGAGTGTCGCAAAAAGGAGAAAGGTGGAAAAATATTGCCACAGGAAGAGAAGACCTGTCAGTGTGGTGTTGGCTTGTATTGAAGGATTGATGGAGGGGAAGAACAGGATTGGTCGTCCTGCCATAACCTGGGTGGATAATTTGAAGTTTTGGTCTGTTAGTGGGCTACCTATTTTAAGAGACTGTGCTTTCTATCACCAACGGCTGCCTTTAGCGGCTATGGTGTGAATAGTAGTAGAAGCTTGCAGTACCCACTGTAGGCACTGCATCAATGTCAGATTGGTCAGACTCCAAAAAGAAATATGTCAATGGTCAGACAGCTCAGAAGCATTATCTGTTCGGTCACCCTTCAGCCTAGTACACCTGGACAGCCTTCAAGAGAGATCTTCCATCTCAGTACTAACAGGACTCAACTCTGCTTAGCTTTTGAAATCTGACTGATTCCAATGCATTTGAGCTGATAAGCTGCAGGTGATTGATTCTACAATTATGGTCTCACCTAATACTGAAATAAACAAGACAGCTCTTACTCAGAACCTGCCAGCCAATGCTGTAACATCTATGAACTCCGACAATACAAGTTAAAGTGTTGAGCATGCCGAAGTACAGAGGAAAAAGAAAAACAAATCAAGCCTTTCTTCTCACAAGAGGCAAACAGACATTAAGACACTTCATAAATCTGCAAAAGCATAATCTCCAAACGACTGATACAATCAGCCATAATTGTTACAAAAATTGGAAGGAGCTCAACTGAAAATCATAGAAATCTTCAGTGCATGTTTCAAAAACGCTGACAGTTCATCAAAGGTTTCCTCTTCATTTTTAATGAAGATAACCTCCACTTGCTTTGGAGCTATAATTGAAATGTCCTACCTTTGTTATTGATGACGGCAGTGACGACGCCGTGTTGGGAAGCACTGCCATTGCATGAGGCAGTCAGGGCAACCTCCCAAAGTCCTGAAAGAGCCATTGTCAGATCAGATCCATGGGTTGTACCAGCAAAGGTAAAACCTGCTTAACAGCTACCGAGTTTATTTCATTGGTGTTGCCATTTGAACATATAGCACATTGTCCTGACATATCCCATGTTTAAATCCTACTACAGATCACTCAGAAAAATATTGGGAGAGGGGATTGGATGCAATAGTCCCAGTTAAGTTCAGTTTCAAACATTCTAGGATATGTACACTACAAGTAAATAATGACTGTACAAAACAGAAAATTATGTACAGATGCCCAACAGACCAAGACCATGAGGGCAAGTTAACTGCACACCTGCAGTGCTAAATGTGTCCAATGTAGATTGTGCTTTCACTCTTTGTGAAGGATACATACAGGTAATTAAAACAGGAATTTCTCCTGTTCTTTCACTGTAAATGGCTCCTTTGCAGGTGTACTACAAGAATGACCGCACTGTGGTCACACTCTGCGACAAAACCTGGTAACGGGTCGATTGGGAAACGCACATTTGAGGCACTCTTAAAGGATGAACAGCGCGTATGAGAAACACGCATTTAATGTGCTATCAAAAGATGAACTCGACACCTCTCATCCATGTCAACCTCCGCCACGGTTATATCAGAACAGCTGATTCGTCACATAGTCACGGATTGTTTAACCCCAACAAGGGGCTGTTCACAAACTACCTCACGCAGTTTAAAAAAATATAATTTACATCATGTAATGCTTGATTATGTAAGGTAATGTAATTTAACGCTCGATTAACATGCATTCTGATGGGCTTCATTAAACCTTACTATTATTCGACATATGACTAGATTTTTTGGGGGTCCCTCATCATGGTTAACCATCGACCCAAACAAAGCCAATGGAAATTTGACGCAACAAACCCGGACAGTGTTTTTAGCAGCAGAGGCATACAGGCCTACTGTGTACAAGGCCTACCATAAAATCAAGATGGCGGCCATATTTTGTCTCAGTGCCATGGTGGGAGGAGTCATGCGACCAATGTGAGTGTGGTCTAGCAGCTGTCCGAACAATGGGTCCGAACATTTCAAAAATTGAACCCCAACAATAACCCCATCAACAGCAACAATAACAACGCAGAGCTCTTATAAACCTGGGACATGTTGCAGGTACAAACATGAATACACAACATTCATAAACTCTCACTATACGTAACTTTTGCAATTTGCAAGAAAAAATAAATCACAATTACACCGCATGGAATGTACTCGTTGGGTGAAATGTACACAAAGAGCAGGACATGAAGGTGTAGAAGGAATATAACTGCTGCAGTGGAAAAATGAGAATGAAATAAGTTTGAAGGAGGCCTCAGTCCACAATTATCTTCTCAAAGGAGTATGGTAACCCCCCCCACCCCCCCCCCCCAAAAAAAAATTAGTTTAGATAATTGGTTTATTTTCACAAGTGCCCGATTCCAAAAGAAACATAACTATGTTATTGTCGGAAAGTGAAAGAAGTGCCTCTTTGATTCCTTGTTATACGCTTTGCATCTAAGAAATGATTTGCCTGTATAAGTAAGCTTATCATAATTGACTACGTTCTTCATTAATACGGGAATTTTGAGTTGATGTATGAATGCTAAATGAGGAATTGTGTGTGTGTGTGTGTGTGTGTGTGTGTGTGTGTGTGTGTGTGTGTGTGTGTGTGTGTGTGTGTGTGTGTGTGTGTGTGTGTGTGTGTGTGTGTGTGTGTGTGTTTTTGTGCACTGACTCGGTTCTGCTCGCCGGGCACTATTAACCTGCCAATGCCAGCGCGAAATGTGTCATTCAAATTGTTTTTAAACATAATTTTCTGCATTTATATGAAGGATTGACAACTTTCAAGTGGTTATCCATAATTGTTGTGTTCAACAATGCAAATAGGACTCATGGAAATTTCGGAATATGAGAAATATCTGTGATTGAGAGTTGAAAGGTTCATAATGTTTACTGTTCATACGTTGTAGTGTCAGGCATGAATATAACACACACACACACACACACACACGCACCACACAACACACACACACACACACTCAACACACACACACACACACACACAAGCAATAGATGTAAAAATCTAGCATAATTTATCTTGTTGCCCCAGAGAACCAAACAAACAATATAAAGCCCATACAGCTCCCAATTCCAGCAAGAACATCATTTTAAATTTACACTGTACATACACAAACCCCAGATAAGTCCTTCCCATCAGTGTTCAGAAGAACCTAATCCAGATACACAGTCCATTCACTGGTAGTGATCCATT
The DNA here is from genome assembly GCA_035128595.1 of Eptatretus atami. Taxonomy (NCBI): domain Eukaryota; kingdom Metazoa; phylum Chordata; class Myxini; order Myxiniformes; family Myxinidae; genus Eptatretus; species Eptatretus atami. Next base: position 68,479,095 of record CM068967.1, read on the forward strand.
GGGGGGGGGCTGGCGGGGTTTGTGTCACACACATCCCTCTCCTTGGGTCTTGCACTGACCCACATGGTTGGGAGTTTGCAATCCGAGCATCTGCCCGTTCGATGAGTTAAGTTAGTCCTTCGTTGTGCAGACGCACAACCCTTTCTCTCAGATACTTTTCCAAGTGTTTCCAGTTTCATTGAGAAGCTTGGTGAGCCATCCAAGTAACAATCCTTATCTCACACACAATATACTTTATGATGCCTTGAGTGGCCGATGCATCTTTGGGTTGCTTCCCAGGGTTTCTAGGCATGCGCGCGCCGATTCGCCAAACATTTTGTGGCAGATTAGATCATTTCTAAAGTGCCATATTATTCATTGACACTGATGATATATGGATTCATGGTAATTATATAGTTTTGAATGCACACGGGTGGGAAGTGGTTATCCATTATCTTATACACCACGCCGTGGGAACTGGGGGTCTGTCACAATTTTGCTCAGCCAAACCCCGTCTCGGAGTTATCCCTCAAAAATTTGAGTAAATATCATCAACATCAGTAACCATTCAGCCAAACAATATGATTACTTATTGTGATTCTTTCTTCTTGCATTTTGATTCTTTCATTGTGTTTCCAGCTGTCCAATGCAACTGCCTTTTTCCATCCATCCATTGGGACCAAACTCTGTGCAGAGCATTGGTGCTGCCTAAGCAGTCTCCTTGGCTATTGGGTACAATCCTGGACGGGTCGCCACTCCGACACAGGATACCAGCAAGCTGGTACTCATTTTGCCGACCACAGAAGGATGACAGGCAGAGTCAACCCCACCTGGTATTAATTCAACAGCCGAGTGGGATTTGAAATCAGGATCCTCATATCCCAAGCCCATCACCCTCACCATTAAGCCAACACCAGGTATACTGCCTTGTTGTTCGCTGTTAGATTCACTAAATTCTATACGCTAGTGTTGTCCTCATCATTGCCTCGGCGACATAATGTCAACAAATGCATTGCTCAGCCTTTTGACGCAATGACCTTCCACAATTATCTCATGCAGAATGGCTGAAATTAATTGAGGCACGCCGAATGTCATTAGTTTACCATGGTTGTGCAAACTCAAGATGATCCTGTGGAAGGAAAACCTACAATAAAGGCAAATATCATTTCACACAACATTTTGAGCTTGTTTGTACATCCTGCTTCGTCATCAAAGACCTGCATAAGATGGATGTCAGCAATGCTCACAACCAAAAACGTGGGACCAATGAATCATCAGCAGATCGAAGACCAGACCACAATTTCCCAGGTAGAGCAATTCATAACCATTATATCTTCTCTATATCGATGATGAGGAGGTAGATGCTCTGGGTGATGAATGATGCCAAATTCCTGAATAAATATGAAGACTCATTCATTCGATGACGTCACATAACTTGTGCTGTGTGGATGTGTTCATATTGGATAAACAATATTAAAGGAATCCCATTTTGGGGGAATTAACCATTGTATGTTATCATATCCAGTCGGTGGGACAGCGTAGAGGAAGTACACACTCATCTTTGAGCTGTCAAGTCGGGATTTGATTCTGGAACAAACTATAAATGGTCACTCTGATCCTTTGTAGACTGGGCGTTGCATCAATGAGTGTTATCCTTCGATGGGACATTAATCTGGGTGTTTCATTGCTGGTGTTCACCTATGGATGTTCAGATGCCACAGGGTCTTTCACATGAGTTGTTGTTGTTCGTCTTTCAGCTGCTCCCGTTAGGGGTCGCCACAGCGGATCATCCGTTATGATCCGCATACTGATTTGGCATAGGTTTTACGCTGGATGCCCTTCCTGACGCAACCCTGGTCGCCTCTTACGACACAGGGATAAGGATTGGGTTTCGCCATGATTCCGGGCTGCCCTACACCCTCTCATAGCGCGGCCCAGCACAGAGCTCCCGTCCTCAAGCGATCCTCCAACCCAAGCCTCCGAGTAGCCGGATTACAGGCGCACGCCACGACGCCCGGTGGTCTTTCACATGAGTATACGATGGAATGGTATGCTGGCCAAGTTTCAGGTTCCTACCCTAACCTACAGCATGATCGAGTGGCCACCAGTTCAGAGTTTGTTCTCTGCCACGGAATTGCTCATGACTTGGCCTGAGTGCCCTGATGCTCCTTCAAGGAGTTTGGAACTTAAAAGACCAAAAAGAAAATGTTATCACAAGGTGAAATTGTTTTAACTTGTGCATAGTATTCCATTTCGTCTGTGTTGTCCTTGAGCATTTATTAGAAATTTATTGTAAGCCACAAGTAAATGGAGGCTAGTCAAGAAAGAGAAAACTAATATAGGAAAGACGTTCTTGTGAAAGTTACACTTTTTGACACTTTTACAGTGTGAGATGCCGCTGGAATTTTGTCTCCTTCCTTCGAAGAATAATAGACCACTGATCTTCATTGGACGGGACTGTGTATGTGATGAAATTGTGGAAATTTAATCACTCCCTCAATCAATAACTGACAAGTAACATCATCTGTGTGCTACGATGAGAGATGTTACGATGCTATGATGCTACGGTGAGAGATGTTATGTTACAAACACCCAGAGCAACTTACAAAAATGTAACATTCACTCGAACATCCGAGTCATGAAATTCGAGTACAAGCCATGGGGCACATATAACTGATTTGCGTTTAACCTCAGAGGAAGAACAGACAGGTGGGTACTTCACAGGAATGATTGAGGTTGAAAAACCAGGGAGAGTGAGCATCACAGCAAATACGTTTCAAATGATAAATGACCAGTGGATGAACAAAGTGCTTTGCTGGGTTTAGAAAATGAGTTTGTGGAACAATTCATCTACATAAATGAGGAAATGAGCAGCAAAACGAGATGATGAGCTCTTTAGGAACGAGGGGAAAGAAAACGCACTGGAGGGGAAAAGCAGTGGTGATCGTTTGTGAAAATACACAAACAAACGGTAGTCATATGGCCCCACCAGGAAAGGGACTCCCCACTTCGCTTCATCTCATTGCTAATGTCGTGTAACCGATCCCATCTTCCCACTGTGTTAGGCTGGGAGGATAATTTCAAGTGAAATCGGTGAGTTTTCCCCGTCTGCTGCTTTCTCTGATCGTCTTTGCTTAGCTTCTTCTGCCTGTGGCTAATGCCGGTGACAAACATCACATGGCCATGATTTCACAGGAACACTGTCCAACAAACTCTCAAGGTCAAATATGGATCGGCGAATAATTAAAGTTCCATGCATTGCCATGTAACATGTAATTGATGTGTGAATTGTGGGGGAGGGATTCCAAATGTTCTACCATCTTGCATATCTAATATTTCGGTGGCCCCCTTTTGCCTCATATACATTTTCCAAAAAGGATACGGTTATCAAACAACATTACCTGGCCCCGATGTGCACAATCTCTTTGCTTCAACAGGACCCAGGCAGGAGATACTCCAGTTAACTATTGTAATGATTAATTTCCTCCACCAACAAAAGTGGGTGGAGGTTATGTTTTCACTCCTATTTGTTACTTACGAAATCTAAAGATTTCGTAAGTATATTGATGACTTCCGTCCTCTGTTTGTTTGTTTGCTGTGTGTTTGTTTGTGTGTTTGTTTGGTGTGTTGGTTTGTGTGTGTGTGTTTGTGTGGTTTGTTTGTAGGCACGATAACTCGAGAACGGAAGAAGCTACCAATGTCAAATTACACCACGTGATTCAGGAGGGTGATGGCTAGCGCTGATTAGATTTGGTCAAAATCGCGTCGAAGGTCAAGGTCACAGTGAGGTCAAACATAATCCGTAAATTCATGTGGAGAAATGGAGTATTTTTGCTTCGGTCGACGTTACGAGTTCGTTTTAACTTCGATTTTAATTGTGCTTCGGTTTTTGCGATCGCTTAGGACGCTTAAAACTCGGTTGTCGAAATTCTGGTAAAAATCGGATGTTTTGGAGACGTTTTAAGATTGTATAAAAAATATTTCACTCGCCACGTCACGGGTCGTCACGTGGTGCAGCGCGCTCGAGCAGAGGCGTCGTTGATCACGTAAAGGTTTTCCGTGTGCGCGCTGACGGTGTTTTCGATAAAGATGGTGTTTAAAAGTCTTTTTTTATCCCAATAAAGGTTATCGTCGCATGCCTGACTCGCTAAGCATCGGATTATGTAAAGATTGTTGGTGATGGCGAATATTACGGTTTGTGACTTTGATAAATAATATTAAATAATTGCGTCGAGAAATGGAGTTTTTGCTTCGGTCGACGTTACGATTTTTGATGGTTTGGTACAGAATCATCGTAGAAACTTCTGGTTTGCCTCGCTACCTTCTCTAGAGACAGCTTTTATAGACAAGGTGAGAGGTCAAGTGGACGATTTCGTAAGTACCAGTCTATGACTGCTTGTTTATCTGTTTGTCTGTCTGTCTGTCTGTAAGTAGGATATCTCAAATGGTTATTGGACGATTTGGACGAAACTCGGTGGAGAGGTTGGGTGTGTGATAAGGATGACTTGATTAGATGTTGGTGATGATCCAGATGCAGATACTACAATTTTCTCAGTGATTCTTCACCATTGAGAAATAGGGCCAAAAACAATATGCAGCATGATGCAGTACTGTCAGACCCCAGTATTTGCAGGGGATACATTCCTGTAAAATTCCGCGAATGTCGAATCCGTGAATGTCGGGGCATTGTTTCAATAGACAAAGGGGGGATATGTTCCCAGGGGTTCGTAATTTATGAGGGAAAATCAAAAATCCTGTGTAAAACCACAATAACCTGCGAATATGCCCGCACAAAAAACTGCGAATACACCCACAAAAAACCGCGAGTACATGAAAAAACTGTGACTACACCAAGCACAGGGCCGTGAATGTCGAAGCAGGTTGCATTATATAAATCGTGAATACACGGGTCCGCAAATAGCGAATCCACAAATAGCGGGGCCCAATAGTATCTCAAAAAGTTATGAATGGATTCAGCCGAAACTTGGTGGACAGGTTGGAAGTGTGACAAGGATGGAACGATTCGATTCTGGTGAAGATCTGGATTTTGATACTCGAGTTTTTAAAGTGATTCTTCACCATTGAGAGACAGCGCCAACAACGATATATAGCACGATATCTCAAAAAGTTATGGATGGATTATGACAAAACTATGCGGATGAGTTGGTTCGGTGACAAGAACAAGCCGATTCGGTTAGGTGACAAGAACAAGCCGACAACAGGAAATGTCATGTTATTGACCTCTCTGGGGTATATAGATCACAGTAGATCGAGGATTGCATCCATTAATCTGTGGGGGGCATGATTAGCAGAATGTGTCATGAATGTCGGGTTTCCTTCATTTGCAGTGTAGTGTTAAACAGCAGCGACTGTTGAAAAAAAGTAATTGTATGTGTTTGTGGTTTATAATATTTTATATTTCTGGGAGGGGTATACAAGGAAATTAGACACAGGTGGAGGCCATTCAGCCCATCATGCCTGTGCGACATCAACACCACACTAATTTATCAACACAAGATCCAAAATTATGAATTTACGAATTTGGACAAAAGGTCAAAATGTCGAAGGTACTGTTCAGCATACGGAAGAAGAAAAACTCCGAACACAAAGCAGACTGGCTTTGCATTTTCAGATGCTTTCTTTTTGGTATTAGAAGCGGCCTTGTAAAAATGTCACGGTTAGCTATCTATACACCTGAACAATAATTTTACTAACAATAAAAATAAAATACATGAAGTTAAACACGAGGTACAAAGCCAATGAAACCTCAATATGAGGCGAACACGAAGCATGTAGAACAAGAAAGCATCTGAAAATGCAAAGCATCTTCTGTGTGCTAAACATGACGAAAACAGCTAAAAAATACAAGCAAAATGACGAATTTTGGTGACCTTGATCTTTTGATGTAAAAAAGCAATCGGCCTCTAGTGTTTGATTGGTGAAACAATTCAGTGACCCAATATGTGAATTCTTTAAATTTCAGGTCAGTCAGATAAAAATTGATGATTTTTATGCAACCTTGATCTTTTGATCTCAAAAAAACTTTTCGGCTTCTAGCTTTTCATTTGGTGAACCAATTCAATGACCCAATATGTAAATGCATAAAAATTCAGTTCATTTTGATGAAGATTGATGATTTTAAGTGACGTTGACCTTTGACATTTCGACCAAATTATTAATTTGTTTTCTCCATGTTCTCATAATGAAGCTTTGTTGAAGATTTGATGACAAAAGTTCAAATGGTGAAAAAAAAAGTAATGGCCCGGACAGACACACAGGAGTGATTGCAGCGGGGAACGGTCGAACTGATACCGAACCTCCCCACTACAGCCATGGATGTAGTAATGTAAAGAGGAGAAGGTTTCTGGAAAAAGGGGAGAAAAGGAAGAAGTCAAAATCGCAGAGGGGAGGATAGGGTCCTCATGAATGTCACAGCAGAGAGAAAAAAGCTCATGAAGCTCAGTCTTGTCTGGCTAGTGGCTATCAACCTATCTACTCCTCTGGCCCTGAATCTGAGCTTCCGACTGGCTCACTTTTTCCAAGCCTACCACAACCCCCCCGCTGTTAAATGGCCGGCCGAAGCACACCCTTGCCTGACCTAACAAAGCTCACGTGGCTTATATATCACTGCACGTGCACCCAGGGCTCATTGTGCCCCCCTTCCCCAGCCCAGGGTACTGTGGGACAGCCGTTTTAATGAATAAAGGTGGAATAAACAGTAGGTGGGGAAGAGGGAAGACGGAATCCGTTGGACTCATGACTTCTACCGGACAT
>CM068967.1:68513735-68524371 GCA_035128595.1 Eptatretus atami
CACTGCTGTCACACAGTCGATGATAATGAGTAGTCTGCTTAATTTGCTGTTTCACACTGCTTTCCTCCAACGTTTTCCTCCAAATCTACCCCTTCCCACACCTCGCTTCCACACATCCCCTCTCTCCTGTAGCGGGGTCATTATCCCACAACGCAGGCTTGCGGCAATGTGTCCAGGAATCAATGATAATAATTTATATTGGTATATTTTATTTAGTGATATCAGATGGTGTAGTAATAAGAAGGTAATTTTATTTAGTGATATCAGATAGTGTCATAAGAAGGTAATTTTATAATTGTGATATCAGAGACTGCAATAAGAAGGTAAATTGATTTATTGATTTGCAAATGTACCCGGCATTGCCCGGCAACGCCGGGTGCCTCTTCCCCACTCCTTTCTCTCCACCTCCCACCACCACCCTTCCCCTCCCTCCTCCCACAAAGGTGCCCGGCATTGTCCGGGATCTAATGTCCATCTTTTGGACTACCACAATTAAGCACATATTTAGAGACAAACATTTCATTCATCAAGCTGCAAAATATTGAACATAAATATCAACAAAATTGAACATGTTATTGCAGTGCTTTTGGGTAGACAATGTTGAATGTTCTTATATCAAGGGCCAGAACATGTGTCCGGGTCAAAATCGCTCGTTTTAAAATTTTCACAGGTTGTATTTATGGAGAAGCCAGCAGAGGCGTGAAACTTTTTTTCCACAAACTCTTCTTTCACCCTTGAGAGTTATGTCATTAGATGTGCAGTAACATCACCTTTAAATCAATGTAAAAGGTTGTGTTTGTACTATTTTCAGTTTTTGAACTATTGGCGATTTGAGAGGTCACATGACCCCTTCACCTATCTTACCGATCATTGTAATCTCCTCATTAATTGTTGTTTTTCACATCTGATACCATATTTAATGCTCACCATCTCACCAATTACATCATTCCAATTGTTATATCTGGGTTGAAATCCGAAAAAATTTGGACTTTTAATTAAACATTGCATTTATGGATCTACCCTCGGAGGTGACAACAGGTGGTGGTGGCTCGTGTGTTTATAAGTTATGAATTGTGAGAAAATGACTTTAAAACTCTCAGTAAGGTGCATCATGGTAAAAAATGTGATCCTATAACGTTTTGTCACGATTAAAGTAAGGAGCTCAGAGGAGTAGGGAAAATTTACATCATGTCATGCAGAGGGGTAGGGAAAATTTACATGATGTCATGCAGAGGGGTAGGGAAAATTTACATGATGTAAGTATGCAGAGGGGTAGGGAAAATTTAACATGATGTCAGGCAGAGGGGTAGGGAATTTACATCATGTCATCGGCAGGAGGAGTAGGGAAAATTTACATCATGTATAAGCAGAGGGGTATGGAAATAATTTACATGATGTCAGGCAGAGGGGAAGGGAAATTTATACATCATGTTCATGCAGAGGAGTAGGGAAATTTTACATGATGTCAGGCAGAGGGGAAGGGAAAATTTACATCATGTCATGGCAGAGGAGTAGGGAAATTTACATGATGGTCATGCAGCAGGGGAAGGGAAAATTTACATGATGTCATGCAGAGGAGTAGGGAAATTTACATGATGTATGCAGAGGGGATAAGCTTCTTCAATATCATCATTCTACGTCTATCTATCATTCTATAACCAACATTCTAAACTATATCATCATTCTAACCGCCATCAGCTTCTACCTTCAATATCATCATGTCATCGTCATCTCTCTGGATGAGGGTGGGAGTGAGGTGGATGGGGGGGGGGGGGGGTGGAGGAGGTAAGCATGAGGGAGTGGGTGATTCTGGACTGTGTTTGGTGAGGGACTTGGGGCGGAAAGGGAGGGGGTGGGTTTTAGTACAGGGATTTAACGAAGTGGGATACGTTAAAATAGAAAATAATACCATGTATAGCGTACTGACGCCAGAGATGTCATATGTGGGGGGGGGGGGGTGCAGAGGGCAGGTGTTTTGGAAAAGAGGGAAGGGAGGAGGGAAGAGCAGCAATGATGTGGGGGAAGTGAAGGAAAAGGCAGTGTGGGGGGGGGGGAGAGAAGCATGAGGGGGGGAGGGAAGGGTGGAAAATGTGCCAAAAAAATTAACATATCTTTTTAATCCCAGGTTCTATATCAAACCGAGAGGAGAGCATTTAAAACCAATGCTATCTACCTGGCAATTCAAAACAAAACAGTCAGTCCTTAACAGTACCTTAACAGAGGGGAAGGGAGAAGAGGGGAAGGGGTGGGAGAAAGAGAGAGAGAGAGAGAGAGAGAGAGAGAGAGAGAGAGAGAGAGAGAGAGAGTTGGGAGAGGTAGAGGGTTGAAAGAGGGTAGAGGGGAAGGGGTGAAGGGAGAGTGAGATGGGGGGGGGGGGGATTCCGGCAGATGTGATGTCCAGTTTCATGTCCATGCACGTGGCATACATATTGATGAATCACCCTGCTGTGAAACACATGATGTGACAGTTTAAAGCTGGGTTGGGATTCACACCCAGGCAAGACAAGCTTTGAGTGACGTGCGTAGCTATCACTTTCGTGATGTGGTGACTCATTGTTTGTAACAACTGAAAACATTTTTTACTCATTGTATCATAATTCATTTTGCCTTCCTAACTCTGGAAATGCCCCACGGAGTACTGCGCCATGGTACACGCCATGAAAGTTTTAGAGATTGAAGCTTGAAGAACACTCACAATTGCTTAAGCACTCAAGCAAGCACTCCACAAAACGTTGAAGAAACTTTTTAAAATGAAGCGTTAACTTTTTTGCATGTACAGTATATATGCAATATATATATATATAATATATATTAATATATATATAATATATTATATTATATATAATATGCCGGTGACAGGTTGTATAATAAAAGAAGATCACACAAAAAGGGGAAATGTCGTGTGAAATATAATTGCACATTTAAAGCAGGTGAGCCACCACCAAGGTATATTGCAGAGCAACGGGCGAACGCAGACGAGTGGAGCCTGAACTTTGTTCATATCTCAATCGATATATATTCAGTGAAGTGTGGAAAACTTTTTGCCGTGTATGTATGGCTTGAAGACGAAGACCCAAGAACTTGTAGAGCATCGCCAAGTGGCTTAAACAAAACACTCAAGCCAAGCAAACACTCCCAATGAACTGGGTTGGCATCGGAACAAAGCTGGCTTGCAAGCGATTGAGCAAATTCGCAATGCAAGTGTCACATTTTATGATAAAGCAAATTTTGATATTTTTTTGAAAATGAAGATACTGAGACAACTGAACATCCAACCCTGGAATGTCAAGCAATATCCAATTGGACAAATGAACACTTATTTTGCAGCGGAAACTGTACTTGAGAGTGATTGAGAGAGTTTGAAAAGTTTTGAAATTCTGCTCGGATGAGAGATTTTTGAGGTTTATGGCATGTGGTGGAATGAATAGAAGCCACAAGGGTGGCGTCTCTGGGCAGTCTATGAAACATTGCTATTGTATCCAGGATCATTATGGAAATAAACAGACATTTGATATATGAGTGAAGAAGTGAAAAAAGATAACTTTATCATTAAGAAACGTTGTGGCCTGTCAACAGTCGAAGGCATTGTTTGAGCAGGCGCAAACAAAGAGACGGTGAATTAGAGACACGCAGCGAACAAACAGCAAGATGAACAAAGATAAAATTAACCGAGATTTGGTGGTCAAAGCAGCCAAGTGCTGCGCCTTTTATACATTGTTTTGTTTTAAAAGACTAGTCTAATAATATTTTTAACCTGCGCCATCGAGATGGACGGAGGTTACTGTTTTACCCCTGTCTGTTGTTTGTTTTGAACAGTATTACGGAAAAGACTCCTGGAGGATTTCGACGAGAACCTTGGTGGGGGATTAGGTAGTGGTCAGAGGATATCGCCATTAGATTTTGACTTGGTCCGAGAAGTCCAATATGGCCGGCTAGTCGCGGCCGCATTGTTGAAGAAATATTTGAATTTTTGTTTTTGATTTCTTACATGGTTGTTTACTGATTTCAAGCAAAAAATGCGCCAAAAGAAAATTGCCCAACTTTTTTAAGAAAATTATTTAAAAATTTTTGAATTATTTTGCTTCATAGATTCCCCAAATTTTGTTTAGAAAAAGAAATTACTGTAAAATTTGATTTTATTTTTTTTGGCATTGTCTACATGCAGTCGATCTAGTTTAGTTTATTCAATTCGTGTTCAGTAGATGTTGAATCCGTTTTGACACTACAATGAATAGGTCTTCAGGTTACTTAAGTGATACCAGTCATATTTGGGCGTGTGGAGTTTTTTGCACCTATCTACGGTGAGTGCCCGCTCTAGTTTTATTAAGCATTGCGTGATGTCTGATTCCAAATATTTTAAGATGCAATAGTATGTATTTGTATATTGTATCAGTAAAAAATAGTGTGGTATGATAAAAATCATTAGAAAGGAAATAACTTGCACCAAAACTTTAACATTTTCACGTCACGGACCAGGGCGGGGGGTATTGCGTATAGACCGTCTGCTGTCTTCGAACAGGCCGAGCTAAAAGTAATAATGTAGTGTTTTGATTCACAAATATTGAGTCTTTCCGAAATAAGGTCACCAACAAAATTTTTTCATTTGGACTTCTTGCAGTCCTAGAAGCATTATTAAATGAATCGGTCAAGCGTCTTAGTAATAAACGGATGAGCATTGGTGCTTTGACACCCATCTTAGGCTTGAAATAAAAAATATTATAAATCCTTTCTTATTTCAACTCGCACTACAAGAACCAATGATAGCCGCAAGGAACTTCATGCAAATTCAGCTCCTAGTGAACATATTTAAATGAATGGCAAGCTTCTAAATAAACTTGCCAACCAAAACTTTAATGTTGATGTGCGCATGAAAGTTAAGTTCAAAACAGGTCAAAAAATTGAAAACTTTGAAATTTTTGTAATTTACGTTCATTCACTATCAATAATATACCCAAAAGACCCCATTGCAATATCAGAATCCTAGTACACATAATGAATGGCAAGCTTACTAAATAAGTTGCATAGAACAAAAAACTTTAACATTTTCATGCTCAAAGCTGACGCTGATGATAGACGCTCACGCCGGGGTATCGCTATAGCTTTTGTTCTTTCGGAACAGGCATAAAAAGGATAATTTTAAAAAGTCGTTAATTATCTTCAAAGGGTGTTTACATTAACCAAACACCAATTAACATTATGTACTACCGTGGAGTTCCTCGTATGCATGCAAAGTTTGGGGCCACTGGTTTTCATGCTTTTTGAATGTTTATGGAGGAGACAGACTGGATGGACTGACTGACTGACACATAACACTGGCATTTATTCGTTAGATAGTGGTAAGCTAATATTGGCTCTTGGCATTCAGCATTTTTTGGAACTCGGCATTGAACAGATTGTGAGTTCCCATTGAGTGTGTTTAATTGCTCCATTACGTATTAACTGTATAGAACCCAAACACCTTGAGTAGCTTTACCCTATGTTTAAGGTGAATTTAAATTTAAGAAAACCAAAAAAAAATTAACAATGTTGAATTATAGATGTTCTCAGGAGATGTTGCATATAAACCATTATATATTATATACTATAATATAATGATAAAATAGCAGCAATGTCCATGTGACGGGTCGGAAATTGCCTCTGTAATTTAGAATGTCATTCATGAGGCACATACAGCTTCGTAAGTCGTGTGTTATAGTTTATATTGCTTAAAAAACTATAATTAAAGGTATGGTGTGGTATTGTGAGTTACTGAATATTAATGAATGCATGATGACGGACTGACGTAGGTGGAATTGAGAGTGACGTTCAGAGAGCTTGTGGAGTAAGGACAGCAGGGGACACCATTAAAAACGTTGAAGCATGAGAATGAACCTACGTGTGGGCTGACTTTGTCGTACACTACAGTATTAATATGCTTTTGGTTCTTTCTCCTCTCTTTTCGTGTACTTTACCGTGTGTGAATCGACTTAAACAATTAAATCCCTTTCTCCTCATCGATTGGTGCAGCCTCGAACGGCAACAAAGCATCCTGTGGATCTTTATATAACGATTGATGAGCGACAGTGTGCTCATTTGATAAGCAAGTTGATGAATATAAAATGAAGGTGTTTCCTACTTTTGGTCGCGTGTAAAGAGCATGTTTTACACAACAATACATAACAGTGAGTCCTGGGTTTCGAACAATTGTTCATGTCATTTGTAAATTAATTTGAGTGTGCGTTTCGATAGTTATGTTGGTTTTCTTTGTGAGTTTTTAATGATGGAATTCACGTGACACATATACTGGAATTAAATTTTCCTACAGAGTGCCTCATGATATAACTGTAAAGTCACAATGCCTTGCTAGGTACAACAACATGGGCGGTATTTGGAAGACGAGGTTGATTTGACTAACTGTTTATAGGTATGTAATTACATTTGCATTGATCTTTTATGAAAGCAAAGCAGATCACAGAAAAATGTGTAAAAAAACGGCGTTTGCTAATTGGTCGTAGAAAGGACTCCCTGTGGACTGCAGTGCGCATTGCTTGCAATAGGCAGATTCAAATCCGTGCTGTATTATTATTTTGTTGCGCTCTGTGAAGTTCCACTTTCTGCAAATTCCTTATTTTTTTTCACTCAACTATAATCGTCTGAACAGGAGAAAAAGTTAAGTTTATGCTTTCTTTAAATAAATACACTAGTTATTAAAATTGCTCATTTGTTTAATGTCAGATTTTCACTCCAGATGGCGACTGATTATTTAGGCCATGGGAAACCGAATCTTAAATGATATAATACTTTTGATTAATATTTAATTAGTTCCGTGAGCAGTAGATTGTGTTTTTCAGGCATAGGCATGTTTGAATCGGCATGAATAATATGGTGGCTGAGACCAACCTGCGAGGTAACTTGGGCTGACAGTTAAGCCTTTCACGGAGGTAAGCGCATAATCATTCTTTCAAAAAGGCGGTGTTTAAATTCCCAAACACCCAGTCTTTTCAATTCATACACAACCGTCGAGTTCCGCTTAGTTATCATGCAAAGTTTCAGTCGGCGCTAGGTTTCATGGTTTGAGTTATGGAGGTTACACTACACCACACACACACCTCACACACACACTAGTATGAATTATCAGATGGTATAAATGGAGGTGATTTTATTTCATGATATAGGTGGTCATCAGAAGACATTTTTATTTCGGTATATGATAATTTAATAGGAGGTAATTTTTTTTCCGTATTTGCTTTGAATGGTGAATGAGTAATGAATATGATATATTTAACGACCTCGTTTATTCCACTTCTTTCATTTTGATGGTACCTAGCATTGTTGTGTTTGTACATTAATCCACCAGTATAAACCAAACATGACCATTCTAAATGGACATACAATAAGCTTTCAAAAATTTGTCTCAAAAATCCCTGGGCAGGGAAGGGGTGGGGGTGAGTTTGACTGCTGTATATGGTCTATTTGCGACTTAATGAGTAGTCTGTTTATTTATGTTATCACTGCTTCCTCCAACGTTTTCCTCCAAATCTACCCTTCCACACCCGACTTCCAACAATCCTCTCTCTGTAGCGGGGTTATTATCCACAAAGCAGGCTTGTGAAATGTTCCAGGAATCAGTATAATAATAATTTTATTATCATTTTTACGTGGTTAGAGCAAAATACTTAATTGTCATTCCAGGTTTTGGTTGCTAGACTTACACAAATTTACATTTTGTTATGTGCTAACAGGAGCATGCTGCGTAGCTAAGTATACCTGCGGGATATAAATGCGCTGGTTATTGTATATTCGTGCGGATAATGTATTTGCTTGTAATGTTTTTTAGCAGGAGGGATACCATCACAACCAATATTGTCCTGAAACAAAAGGAAGTCATATCAATCACAAATGAAACACATCCATGAGACATGAACTACATTATGAATCAAGGAGAACATGCAAAGTAACAAGATGCGAAGTAGAGAATTGCATTGCAGAAAAAAAACAATGTAATCATGAAGGGTTACGTTCATATTGAAAGAAAACCTATGTATGTGACGAATTAATTTAATGTACCTTTTATTTTGTTCATATTTTGGTCATGATAAGCAGGTATGAATTGCTCTGCTCATTAGACAGGGTGGTAATGTGATGCCGAAATGTGGTTGTTGGTGTATCCTGCATTTGAAGCCAAGATTTGGAAAAAGGGACGTGCAAGTGACATATATTGTCCCATTTTCTGTCCATATATTTTGTCTTCTATCGAGCTTAGACATGAAAGGTTTTAGCCACGCAAACATCCTCAGCCCTGCCCTGGGAGCTTATATTGTTAGGAGCTTGTCAGTCTGTCCATCCATCCATCTCCTGCGGTCTAACGAAAAAAAAGACTGCACGGATTTTTTTAATATTTCAGATCTTCACCTCGAAGTTGACTGGATGAGGGAGGACTTGTGTGCAACATACTCTGTGCATGAGGCACAATTCAAAAAATTTGGAGATTGGGAGCCAAAATCATGGTACAGTGTACATGCAATTATGGCTTCTGAATTTGGCAGTTTTTGAAATTATTTATGGGAGAGAATAGTGCAGATTTTATAAATTTGGAGAACAATTATTTTTAATTATGCATTTTACATCTCCAAGACAAACGCAAACGTTGGATTATTTAATTTATATTTATCAACACATTTACCATCGCTCCGCGCAGACTTACTTGATTATTCTGGTAAAATAGATAACTGTTGTATTGCAAGTACGAGACAAATCATGTTCACCATCACAAGCTTTTCTGGCAACGATATTGTGAAACCAAGCGAGTTTGCGACATGAAGCATATTGTCCATTGCATTACTATACAGCTGTTCGTAGGACACAATTTGTGGTTGGGAATAAGATGATTATAATTATGTCGATTGAAAGACGATTGAACATTGCCGTAAGGCTTGATTCACTCGAGATACCCGAGGATTTTGCAGTGGTAGCACGACGTGACGGTGACGTCGGGTGAGCTGTGGTTGGCCGTACCTGATTACAATTATATGTATGTATGTATATATATATATATATATATATATATATAATTATTATATATATATATATTAATATAGCAGTACCGTATCAACGGGTTCATAAGTGACCGAGGAGTTGACTCAGCTGTCATCCTTCCCGAGGTCGGCGAAATGAGTAACAGTGTACTGGTCCCCCGGTGTATGCCCGGTTAAATGGATGTAGTGAACCATATCCCTGTGTGTCCGTAAGACGGCGACCAGGGTTTGGCGTCAGGAAGGGCATCCGGCACTAAAACAATTGCCTCAGAAAAAGCCCAACCTCTGCACAGCAGGGAAAAAATGGCCTGTAAAAACGGTCATTTTTAATATATATATATATATAATATATGTATATGCATTATATGCAAGTATATATCCTGACATCATTTTTATGGTACAAAGGTGCGGTTGGGGCTGTGTATTGTCCGATGATAGACTTTCAATACAAGAATATGCAGAGCACTAGGCAAAAGTAAATAGGACATAGACAGCTCTTGTCGACATGTAAAATCAATCCATGAAAGGTAGAAAATTATATAGAGCCAATTGTTTAAAAGGAAACAAATAAAGTGCAAATGAAGAAACTAAAGCTCAAAGAAATCTAAATCTCAGAAAAATGTTATGACATATATTAAATTATGCATCTTGACTTGAGCTGACTGAAGCATGGTTCTAACCTTGATGCAGGTGCCATTAGATGAAAGGCAGGATGTTTTATGTGATAGTATTGGTTCAGCAATATAATAGGAAACTTTGGTGATAGAGTGATATAAAGCCTAAGTTTGCATTGCCTTACTGTTCTGGATTCACATTACATGGTGTTCAGTATATATATATACACATCCTGAATAGAGTGGCAACTGTCCAGGATTTGGTTCTCACGCGACTGATCCATTCACAAATTGTTCATGAACAGTCCTGACAACGTCGTCAAAGCATGGGTAACGCATCATCAGCAACAAAGCTCCTTTTTGTTGAACTCTGAACAGTAATACAAAGTGAGAAATAAGATGGTTTTTTTTTTTTTTAAATTGTGCTTCGTTGCTTCATGGCAGTAAGTAGAGATATCTTTTAGGGACACGTGCTATGTGTTAGTTGTAAAATAGAATACTTTTTTTTTTGTAAGTAGTTAGAATATTGAAGTCAAAAATTCTGAGCTAACCTGCAATGGGAAAATGAGTGCAGCATGTCAATAGCGGTTTCTCAATAATCTGCAGCTAATATATTATATATATATTATATATATTATTAATATATATATATTTATATATTATAAATATGGTATACTGTTATCTATAATTGTTTCATACGCATGAGAATAAATCAGGCTCTAAGGTGGGTGTAAGGAAGGGTTGTCCCCCAAATATGTATTTGACTTTCTCGCTTCTGAAACAACACACAATTCTCGATGAAACTTGACCACCGCCTTTCACATCACCTTGTGAAGTACTTAAGTTTGTTCAGCGAACTTAAAAAATTGGGGTATAGGGATTCTAACATTGGGGTTTGCCTCAAAAAATGTGTATTTATCTTTCTCTCTGAAACGACATCCACAGCAACTCTATGAAACTTGAACCACAACTTTGTCACCATGAGTACCAAATGTTTGTTCATGGATT
>CM068967.1:68524396-68573794 GCA_035128595.1 Eptatretus atami
TATATATATATATATATATATATATATATGCCGGTGACAGGTTGTATAATAAAAGAAGATCACACAAAAAGGGGAAATGTCGTGTGAAATATAATTGCACATTTAAAGCAGGTGAGCCACCACCCAAGGTATTGCAGGACAACGTGGGGCCAAACGCAGACGAGTGGAGCCTGAACTTTGTTCATCTCAATCGATATATTCAGTGACAGTGTGAATACTTTTGCCGTGTATGGCTATGGCTTGAAGACGAAGAACCAAGCAACTTGTAGAGCACTCGCCAAGTGGCTTAAACACTCAAGCAAGCACTCCAATGAAATGGTTGCTCAGGAACAGCTGGCTTTGCAAGCGATTAGCAATCGCCAATCGGTCATATAACACCATGAAGCATCCAAAGACACCAGGAATGTCAAGCAATATCCGAATTGGACAAATGAACACTTATTTTTGCAGTCGGAACTGCTACTGAGATGAATTGAGAAGTTTAAATTTTGAAATTCTGCTCGGATGAAGAGATTTTTGAGGTTTATGGCATGTGTGGAAATGAAATAAAGCCACAAGGGGTGGCGTCTCTGGGCATTTATAAACATTGCAATGTATCCAGTGATTCATAGGTATGATAAACAGACATTTGATAATATGAGTGAAGAAAGTGAAAAAAGATAACTTTATCATTAAGAAACCGTTGTGGCCTGTTCCAAGTCAAGGCATTGTTGAGCAGGCCAAACAAAAGAGGTGAATTAAGAACCCAGCAAGGAACAAACAGCAAGATGAACAAAGATAACAACTTAACCAGAGATTTGGTGTCAAAGCCACCCAATGCTCGCCTGTTTATACATTTTTCGTTTTAAAAAGACTAGTCTAATAATATTTTTAACCTGCGCCATCGAAGATGGACAGAGGTTACTGTTTTCACCCCTGTCTGTTTGTTTGTTTGTGAACAGTATTACGGAAAACTCCTGGACGGATTTCGACGAAACTTGGTGGGGGATTAGGTATGGTCCAAGGATCATGCCATTAGATTTTGGACTTGGTCCAAAGTCCAATATGGCCGCTATGGCGGCCATTTTGAAAAAATATTTGAATTTGTTTTTTGCATTTCTACATGTTTTAAGTGATTTCCAAGCCCACCCCAAAAAAAAATTGTTAGAGAAAAAAAACAAAATTTTGCACCTTTTGTTTCAAAAAAATTTCGATTTTTATTTTTTTGGCATTTCTACATGCACGTCGATCTAGTTTAGTTTTATTCAATCGTGGTTCAGTAGAGTCTGATCCGTTTGACCTACAATGAATAGGATATCAGGTTCACTTAAGTGACCCAGCAGTATTGGCGTTGGAGGTTTTGCACTCTACCGAGTGCTCCCCCTCTAGTTTTATAAAGCATTTCAGTGAAGTCTGATCCAAATAATTTTAAAGCAATATATGTATTTGTATATTGTGATCAGTAAAAAATAGTGTGGTAGATAAAAATCATTAGAAAGGAAATAACTTGCACCAAAAACTTTAACATTTTCACGCTCACGCTCACGCCGGGGTATCGCTATAGCTCTCTGTTCTTCGAACAGGCGAGCTAAAAAGTAATATGTAGTGTTTTGACTTCACAAATATTGAGTCTCGAAAAAGGTGCACCAACAAAATTTATTTCATTTGGACTTCATTGCATCCCTAGTACACATATTAAATGAATGGCAAGCCGTCTAGTATAAACAGGTGAGCATTGGGTGGCTTTGACACCATCTTAGGTTGAAATTAAAAAAATATTAAAATCATTTCTTAATTTCAACTCCACTACACCAATAGTATACCCAAAGGAACTCCATGCCAAATATCAGCATCCTAGTACACATATTAAATGAATGGCAAGCTTCTAAATAACTTGCACCAAAAACTTTAATGTTGATGTGCTGCAAAAAAGTTAAGTTCAAAACAGGTCAAAAATTGAAAACATTTGAAATTATTTTGTAATTTCAACTTCACTACGTCAATAATATACGCCAAAGCGAAACCTCCATGCCAAATATCAGCATCCTAGTACACATTAAATGAATGGCAAGCTTCTAAATAAGTTGCACCAAAAACTTTAACATTTTCATGCTCACGCTGACGCTGATGATGACGCTCACGCCGGGGGTATCGCTATAGCTCTCTGTTCTTCGAACAGGCGAGCTAAAAAAGGATAATTTTAAAAAGTCGTTAATTATCTTCAAAAGGGGTGTTTACATTAACCCAAACACCCAATTAACATTCATGTACTACCGTGGAGTTCCCTGCGTATGCATGCAAAGTTTGGGGCCACTGGGTTTCATGCTTTTGATGTTATGGAGGAGACAGACTGATGGACTGACTGACAGACACACACTGGCATTTATTCGTATAGATTAGTGTAGGCCTAATATTGGGCTCGGCATTCAGCAATTTTTTGGAACTCGGCATTGACAGATTGGAGTCCATGTGAGTGTTAATTGCCCATTACAGTACTGTAACTGTATAGAACCCAAACACCTTGAGTAGCTTTCACCCTTGTTTAAGGTGAATTTAATTAAAGAAACAAAAAAAATAACAATGTTGAATTATAGATGTTTCCAGGAGATGTGCATAAACATTTTATATATATATATATATATATAAACAGCAGCCAATTGCCATGTGACGGGTCGGAAAAATTTGGCTCTGTAATTTAGAAATGTCATTAATACGGCAAACAGCTCGTAAGTCGTGTGTTATCAAGTTTATTTTGCTTTAAATAACTATATCTAAAGGTATGTGTGGTATTGTGAGTTACATGAATATTAATGAATGCATGATGAACCGGAACTGACGAGGTGGAACTGAGAGTGACGTCAGAGAGCTGTGGAGTAAGGACAGCAGGGGACACCATTAAAAACGGTTGAGCTGAAGAACCTACGTGTGGGCTGACTTTTCGACACAACAGTATTATATGCTTTTGTGTTTCTCCTTTTCGTGTACTTTACCTGTGAATCGATACAATTTAAATCCCTTCTCTCATCGATTGGTGCATCGAACGGCACAGCATCCTGTGATCTTTAAACGATTGATGAGCGACAGTGTGCTCATTTGATAAGCAATTGATGAATATAAAATGAAGTGTTTCCTACTTGTCTGGTCGTGTGAAAAGCATGTTTTACACAAAATACAATACAGTGAGTCCCTGGGTTCCGAACAATTGTTCATTCATTTAGTAAATTAAATTGAGTGTGCGTTCGAAAGGTTATGTGGTTTCTCTTTGTGAGTTTTTAATGTGGAATTCAAGTGACAAATTAACGGAATTAAATTCCTACAGAGTGCCCATGAAACGTCACCCAATGCCTTGCTAGGTCAAACCAACATGGCGGAATTTGGAACACGAGGTTTGATTTGACTGAAGCTGTATAGGTATGTAAATACATTTGCATTGATCTTTTATAAAGAAAGCAGATCACAGAAAAATGTGAAAAAACCGCGTTTGCAATTGTCGTAAAAGGACCCCCCTGTGGACTGCATCGCCATTGCTTGCAAAGGCAGCTTCAATCCTGCTGGTTAATTATTTTTGTTGCGCTCTGTGAAGTTCCACTTTCTGCAAATTCCTTTATCTTTTCTTCACTCAATATAATCGTCTGAACAGGAGAAAAAGTTAAGTTTAATGCTTTCCTTAAATAAATACACTCAGTTATTAAAATTGCTCATTTGTTTAAATTTTCAGATTTCACTCCAGATGGCGACACTTATTTAGGCCATGGGATCCGAATCTCAAATCCGATATAATATTTTGATTAGATACTTTAATTAGTCCGTGAGAGTAGATTGTGTTTTCAAGGCAAGGCATGTTTGAATCGGCTGAATCAATATGGTGCCTGAGACCCCTGCGAGGTGAACTTGGGCTGACCAAGGATTAGCCTTTCACGGAGGTAAGCCATTAATTCTCTTCAAAAAGGGGTGTTTAAATTAACCCAAACAACCCATTTTCATTCATACACAACCGTCGAGTTCCCTTAGTATGCATGCAAAGTTTCAGTCCGCTAGGTTTCATGGTTTTGGAGTTATGGAGGACACACACACACACACACACACACACACATTAGTATAGATATCAGATGGTATAAATGAGAAGGTGATTTTATTTCATGATATCAGGTCGTGTCATCAGAAGATCATTTTATTTCGTCATATCAGATAATTTAATAGGAAGGTAATTTTTTTCGTATTTGCTTTGAATGGTGATGAGTAATGATATGATATATTTAAGACCTCGTTATTCCACTTCTTTCATTTTGATGGTACCTAGCACTTTTGTGTCCCTTGTACCTTTAATCCACCAGTATATAAACCAAACATGACCATTCTAAATGGACATACAATAAGCTTTCAAAAAATTGTCTCCAAAAATCCCTGGGCAGGGAAAGGGGTGGGGGTGGAAGTTTGACTGCTGTCTCATGGTCTATATGTGCGACTTTAATGAGTAGTCTGTTTAATTTACTGTTTCACACTGCTTTCCTCCAACGTTTTCCTCCAAATCTACCCCTTCCCACACCCCACTTCCACACATCCCCTCTCTCCTGTAGCGGGGTTATTATCCCACAAAGCAGGCTTGTGACAATGTATCCAGGAATCAGTAATAATAATAATTTATATTATTACATTTTGACGTGTTAGAGCAAAATACTAATTGTCACCTTCCAGGTTTGTGCCAGATTACACAAATTTACATTTTGGTTATTGCAAACCCAGGAGCATGCCTCGTAGCTAAGTATCCTGCCGGGATATAAATGCGACTGGTTATTGTATATTTGTGCCGATAATGTATTTGCTGTAATGTTTTTACAGCAGGGTATCACACACCAAATATTGTCCTGAAACCAAAAGGAAGTCATCAAATCACAAATGAAACACATCCATGGAGACCATGAACTACATTATGAATAAGGAGAAACATGCAAAGTAACAAGATGGAAGTAGAAACTTGCATTGCAGGAAACAAATAACATGAACTTCATGAAGGGTTACGTCATATTGAAAGAAAAATATGTAGTGTGACTGAATTAATTAATGTACCTTTTATTTTGTCATATTTTGGTCATGACTAAGCAGGTATGATTGCTTCTTGCTCATTAGAAGGTGGTAATGTGATGCCGAAATGTGGTTGTGGTGGTATCTGCATTTGAAGCCAAGATTTGGAAAAAGGGACGTGCATAGTGACATCATATCTCCATTTTCTGTCCACCATATTTTTGTCTTCCTCATCGAGATTACATAGAAAGGTTTTAGCCACCAAACAATCCTCAGCCCTGCTGGGAGCTTATATTTTAGGAGCTGTCAGTCTGTCCATCCATCCATCCCTGCCGGTCCTCAACGAAAAAAAAGACTGCACGGATTTCTTTAATATTTCCAGATCTTCAACTCGAAGTTGACTGGATGGAGGGAGGACTTGTGTGCAACAACATCTGAGCATGAGGCAATTCAAAAAATTTGGAGATTGGAGCCAAAATCATGGTACAGTACATGCAATTATGCTTCTGAATTTTGGCAGTTTTGTAAAAATAAATTTATGGGAGAGAATAGTGCAGGATTTTATAAGATTTGGAGAACCATTATTTATTAATATGCATTTTACCATCTCCAAGACCAACGCAAAACGTTGGATTATTTATTTATTTATCAACACTTTACCATCGCCGCTGCAGACATATCACCTTGAATTATTCTGGTAAAATCGCATAACTGTGTATTGCAAGTACAGGACAAATCATGTTCCATCACAGCTATTTCTGCACGATTTGTGAACACCAAGCGACGTTTGCGACATGAGCATATTGTCCATTGCATTACTATCACCCTGTTCGTAGGACACAATTTTGTGGTTGGGAATAAAGATGATTATAATTATGTCGATTGAAAGACGATTGAACCATTGCCCGTAAGGCTTGATTCACTCTGAGATAACCCCGAGGAGTTGAAGTAGCAAACACCTGACGGTGACGTCGGGTGATGCTGTGGTTGGCGACCTGATTACAATTATATGTATGTATATATATATATATATATATATATATATATATATTATATATATTATATATATGCAGTACTGTATTAACACCAGGGGGTTGACTCAGCCTGTCATCCTTCCGAGGTCGGCGAAATGAGTACCAGTGTACTGGTCCCGGTGTATGCCCGGTTAGAATAGGTGTACCATATCCCTGTGTGTCGTAAGAGGCGACCAGGGTTGGCGTCAGGAAGGGCATCCGGCCATAAAACATTGCCTCAAGAAAAAGCCCAACCTCTGCACAGCAGGGAAAATGGCTGTAAAACGGTCATTTTTATATATGTATATATATATATATATATGTATATGCATATATATGCAGTATATATCCTGCACATCCCATTTTTATGGTACAAAGGTGCGGTTGGGGGCTGTGTTGTCGATGATGACTTTCAATACAGAATATGCAAAGCACTACGGCAAAAAGTAAATAGGACATGCAGCTCTTGTCGCCATGTAAAATCAACCATGAAAAGGTAGAAAATTATATAAAGGCCAATTCAGTTATAAAAGGAACAAGATAATGCATAATGAAGACAACAAAGCTCAAGAAATCTATCTCACGAAAGCATGTTTGACCATTATTAAATTATGCATCTTGACTGACTGACTGAAGCATGGCTCTAACACTGATGCAGTGCCATCTTAGATGAAGGCAGGATGTATTATGTGTATATTGGTTCCAGCAATATAATAGGAAACTTGGTGATAGAGTGAATAAAGCCTAGTTGCATTGCCCTCACTGTTCTGGATTCAATTCCCATGGCTGTTCAGTATAATATTACCACACCCTGCAATAGAGTGGCAACCTGTCCAGGATTGGTTCTCAGCCACTGAACCATTCACAAATTGTTCATGAACAGTCTGACACACGTCAAAGCATGGGCTCAACCGCCATCATCAGCAAACAAAAGCCTCCTCTTTATGTGAACTCTGAACAGTAATACAAAGTGAGAAATAAGATGTTTTTTTTTTTTTAAATTGTGCTTCGATTGCTCATGGCAGTAAGTCAGAGATCTTTTTAGGATGTTGCTATGTTGTAGTGTAAACAAAGAATAATTTTTTTTTTGTAAGTAGTTCAGAATTGAGTCAAATCTGAGCACTGCAATGGGAAAATGAGTGCACATTCACAATAGCGGTTTCTCAAAACTGCAGCTATATATATATATATATATAATATATATATATATATATATATATATTTATATATATTATATGTATATACCAATGGTGTACTAATACTTGTTAATACCATGAGAAAAATCAGGCTCTAAGGGGGTGTAAGGAGGGTTGCCCCCCAAAAATATGTATTTGCTTTCTCCTCTGAAACCACACACACAATTCCGATGAAACTTGACCACCGCCTTCATCACCTGTGAAGTACTTAAGTTTGTTCACGACATTAAAAAAATTGGGGTATCAGGAATTCTACATTGGGGTTGCCCTCAAAAATATGTATTTACTTTCTTCTCTGAAACGACACACACAACTTCTATGAAACTTGACCACAACCTTTGTCACCCATGATGTACCAAAGTTTGTTCATGGCATTAAAAATAAATTCCAGTGGTATTTACTTTCTTCTCCATTACATACTTTGTGTGTCATCCATGCCTACCAGTGGTTCTCTGATTATCTTATCCAGCCACTACCTGGTGAGTGCCCAGGGGTATTGCTTCTATGTTTCAGTATTCAGCATCCAAAAAGGCTGTGGTGAATATCACATTAACAATCTCCCCCTCTTCGCTCCTCACACCACCAAATTTTTATTGTCTGCTTTGTTGAGGCTCATGTAAGAGCTAATACGAAGACCACATAATGAAGGTAGCAGAACAGAGGTGGCTCCCCAGAAGGAAGTGCGACAACAGTAGGGGAACAGAGACGTCAGGAGATCTATGGAAGAGAGAGAGAGAGGGATGGGGCAGAATACGTGGTGTCAACAAGATGGACGCTACAGGGACCTGAAGGAAGGAAAACAGAGAATTTGAAGTAGGTGGGTTTGGGGTGGATTAACGAGGGTAGAAAATATCATGGTTGTGGATGGGGGAAGATATGAGATGGTGGTGAACAGCTGTTTTGAAGATCTGGAGGGAACAAATTCAACAGATTTCATAAAATTAATTAAAAATACAAAACTCGAATATCTTGGTTGGATAAGTGTCCACCCCCCTGAGTTAATCCTTGGTGGAAGCACCTTTGACAGCAATTACAGCTGTGAGTCTGTTGGGATAGGTCTCTACCAGCTTTACACATGTTGATTGGGCAATATTTCCCCATTCTTCTGTACAAATCTGTTCAAGCTCAGTCAAGTTGCGTGGAGAGCATTTCTGGACAGCAATCTTCAAGTCATGTCACAGATTTTCGATTGGATTTAGGTCGGGGCTCTGACTTGGCCACTCAAGGATATTTATCTTTATATTCCTTAGTCACTCTCGTGTAGCTTTGGCTGTGTGCTTTGAGTCATTGCAGAGGGCAGCAGGTTTTCCTCTCGGATTTTTCTGTATTTTGCTCCATCAATTTTCCATTTTATCCTGACAAGTGCCACAGTCCCTGGTGATGTGAAACATCCCTGTAATATGATGCTACCACAACCATGCTTGAGAGTAGTGATGGTGTTCTTTGGGCGATGTGCTGTGTTGGGTTTGTGCCAAATATAACATTTTGCATTTAGGCCAAAAAGTTCCATCTTTGTTTCGTCAGACCACAAAACTTTTTTCCACATGGCTTCAGAATTTCTCGAGTGGATTTTGCATACTTTAATTGGGATTCAAGGTGGGATTTTTGAGTAATGACTTCCTTCTTACCAACCTACAGTACAGACCAGACTTGTGGAGTGCTTGGGATATTGTTGTCACATGCACACTGTGACTAGTCTTTACCATAAAGGCCTGTAGCTCTTTCAATGTTGCCATTGGCCTCTTGATGGCCTCTCTGATCAGCCTCCTCCGAACATGGTCATACAGTTTGGTGGGACGGCCTGATCTAGGCAGGGTCTTGGTGGTACAATATGCCTTCCACTTCTTCATGATTGTTTGACTGTGCTCCAAGGGATATTCAAGGCCTTTGAAATATTTTATACCCATCCCCTGATCTGTGCCTTTCCACAACTATATTCCAGAGGTCTTTTGAAAGCTCCTTGGGCTCATGGTTGAGTCTTTGCTGTGAAATATACTACCTTGCAGAGGAAAACTACAGGAACAGCTGATTTTATTCTGAAATACTCAGAATCACTACAATTTAACACAGGTGGAGGCCAATTAACTTGGTGTGTGATTTTGAAGGTGAATGGTTACACCTGAGTTGATTTACAATTGCTATTATATGGTGGGTGGACACTTATCCAACCAAGATATTCTAGTTTTGTATTTTTATTTTCTGAAATTTGTGGAATTTGTTTTTCACCTGGAAGCTTGGCCAAGCATCGCGCACTCCCGAAGACAGCTGAGTCGTGCAGTACTACTCTACATAGTGGTGAATTGTCACGATGCAGTGATACAATGGGGGTGTGGGAATATTTTTCCCCGTCTGCGGGAGGCGTTTGTGGTCAAAGTGGTGAGGTTTGGAGAGCGAGGTGTGAAGTAAGGTGAAATTCCACTTGAGGATTGGTGCGCAGAGTTGAACGAAATAATAGAACGCGATGCGCGGGTGGTATTGGGGTGAGTTGTGGTTGTGGTTCTGAACCACAGAAGGCAGCGTGGTGTGCTTATTATCAATCTTATATTGAATGGCGTGTGTACTTGCTTGCTTGTTTTGTACCATGACTACAAGGACAGGGTTAGGGTAGGAATCACAATATGAAATACTTACCTAACTATGAGACCCACGCAATGCACTTCATTCCGTTAACCCACGAGACATGAGTGGAAGACTAACTGCACGAAGACTAATGAAATAACTGCCTGGGGATCACTGTATGTTGGGTGCCATTGTCTTAGAGGCATGCGGTTTTGCAGAAACGCAACAATATTAATGTTCGATGCCTTTCTGCTGATTCGTGTGTTGGTTAGCTTTGGAGCTTCCTACTCTGTGGGTCATGTACAGTGCAAAAATGCAAGTTATCTCCACATATGACTTGTAATATGCTCTGCCACTATCACCAGGTGGTGCTACATGATACACAGTGTTACATATCGAATTTTGTCGACCTTCCCTCCTGAACCCCTTCAATTATAGATGAAACCAAGTATCCCATGTAAAACAATGGAGGGAATGAAGGTAACATTGATTGAGGTATGTTAACCACTGAGCAAAGGAACGAGAAGCTGACGTTTAAGGGTGATAACCCTTTGTCAGAGCAAAATAGGTATAAAGGGTTTTTGCTCTGACGAAGGGTTCATACCTGAATCGTCAGTTTCTCTTTGCTTCCCACTCCAGTTCACATACACTTTGATCAATGCTCCATTGATTCCATTAATCGTTTCAATAAAACAGTCGATTTAATGTTGGGGTGTTCCAGATGTCACACCCCTTGCACGCCCTGAACTGGAAAGCCATTTTAGACAGATTGCATTATTATGGGAATCAAACCTGAGACCATTCAGTTCAAAGGAGAGCAACCTGCAAACTGTGCTATCCTTAAGCAAAAATCTCTCGATCCAGTGATTTCAATAAATCAACACCAAATGATGGGGGTAGCTGGCTTCAGATTCTTTCTGAGCAAGTGCTTTTATATGACCGTAAATGATGTCAGTGGTAGGATACCATGTTGAACTTCATACAGGTTCAAATGAAGATCTATATCGCACTAGAAAGTGGTCTACCAACAAAGCGCAAAAATATAAATGTATTATGTGGGTCAAATGTGAACAAAGCTTTCCGCTGCTATCCCCACAAACTGACATCGCCCAGCAGGCACGGCACAGGTGGAGTGTCAGATCAGGTGAGTCGATCTACCCAGCGGGCTAAATAACCCAAGGTAGTGTGTCCAGAATACAGGCCACCTGGCGAGTGCCCTACATAAATTGCCTGCTGCTAGGACATTCCCCAGCTTGTGTCGGCATAATAGCAAAAGGATCACAGCCGGACTGAGCTTGGCCTCTGCGTGAATTTCAGGATTATGCATTTATTCATCAAAATTGGAGACAGATAAAGGTTTTTGAAAAGAGAACGATGCAATGTGGTTGATAAATTTGAAAATCAGCCAATAAGGTGAGCACGGAATCATGAGGAACTGTACAATCATGTATCACAAGGCACGTCAGACCTAGAGGCAGGTGATTTGGGTTGAGGATTTTGTTGTTTTGTCACCATGTGATGAAGGTGGAAATAATAAGGGCAAGGAAATTCAAAGCTTCTCTTTTCGACTTTGCAATAAAGCACGTGTGGGAATAAAATTAAAGGTTTCCGCCGGATGTGTATACTTTGGTTCCCTGCTCAATCAGAGTTTAATGTCATCAGGGAAAATGTGCTTCCAAAGGAATTGAGGAATTTCTGCTTTCTGACTTTTTTTTTTTTTTTTAAGGTTTGAGTTTCATTACATTGGAATACATCTACTGCAGTCTGATACAATTTGTCCCTTTAGTATGTTTTTATATCACTCCATATTTTTTATTTGTTGAGTGACCAACGATCTTTCATCTAACTTTCTAGAACCAAGCTGCTTTGTGTCTAACAGTTTTGCCTTCTTCAACTACCGTCTTTGAAACCCACTAATTCTGCACTAGTTTACCAACTGCCCACAAATTTTCCCAGCATCCCTTTCTATGTAGTCTCACGTGTATGGCATACAATCAGATCTTTTCAAATTACTCGTATTAAAATACGTCACGCTATTCAGTCCAACACACTTGCATTCGTTTTTGGATAACTTCAGTCTTTTTCAAAAGTCACAAATGCTAACTTTTCGAGGCAGGCTGGCACCCTGCATTGCTCTCCAAACTATCTGCCGATGTCAACCAAGGCCACTCAACAAATGGCTTTCCGACTTCCTCTACTCTCGTAGCCAACGTGTGGATCTCAATGGGATCCTTTCACCTCTTCTCCCTGTGAAGGCTGGTGTGCCCCAAGGCAGTGTTCTGGACCAAGTCCTATTCCTAACTTTTATCAGTGATCTTTCTGACTCTCTGCAAAATCCTCTTCATCTCTTTTCTGATGACTCCCATCCTCTGCTGTGGCATCCCTTACACTTCACGTAGGTAGGCAGCAGCTTCTTCCATCTCTTCAGATCTTGATAAAAATCACAAGCTGGTCAAACACTTGAAATAGGTCTTTCAATCCTGACAAATCTCTTACTCTCTATCTCTGAATGGACCATCTGGCAAACCTTCCCATGTACTTATTTAACAATCTTCTTGAAGAAGTTCAGTCACTCGAACTTTGGGCTTCACCATCTGCCATGACCTTTCTTGGGAAAACTACACTTCTTAGTTGGCATCTGAAGCCAGTAACCAACTGGGTATCCTCTAACATGCAAAGTCCTTCCTTGGCACACCTGAACTTTTATCAACTCCATGGCCTTCATCCACAGCTTGATGAAGTACGGCTCTCCACTCTGGTCTGGTGCCCCTGCCTCACACCTTGCTCAGCTTTATGCAGTGGAAACCAAGACCTTCAAAATCATTTCTATCTCCCATGATGAAGTTGTGAAGTTAAATCTCCAGACCCATCACTTTCCCATTGCAGACTAGTCGGTGGTCTCTCTGTCTTTTACTGCCTCCTTTCTAGTCTTGCACCATCTGCCCTTTCCGTGCTCTGTCGGCACCCCGCCCCGCCCCACTCCATAAGTTCCTAAAGGGTGCACAAAGTCATAACCCCATTCTGGTAAAACTCAAAATTTGGACTGACTGCTCACCTGCACTCATTCGTTCCTCTTTTCTTCCCACCTGTGGAGCCAACTTCCTCAGTCCATTCAATCTCATTCTTCCCTCAAGGGCTTCAAAACAGCTGTTTACAAGCATCGCAAGTCATTCCCCATCCACAGCCATGATCTTTTCCCCCCATTAACCCTCCCCATGCCCACCTCTTTATGGGTTCCAGTTTTTCCTTCCACTTCTGTGATTGAGAATTTGTGGCTCTATTCATCTTGTTCACCCCATGTTTTTCTCCCCTTGCTCTCATTTTCCCCACATCCCATATTTCTTCAATAATTATCCTTCGAATTTGTCCCTCAACCCTGCTGTTGGTGTGTTCCCTCCCACATTCTCTTTCTACTATTCTTTCCATTCAGTTATGTCCTTGTTCATTCTTTGTTCTAGCTTCTCCACGACCCTCAACACTGTCGACAAATAAAATATAAAAAACTTGTTTTACATCATGTGGAGCATCCTCATAAATATGGTACCCAGATAAGTTGGTGTAATGGTTAGAGTGTCTGCTCTGACTCTGGGAAGTCGGTGGTTCAAACCCTGGCCATGTCACACCAAAGACATTAAAAATGATGGAACGTGCTTCTTCCTTGCTTGATGCTTGACATTTAAATTGACAGAGAATGGACAAACGATGATGGGAAGGCAAAGCACCCAGTATATCCCTTACCAAGAAACTGATTTGGCAGCACCAATGCTCTGTAAAGAGTATGGTGCATCAAATCCAATCAAATGAAATAATTTAAGGCCATGCATGAATTATATAAAAATATAAGAGTATTTGAACCCTCACCCTTCCCCACCATTCTCTTATTTCCTCTCAATTTTTTTCCCCTCCTTCAATATACTCCCTGAATTACCCTATTCTTCCATCTCTCTCCTATTTACTTACTTAGACTTTGTGTCTCCTGCGCAGTTGATGTCACTGTCTTGGACAATATCTGGTGACATCTTCCAGAACCTTCACTTGTCAATTATCCACAAAAAATTTTTTTCAAATAAATGTTTGGCAGTTTACCCATACTTTCCCGATAATTGATGAAAAGACCATTGTTGTCAAAAAAAATATTGCACATCAGAGTTCCATTCAATCTGCTCTTGTTCTTTGAGATCCAATTTGTACTTGAAGAATTCTACATCATCACTTTCAAAGAACTGGCAGAATAGTCCACAGGTTTAAACACTTCTCAACGCCTCCCACAGCTTTGAATCTATAAACTGTCATCCTGGAGTTTTGCAGACAGGACGATGTAGAGGTTTTGGTCCGGCAGACATAGTCTGTCTACCTGCATTAGTTGGTGGACGTTAAAGATGTCTTTTGTGAAGTAGGGGGGGGGGCGAGTTATCGCTGGCACCCCTGAACAAATTACAAATTTCTGCCATGACCTTACCAAACAGAGGCACTAAATCAGTGGCACTGCCACTCTCCCAGCAATGATGCAAACCCGCAGACACACACTGCACACAAAATATTGATGATCACTGGCATACATTTGTATGAACTAGAGCAGCCTTGGGAGCAGCCTGTGAAGTGGAGTGGGATGGGGGGGGGGGTGAAGAGTGGGGAAGGTAGTGGGGGAGGTGGGAAAATATATTCGGTGGCGTAGCTAATAATCCCCCTGTCTGCAGCAGTGGCCCCTAACGTCCCCCCCCCCAACCACTCGCAAGGGAAGGGGTGGTGGATGTCTCCTTTACCTGACCCTAGGGCTACAACCAACACTTATGCAAAATTTTGTGGAGATCGGCCTAGCCATATTTTTTTCGATGATATTCAGATGTACACACATACAGAGAATTGCCTTATTGAATATAGTTGGATTCCATCCAGTTTTCACCCAAAATAGAGGCAGATGTGGTTTGACTGACATGATTTGATCAGCACTAATCACAAGTTTAATGATTCAAAAAGAGACTTTCTCACATCGTTGAAAGAAATCAGATTTCATGCATCATTTTAATGTAACCATTGCGATATTTTGAAAGCTTTTTCATGACACCATGCTGGCTGATTTGATTGGAAACAAATGGATTGCAACCAGGAGCTGGGATCTAACTTCTCCCTTGACATAGTTCTTAATTGGATAACAATAGTCAGTCTTCTCAGTTCACATTTGATCCAAAATAAATTGCAATGGAAATTATCAAAGCTAAATGAGACTAGAGGGCCACAACCAGAGATCGCTGATGGTCACCAGTCAAGCCAACTAGTAATACGCATTCGCCAATTGGTAGCATTTGCCATTCTGCCTCATAATGAAAACGAACTTTTTTTTTTTTCTAAAAAGTAGGACACCGTGGAAACTAAGACTAAAAAACACTTAATGGTTTCCTCTGGGAACCATGATAATTTAAAAAAAAATTAAACAACGGGAAATAAAATTAATAAACAATTAAATGGTGGAAAAAAAGGAAAGAATTGAAAATTGAAAAATATTTTAATCATTGAAAATTGGAAAAATAAAATTGAAGAAAAAAAAATTAAAATAAAATAATTGAAAAGTTTGGAAATCAAAAAATAATTAATGACTAAATAATTGAAAAATTAAGTAATTGAAAATTGAGAAATTAAATAATTTTAAATTTAAAAAAATGAAATAGTGCAAAATTATTCTTCAAAAAGTAGGATACCACGGACACCAAGACAAAATACTTAATGTTGAGTATAATTA
Source organism: Eptatretus atami (assembly GCA_035128595.1). NCBI lineage: Eukaryota > Metazoa > Chordata > Myxini > Myxiniformes > Myxinidae > Eptatretus > Eptatretus atami. Next base: position 68,539,903 of record CM068967.1, read on the forward strand.
TGCTTCCTGGAATTATACTTGACTCTTAAACATGCAAGACACCATGATGGTCCTTAATTGACCCTTTTACCTTTGCCACCAAAGGTGGAAGGTTATGTTTTCACCTCTGTCTGTTTGCTTGCAGGATATCTCAAAACGTTGTGGACGGATTCCGATGAAACTTGGTGGGCAGGTTGAGTATGTGACAAGGACAAACTGATTAGATTTTGCTGAACATCCGGATCCGGATACCAGAATTTTTTAAGTGATTCTTCATTGAGAGATAGGCAAAAAAGGATATCTCAAAGATGTAGTGGGCATGACATGCTCTGCTGGATCAGACATTGCGTGGCAGAGGTATGCTCTCTACCGAGTGCCCTTCTAGTTTAGTAAGTTTTGTTCAGCACACGATTGCCAACAATGTTTTGCTTTTCATTACAAAGCATGTGTTTGTTGACAGAGAATACAATTCATTTTAGATACCTGAGAAACCACTTTATTCCGACAAGCGAAGCAGACTAATTTGTTTTTTTTTAAATTAGGTCACTGTACCCTTTTTAACCATACCAGACAAACTCAAGCCAAGGCGTAGATGTATGTTTGGGGGGCTGGTTGGGGGAAATGGTGGGGATTGATGTTATTACTGTATTTATATATGCGAATGAGAAGGAGGTTGACATAAGGTGAGATAGGAAAAAGATGTATATTGCATTGGAAGTTCACAGCAGAAAGGAGGCATTTATCCAGTCACCTTTGTATTATGCGAACCTGTTATGAATGCGTCAAAGTGACATATTATGTACATTTCTCACAGGCATTCCAATCTGTCAAACTCATGTCTTGTAGCATTCAATCCATTCGCCATTATCGCATCCGAGGCTGCGAGTTGCCCACTCATTTTGTAATCTGTTCTGTGCATTATCTTGAACACTCAAACATTTACATATCAATTGAAGTTCAAATAATTTTTAGTTGTAATGTGAAGACGTGTGAAGAGGAAAGTGGGAAGAATGCCTTTTTTTCTTCGTTTAAAAAAACATAAGTGATATGCCTAATGCAAGAAAGAGAGAGAGAGAGAGAGGAGAGAGAGAGAGAGAGAGAGAGAGAGAGAGAGAGAGAGAGAGGTTCAACTGGCATGAGAGCTGCCTGACAGATTGTTCCAGGAATTTTCACACCTGAAGAGCTTTGACATCATGTATTGTGATGTCAGGAAGGTTTTCTTGTCATATGGGTGATGAGCCCTTGACCGTGTGACAGGTGAGGTCGAGTCAGTGGGGAGACGAGGAGATGTATAAACGGAGAATCAAATGTAACTCTCCCTGGCCATTGCAGCAGCCAGGTGGGATTACAAATGTTTAAACCAAAAAATTACCCCCAACACAACTCTTCTAGGTCTCTTTATAGTCAAAATGATAACTCAGTTGATGGAGTGCTTGCCGCTCCATTCAGCCTTGTGGATATGGCAGAAGCAAACCTCTTGAGTTGGTGATGAGCTGTATGTACTGTACTACATTTAGGTGTAGTACAAATGTAGTACTGTACTACATTTGGGTGTAGTACTCGTAAGAAGACCAAATTCACGGAATGCAGCATCCTTCGATCGTAAATAAGTTCAGCTGACGATCTGGTTTTCAATCGTATTAGACTTGAAGATTGCTATGGTATTTTATTTTGCAAGAGTAAGCTTTCGGAGGTTGGTACCTTCGCCTACCTACGGAGTAGGTACCTACGAAAGGTACCTACGGAGGCCTTTCCAATTAATGATACAGTATGTGGCCAAAATGGTGGTAAGCATAATATAAGAGGACCATTGTGCTCCATAAAATATGCAAGCACATAAATGGATTACGGCAAGAGAGCAGATTAATTGTTTTTCAAAAAAAAAAGATATATAGCGTTGTGGATGTGACAAAGGGCCAAATGTTTTCTCACTGCATTTGAATTCCATTTGAATTTTATTTTTTGTATGCATAGTCAAGGCTCGTGGAAGAGCTAGGATATAGAATGGATGAGGATGCAACATAACAAAAAAAAATAGTAGGAGAATGGGAAAATGGCAACAACAGGAAGAATGGAGAAATAGAGGGAGATGAACAAAAAGGGGATGCCGGTAACAATGAGGGGTTAGGGAGAATGCACTGGTGGAAAAGACGGACAGAGAAGCAAAATTTTGGGAAGGTGGGGGGTTGTTTAATGAGTGTAGAAAAGATTGTGGTATGGAAGAGGGTGATTCAAGATGGTGGTGAACAGCTGTCTTGAACATTTGGAGTGAAGAATGGGATTGAAGAGAATGTGGAAGTTTCTTCCACGGGCAGAAAAAAAAGAGGAAGAAATGAGTGGAGGAAGGTGAGCAGTGGTTCGGGATTGAGGCAGTTTCACGAGGAGGGGGCTACTGGTGGACCGTATGCATCCTGCTGATACCTGGTTCGGGGGAGAGGGGTGGGAAAGCACGGAGAAGGCAGAGAGTGCAATATCAGAAAGGAAGCAGAAGAAGACAGAGAGACCACCAACATGTCTGTGATGGCAAAGTTATAGGCCCATAGACTCAGCTTCATAGCAGGAGATTACAATGATCTTGAAGGCCTTGATTTCCAAAGCATCAAGCTGAGCAAGGTGTGAGGCAAGGGTGCCAGGCCAGAGGGGAGAGCAGTATTCCATCAAGTTGTGAGTGAAATCAAGTTGGTGGTTCGGAGCTCCGGTGTGCCAAGGAAGGACTTTGCATGATGGAGGATGCCCACCTGGTGTCTGGCTTTAGAGGCCAACTTTGAAATGTGGCTTGCCCAAGTGAGATCATGGCTGACAGTGAGACCCAAAAGTTTGAGTGACTGAACTTCTTTGAGATGGTTGTTGAGAAAATAGATGTGAGGGCTTGTGGTACAGTCCTTTTGGAGAGACAGAGTGTTTGTTTGTATACATATATATATATATATATATTAGTGCATGCCCGTAGGTGCATGCCCGTAGGTGCGTGCCTGTAGGTGCGTGCCCGTACATGCAAACAACAAAAAAAACTTTAAAACCGAGTGCCAGAAACAACAACCACACAGACCGTTCCTTCGCTCTCACGTGTACGTATGTGCGTTCACGTACGTACGTGGCCATACGTGCAAAAAAAAAAAAACTTTCAAAGCACGAGCCAGAAACGACAACCACACAGGCCGTTCCTTCGCTCTCGCATTCTCGCGACAACCACACTTCCACACACAGAGTTAATTAAAATCCAAATTAAAATCAAGTTTACCTCCCTGTCTTTGCTTGCCATGACATTCGCTGCCATGTAACCGGCACGGCCTGTGACGTCATCGTCGGCCGGCCGCGCACCCGGCCTACGCAGCCACGCCTACGCAGCAATGTGTCATGTCATTGGTTGGTAAATAAATGGCCGCAGCAACGTGTCATGTCATTGGTTGGTAAATAAATGGCCATAACTTGGGAAGCACTTGTCCGATTAATATCAAACCTTGAAAAGGCACATCCTCAGGTCCCCAGCAATATACCTGGCAAGTTTCAATGAGATCGGACCAGTGGTTGTAGAGAAACAGCGGTCACACACACACACACACACACACACACACACACGCACGCACACACACACACACACACACACACACACACACACACACACGCACGCGCACACACACACACACACACAGATTGCTGGAATTATATATATAGTGTGTTGTGTGTGTGTGTGTGTGTGTGTGTGTGTGTGTGTGTGTGTGTGTGTGTGTGTGTGTGTGATTTCTCAGCAGTAAAAGACATATTCAAAGTGTTTGACCAGTTTGTGATTTTGTCAAGGTCTGAAGATGGGGAAGAGGCTGCTGCCTGTCTGCCATGAAGGGCATTTATCATTATACGGTGTCACGTTTATGAATAATTTCAGAATTCCACAGTGCAGGCGAAGGAAATCATGTGTCATGAATGATCAGATTGTAATAATAATGATTATAAATAAGTTAAATTGATTCTCCTTTACACTCCGTGCACAGTTTATCAAAAGGTATTCTCTCTTAAGTTAATTTTACCTTTTTTGTTTTTTTAACTTTTGAGGGCGAAACACTTAATTAGTGCACATCGAGTCACGTAAACTCTTGGAAAGTTACTTGGAAAGTGTGAAAAACATTTGTAGTTTGTAACAACGGTTTCACTGGATTGTAAAGACAGACGTTTATGGAGAGGTAAAGTTAAAGGGTAAAACTAAAAGCTTTATCATTTACGTGTGCAGTCGAATAAACTCCTCGCAGGCTTTTTATAAAAACATGGCTTATTGCCAGGACTGATCCAAGCATGTTAGGATGTGCAATGTTCTCTCTCACTTGTTAAAATGTGTTGAACCAGCTGGTAAAAAGAGGTCTAAATTCACGAGCTCAATCAACACATTTTGTCAAGGTAGACCAGAAACCTCCTTTTATACTTTAAAAAAAACGATTCGGCCATTTAACCCACTGTATTATAATTAAAGAGTTTATACTTACCTCTGCCATCGATGGTGGAGGGAGGGAAGTTATGTATTCACCCGTTTGTCTGTCTGTGAGCGGGATATCTCAAAAAGTTGTGGACGGATTCGGATGAAACTTGGTGGATGAGTTGAGTAGGTGACAAGAACGAGTCGATTCGATATTGCTTCAGGTTTGGATGCTGATCTGGGCCATCAGTGGGATACAAAAAGTAAACTGTTCACCCTGGCGGAGGTATGCTCTCTACTGAGTGCCGTTCGAGTTGTCCCCCACCCCTCCGACGAGGTCGGAGTCAGGGGACATTGAAATGAGCTCCGTCCAACCGACCGACCGATCATCTGTCCATGTGCTTTTTTTGTCCTCGATATTTCAAAAAACCGTTGAACATTTAGCTCTCATATTGCAGATATCTACTCCTCATGGAATTATCTCAACCTCATTGGACCACGGCTGTGATTGGCTGAATTATGTTGCCATGGCAACCATCTCGGTAACCTGGTTTGTGTATACGATATTTCAGAAACCATTCGACATTTTTGGTTTCGTATCGCACAGATCGATTCCTCATACCACTCAAAAGGCAGGGGGTGTATTCATGGTGCATCAGTTCCTTGTTATATTTGTTTCTGGTAGCTTGTGTTGGTAAAAATTAACCCAAACTTTCAGACAACCACCATAACCCCTTCAAAAGAACAGTCACATAAGATGTCAAGACCCCACGGAGACTCTCGCTATAAAGGGGTTCGCTTTTTCTTTGGAAATCCAAAATGTCAAAAAGAATTATGGAAGTTCTACTTTTTCCAGTTTTAAAACTCCATACTTCTCCACATTTATATTTTCTTTAGATTTCCTCAAAAAAAACTTTCATTTTCACAATACTTTTCACATTGCTCACAAGATCAATCTTGCGTAGGTCAACAAAACTTTCATTTATAAGTTAAAACTAATGACTCAATAACTTATAATTATATTTGTTTTCTGTCACTGCTGTTGGTAAAATGAACCGAAAATTTCCTCCGCATTGAAATTGTTTGTAATTTAGAAGGCCAGTGAATGTGTCTAAAATATCAACAATTATAAATAGTTTGCTCGTCCATTTTCTGTTATAACCTTTTTCAAAATTGGATTTCCATCTGAAAATTCTTACAACAGCATCTATCTTGAGTTTAGGTTTCTTATAATCGATTATTTTTCTTAATCTGATTTTGTAAGTGTTTCTCAGGACTTTGCTTTTGTTGAGGAATGGATTTGTGCTCTTACGCCCATGCATGATGCAGTACCTTGAATAATATAAACCAAGCCTGGGGGTGGATTAATGGTTGAGGTGGCTGGCTTCAGACCTCAGGGTCTTGTATCTCAGGGTTAAGTAACACCAGGTGGGTTGACAGCCTGTCATCCTTTCAGCAAAATGAGTATCAGCTTACTGGAAACAGTGGGCACTGCATCAGCGGCACAGCTCCCAGCAAAGATGCAACCAGCAGCCGCATGATCCGTACAAAATAATAATTAATAAAAACCCATTTCTGATTCATCAGCCTGATAAATTTATTGCATTGATGTTCCTTCAAGTACATTTGAAATACTCAATTGCAACAGCTTCCCCCTCATTATAAAGTGCTGTATAATATAATGTTGTTGCGTTTAAAAAGGAGGGATAAGCAATGTTGAGGAGAAGGAGAGCAAGGGGAAGGCACAGGGGGTGAGCAAGATGGATACAGCCACAAACTTTCAATCACAGACGTGTAAGGAAACTTTCTTTACATAATGCTCACCAGAATTTACTCATTCACTTATCTTGCATTTGGAACATTTTCTCAAATATTGTGCCCCTTTTTTTCTCGGACTTCGAGGAAGTCTGCCTCCGATCAACCTCAAATTCTCTCATTTATATCTCTGTACTTTTCTTCAGCCATTGAGACCCTGTCCATACATCTCACAACATACGTTTATGCTTAATCCACGACTTTTGAAATGACATAATCTGCCGCAGAATATTCTGCATGCATACGCAGAAACCCCAAGAAACAGGGTCATCAGAGCAGCCGAACGTATATCGTGTGTGTGACACGAGGATTGTTACCTAAAAAGGCTCACAAAGCTTCTCAGAGAAGCTGAAAATACTTGGATATGTCCTGGTGAAAAAGGGTGTGCCTCTGCACAACGAAAGAGTTGAAAAAATTATCTTCGAAGAACTCACCCAAAAAGTTGATAGCTTACAGCTCCCCATTCTGTAAACTCCAGAGGAGGTGGACCGGTGCAAGGCCTGAAAGTTTGAAGACGGACGCATTCTCCCCAAACCTACAATCATTGTTGCCAGTGAGTGGACTTTGATCCTTGCGGGATTACCTTGTGTGAACATGGCAGGCTTGGTGATTTATTTGATGGAGTCTGCAATCAGAAAGCCAATGCCATCATTCGCAACATTCAGGTGGACTTCTCAGAGGGAGACACTGCATCTGACTTGGTTGCTTCTTAATACCAATGGGAAGATCGTATCTGGGCCTTGTCAATGTACAGAGTAAGTTGTAAATGGTGATATCTCTTTGTCATGTTTGGGAGAGGAGGGGTGGGAGTGGAAATTGGTTGGGCTGTGAAGGCTGTTATAAATACAGTGTATATATTGTTATAGCCTGGTGTTGGCTTAGCGGTTAGGGTGGCAGCTTGGGATCCGAGGGTCCTGAGTTCAAGCCCCGTTGGCTGCTGAATTAATACACCAGGGGGTTGACTCAGCCTGTCATCCTTCCGAGGTCAGCAAATTGAGTACCAGCTTGCTGGGATAATTGAGCCATGCGAGTATCCTGTGTCGGAGTGGCGACCCGTCCAGGATTGTGCCCAATAGCTCAGGAAACTGCTTTGGCAGCACTGACACTCTCTGTACAGAGTATGGTTCCTATTATTATTATATCCGTCACAGACGGATTCCGTTCATTCAACCACCCTTACCAGCTCACCCACACTCGAGGGACATGGACTGGACAGGGCGTGCTTGCCCCCGCCTACTCATCCCCGCCCCTGCCCCATTCCCCCCCCCCCCGCCTTCAATTTGCTACCCCGCCCAAAAATTTAATCACCCCGGCCCGCTCCCCTCTTCACTCCCCGACCCCTGTCTCTTGATTCCCCGCCCCACTTGCCCCCGGGCCCCCCCCCTGTCCACCCCTCACACTCAACCCGCCTAATTCACCCCAGCCCCCGCCCACTCATCCCGCCCCATTTCCCCCCGTCTCCCCTTTCAATTTGCTTACCCCGCCCAAAAGATTGTTATGCATTTCAGAATCGGATCAGACTAATGCGTACATCATTCAGGTCCTCAGACAGTTATTTCCATAAATGCATTTCCAGGATAGACCCATTTCTGATGGATTCTGGGTACAACATGTGTATGTATGTGGTGTGTGTGTATTATATATATATATATATATATATATATATATATATATATACACTGTATATATATATATATATATATATATATATATTATATATATAATTATATTATATATATATATATATATATATAACACACACTGTATATATACACTCTATGTATATGTATATATAATATTATACATGTACCCACACTGTATATATTATATATATATATATTATATAATATATATATTATACTCTATGTATATGTATATATATATATATACATGTACACACACTGTATATATATACATTCTATGTATATGTATATATATATATACATGTACACACTGTATATATGTATATATATATATACATGTACACACACTGTATGTATAGATACATACATGTACACACACTGTATGTATATATATATATATATATATTATATATATATATATATATATATATATATATATATATATATATCTGGCGAAACGTTGCATTTGCCACAGTTTTGAGAGAGAGAGAGAGAGAGGAGAGAGAGAGAGAGAGAGAGAGAGAGAGAGAGAGAGAGAGAGAGAGAGAGAGATATATATATATATATATATATATATCATTAAATTATTTGTCGATCAATGAAAAATGTTTCATTTAATGACAATTCTTCAAGACTTTTTATTATAAATCCCAATCCTGAGTCCTCCCTCATTCTCATTCTTCTGGCACCCCTTATCTTCAAACTCCACCTCTATTTTGTCCCTCAACCATGTCAACACTGTTGTTACATGTTTCCCCCTCTTTCTTTGCTCTTCGTTTTGTTCTGTTGCCGCCTCGATCCGTTTTACGTTCTAGCTTCTCCCCAAATCTCAACTCTGAATAAACAATCCCACCTATTAAACTGTGCTCTATTATTGGAAAGGAAATATGGATTGGCCTGTTCGAGTTGCGATCTAATCATGTCCATCTGTGTTTGTTACTTCTCCCATAGTCCCATAGTCTACTGATGTTACTTCTCGCATAGTCCCATAGTCTACTGATGTTACTTCTCCCATAGTCCCATAGTCTACTGATGTTACTTCTCCCATAGTCCCATAGTCTACTGATGTTACTTCTCCCAAATCTCATAGTCCATTGTCTACTGATGTCCTTGTAATTCATGTAAAAGAACATTGATGTCCACTTCTACAAATGTCTTTGTCGTTTTTATCCAAGTGCTGTTTTGAGCATTAAAGTGTATTCACAAAGAATTCTTCATCCTGTGTAAAGTCGAATTTTTGAGAGCTGATGTCAGTGTTAATGCAAGTTAGTACATCAAAACTTGGACTCGTTAATCTGTCTGGGACAATGGATGCGAAAGTCTATGTGAATACGGCAAAAAAACAAATGATCAGACGGAATTTGCTATCCAAAGGCGTGACTCCTTGTCCAAGAGCGATGTCTGCGGAAATTATTGCAGCAATTGTAAGTATTGTATGTAATCCAGCGCCATACCTTCCCATGGCGCCAACTAGATCACTCCCTTCTGCAAAGCTCATATTAAGTATTGTTGCATCAGCCAACGTTCATTCACACCGGACTTCTTACCTTTACAAGGGTTTATTTATCAAGAGTATGGGGAGAAATGTGGATGGGACATTGAAAACGGACAAACTAAGCGAGTTAACAGACACAAGTAGGGAAAAGGGGGCACACAACTTATGTACAGTGATGAAATAAATAAAATCCTATCCCACTGGGAACCACAGACCACACTCTTACTAAACAATGGGGAAAGCAGGTGAGGACTTCCCAGTGGCACAATACTGAGTGGTGTGCAGAGTGATGGTGGAGCTTGGAAAAAGGAAGTGTGCAGGAGCGATGCAGTGGAGGCGAGGGATTGTGAGGCGGCACCTATGTCTCCAGAGAACAGTCCTCCCTAACCCGACAACGAAGCACAGCGGGATTCAAAGAGCGAGGGATAAAGAGAGTTGGAAACGAAAAGAGTCAGCAAGATATGGAGCGAGAGAGACAAAGAGTGATCTTCTTTCTAAGCTCCCATTCCCAACTCTACTCACACATGCATGGACCCACCTCTCCTGATCTCTGGGACCGCCTTCGCCTGCGGCAGGTCCCGCGATTGGCTGCTTGTGGGAGTTGCTATCTTATGGGGCGGTCCCAATAAAAAATAATGTCTTTATCCCCTCTTCCGGGCCCTACAGCATATCTCGCCACCATGGCTTGTGGTGCCCAATAGTTCGTTCAATGTCCTTTTAAAGTGTATAGTGCTTTCCTGGAGCCTTTTGTGGCCACATGTCCTTGCCTGGCCCCGCCAGGTAACAGGAGGTTTTTACGAACACAATCTTCTCCTAGCTATACTGTCTATAAAACACATATGCTGCCTTCTCAGCATCACGTGTAACAAGACAACTCACTCTGACCGGTCCATGATACATGCCAAAGTATTTTAATGTCAAAGACAAAGCAGTACTGCATGTATGAAAATGTTTGGGAATTACTTCAGACAGATTGCTGTCAATTGTCTGTACGAACACAGCTCTGGACACTGTAAAAAAAACACTGTAAAAAAAAAAAATAAAGATTATGTGCTTGGTTCAAGCAGTGTGTAATGATATGTGGAGATAAAAATAAAATGCATACTACACATGGGAGGTGGCAGGGGGTAGCAGGTGAAGAGAGGCTGGCATTCGGACTGGTGTATAATTGGTGAGAATGGGCAAAGTTTCGCAAAAGTAAGTGCGCATCATCTACAATAGATGGCTCCTGATGCAAATCACGCGGCAAGGTTGATTTAAAACATGCAATTACTGCATTATACTTCTTTGGAAACTTTTCCCATCTTTTGAGGAATGAACCTTCCGCCGCTCGTTGAATCCCATGTAAATGACGTTGAAACGATGCTCAGGGTACCGGAATGAAAGGTAAGTAAATCGCACATTAATAAGATGCTTCATTCAATGATTTTCCACATCACTGTAGTAAAATAATCTGTAACATTTTCCAACACAAACACGGATTGTAAAACAGAAAAGCATCATAACGGAGCCCCCGCAACCTTTAGGTGAGGAATGTTGAAGAGTGTGGGGGGCCTGCTAGGCTGTTTTTTTTTAAAGCTTTATTAATTCCAGAGGATGTTCATTCAATGTGATCATGCATTCAGTCGTGTAGACAAGTTTCCAATATGTGGAAACAAGCTTTAATAATAGTCAACCCTTTAAAAGTATCTTGGTACCTCATCTTGGTGGTGTCATGATTAGAGCATCTGCTCTGAGTCTAGGAGTTCAATGGTTTCAAGTGGTACGTCCTGCTTCCTTGTTTGACGCTCCGCAGTTGAAAGGATTGAGCATGGACGACCAACCAAATGTTTGGCAATAATGCTTTCCATTTGCTGAATGGCCTCCTCCTGCCTTGAAGTGTTCCTGGGAAGAGAACTCGTTTTACCAGCACTGTTACCTTCACCAGAGGGCATTGCATTGGGGTCCGTCGGTTCGCATAGTTGCCAGCTCTACCGTTTTTTGGCGGTAGTCTACCGGTTTTTGTATAATCGAACAGCCTACCGATTATATTGCCCAATAATAGTGAAAATACCACGATCACTAAAGAATATCTCATCAAACTTTTTGATAGATTTACATGTTGTGACAATGTTTGTGTCGGCCTATGGGTGGAAATCCAGCAGGAAAAAGTGATTATTTTGCTTTAATTTTGCATAAAAGAGTGTCTTAGAATGTACAAATTGAAGGTTAAAATTACTAAATTTCCCTACCCAGGGAGGGGGTAGGGAGCACCACCTACCTCCACGACTCTCCGCTGCCCCCTTCCCTCTCGGTCGTTTTTCTCCCTCGCACCACAGATCTTTTCCATCCTCTCAATATTGACCACAATGGGTTAATTTGTTTGTCTGTCTCTGCACACATGATGTGCTAACGTAGGACACAAATGCCACCTTGTGGCAACCAGTATAACATGTTGTCGTGTTTTTCAACCGAGTACGTCTATAAAGTATGTACAATTAGAATATGAGTATGTCGAAAGAGTACGTACGATTCGATGGGAACGTGAATCTATGCAATAAAACTGAAAACATCTGTTTGTCTGTTGTGTGAACATAAAGCTAAATCATCAATGGATAGGCTGCACACAAGCTCACCAGCACACAAAACTACACCACAAACCACATAAAACAAGTCCTGGTGAGAGTCTGCAATCTCTGGTTGCTCTTTCTAGTTATCATTTAAAAAAAAAATATTGGATACAAAGTCAAGGCTCATGGAAGATCAACAACAATGAACAACGATGAAAAGCAACTAACCATAACCCTAACAGATCAAGACACAACACAACAAAAGTAGCAGCAGGGAAAGGGGGGAAACACCAACAGCAGGGTTGAAGGACAAAATAGATGGAGACTTGGACAAACAATGTGTGTGGGGAAGAATGAGGGGTAGGGGAGGACCCATGGGGTGGACAAGATGGATACAGAAGAAAACTCTCAAAAGGATAAACTGAAAATTGGAAAGGAGGTGGGCTTGGGGATGGGAGGTTAACGGGGGTAAACAAGATGATGGTTTTAGATGGGGGATGATCTGATATGCTGGTGAACAGCTGTCTTGAAGACTTGTAGGGAAGAATGAGATTGAAGAGAATGTGGAAATTGGTTCTACGTGTGGGGAAAAAGGAGGAACAAATGCGTGGAGGTGGGCAGTGATACTGGGTTTAGGTAGTTTCACCAGAAGGAGGTTGATGGTGGACCACGTGTGCCTTACAGAAACCTGGAGAAGGGGTGGGCAAAGAATGGAAGGAGCAGAGGGTGCAAGACAGAAAGGAGGTGGTAGAAGACAGAGACCACCAACCTGCTGCAATGGGAAAGTGATAGACCTGAGCTTCCAATAATCTCACGAGAGATTCCAATGATCTTGAAAGGCCTTGGTTTCCACAGCATTAAGCAAAGCAAGATGTGAGGCAGTCGGCAACCCAGAGGGTTGAGCACTACTCCATGAAGCTGCGGATGGAGGCCTTGTAGGTGGACAAGAGTTCAGGTGTGCCAAGGGAGGATTTTGCATGATGGAGGATGCGCAGTCGGTGACTGGCTTTGGAGGCCAACTTTGAAATGTGGTTCGCCCAAGAAAGATCATGGATGAAAGTGAGACCCAGGAGTTTGAGCGACTGAACCTCCTCAAGAGGATTGTTAAGAAAGTAGTTCGGTGAGCGGGGGGTCCTCAAGAGATGGGTGTGGGTTGCCAGATGGTCCTTTCGGAGAGAGAGAGTGAGATTTGTCTGGATTTCAAGGCATATTCAAAGTGTTTCACCAACTTTTGATTTTGTTAAGGTCTTAAGAGATTATTAATTAATTAATTATTATTATTATTATCTTTGCAAGTCCGATATGTTTTCCTCGTTTTATTTTGCCAAAAAACTCCATCCCCTCAGAGGCATGTGGCAGAATCAATCAGAGGCTCGGTTCTATTCCAGACCGTGGATCCTCCTTTTCCCGATTTGGTGCAAGTCGTTCCGCCATTTCACATCCCGTCATCTGACTTTCTGGAATGCTCCAGCGATGCAGCTTGGGTTTTCATGGGTCTGTTATTTGAAATAAGATGTGATAATTACTGTATTTTATTGGTGAGGTCAAAAAAAATCACAATAATTATTTATTTTAATCAAAATTAATTATTTATATAATATGGTTCACATTTTCCTTTCTGTTTGAACCATTCCCCCCCATGCCGCATCATGAGGTTCTTTCGCTCTGCGATTCGAAAACGGATTCATCAGGGTCATGAAAGATGCTCTAATTTAGGGGAATGAAATGGAATGTTTCACATAAAATATTATATTATACTCTCACACTTAGAGCAATCATAAAATATTTCTTGCCTGCAAGCAACATATCCCAAAACCCCCCTTTATCTTTCCCACAAGCTTAACAAAGATCCTGATGTAAAATCCAGGCAGATCCGAGAAATTTTAAGGAACGTTAAAAGTTTGTTAAAATAGAATGACACAAGAAGAAAACAAAGGCAGAGATCACCTGATAAGTTGAACAAGACACAGGATGCTTTGTTGGATTGAGCTGTCCTGTGGCTGCTTGGTTGCATCAATTTCTGGGGGGATGGCTGCCCCACTGATGCAGTGCCTCCTGTAACCAATTACCTGGCACTCATTTCACCAACCCCACATTGTATTAATTCAACGGAAAAAAACAGGGGCTCAAACTCAAGACCATAAGATCTGAAGCCAGTCACCTTAACTGTTAAACCAATACCAGGTTTATTTGTTAGAATAATTACATATCCTGTCCAGGGTATCTGAAACTACTGAAGCTGGTTCCTGGTCAAGTAAATGCATGAGGTTTTCCATTGCTTTCTCGGTGATGTGGCTTGGGTGTTAGCAATAACATGTCCACTCACTGTGAAAGACACACACACACAATGGAATCTTTAACATCCACCTGCTTCCTCTTATTCTTTGGGATGCAGCACAAGGCTGTGAGTAGCATCATTGATGGGAGTGTGGGGCTGTTGCTGATGCAACGTCCCTTGGACGTTGGGGCAGGAATTTGTAATTTGTTCATGGTGCCGACAAGAGCTCACCAACACTTAGCGAAGGACATCGTGGCCTCTTTAACGTCCTCCACCTAATTCTGGCAGATGGGATGGCCAGTTTAACGTCTATCCAAGGGACAACACACATGGATGCTTCACTCTGCCTGCAAGACATCAGGACGCCAGTTTGTCGAGCTCAGTCGAGATTCAAATCCAGGCTAAACGGCTCATAGGCTTGTGTTCATACCTGAAGGCCATCCTGCCATCCCGAACATCCACCAGCAATAAATGTTGCCAGACAGGTTCTCCGGCTTGACGTCCACCTGCGGTACAGCACAATCACCGATGCAACACCCTGCCTACAAAACACCAGAATGGTGGTTTATAACCGGGTCGCAAATCAAACCCACACTCGACACTCAAAAACGAGTTTTCCAGCTATGAGTGATCCAACCAACACTTGATTTTCGTTCGGCTTTCCAAATGCTGGTCTGCCATTCTTAAATGTGATGAAAATGAAAGAAAAGCATTTTTGTTGATATAAGGAAATTGAAAATGTGACCTCCTCCGATGAGATCTGGAGGGCAACAATGGAGCACTATTCCAAAATAATTGTTGTCATGATGTTTGTTCTTATAAGCTTCTGGATTTGCTTGCCACTACCCCACAACAAGCCCCGAGTCTTGCAGCACCTCCCCCCATCCACCATGCTGCCCATGCCTCAGCTCCCCCACGGGCCCGCTGGTCCGCTGTACAACCAAGATGTATTAACGCAATCACCGCAACTTCTCACCTTCGCTGCAGCTCCACTCACAGCTCTTGAGGTCACACTGTTCTTTTGTCATTCGTAGCATTTTTCTTGCTTTGTGTTTTCACGGTATTGCTCTTGTTTGTTTTGTTTCTTGACCTTCAATACCAAGTTCATCATTAACCTTGTTGACCTAGTTTTTCCATACAAAGGTCAAGGCTGACAGAAGAGCAGAATGACAAACGAGGGAGGATCTTGCACTGTTAATGGGGCAGTGGATAACAAATTGAGAGGTCGTGTTCAACCTAAAGGGATCCATGAGAATAAAGAAGGCAGTAGGTCAGTATAGGGAGAGGTGGAGAAGAGGCAAATTCAATGAGGGTAGGGAGAAGAATGAGTAGTAAGAGGAGATGATAATGTAATGGAATTTTGAAAGACTGGGAGAAAACTAGAGTAGAAAACGCAGACAGGTGAACTCACCTGGGCAGATCGGGGTTCGGCCGATTATACCTCCTCATGTGAACAAACAACTGATGATGTTTCAAACCCCCCATGTCACTGCGTTGATCTGTCCATCATCTCCAAATGTCTTTGCAATTCCTGTATAAAGAGGACGCTGATGTCTCCTCCTCGATAAGCCTTAGAGACAACGAAGGAAAAAAGGATGACAAAGGAATGCAGCAGAAATCCAGGACTTTGGGTGGCAGGGGAGGATAATAAAGAAGGAGCTTCTGGTGGAGCATGGGCTGGGGATGGGTGTTGGACTTAAAGGGCAGGATATTGCAAAGCCAGATCAGAGGTGCCAGAAAACCAAGAGGCCATCATCCTGTTTGCAATAAGACCCTGTAGCTTGGCCTATTTGTAGGAGTTATGAGGTATTTGAGAAATAGCTTTGCCTGCAAGCAAATATAAAACAAAATTTTGCAACTTAAAATGTGGTGATGCAAGTGCTGTTCAGCAAAAACAAGCAAACTTACAAAAACGAATGAAATCTAATCTAATCTTGTGATGCCTTGCCTCCTCCCAAACCGCAGCTCACCCGCACTGTCGTAAACTAACTCCTGCTGGAAGCATTGCACTCTTCCAAAGTATATACTGGATGTCGTTGCGCCAAAAAGGGGAAAAGACAATTTATTGAAAACTACATTATTTAAGAGTGCATGTCTATCAAGTACATTTAATCGGTGTTTCTTTTGGACAACCCCAGCCACTTCCTTCCCTGGAATTCCAATAAATTCAACTATGGATTTGGATTGATGAGTGGCCAATCATCAATCCAAATCCGGAGTTACCTGGGTACGGAGTGGTGAGCGAAATAAAGAAAAATAAAGCGAAGAGAAGGTGGAGATTTAGGAAATAAGTGTGAGAGGAGTGGAGATGTAACGCAATGAAGTTGAAATCCACAGCATGGCCACAGCATGGCCACAGCAGGCCAGTGATCCATTTGTGTCTTCGCCAGAATAAAACAATCAGTACATTGGCAGAAACTGTCGACTGCAATAACAAATGTACACGTTTAAACTCTGTGAGCAAGCATTGGTCATGATTGAGACTTGCGGGGTAGTAGCTCTGGCGTTTGCTGCTGTGATTTGAAGAAATGGTTCTTCTTGCTGTTGTATTGCTTCAGACTCGGTGGTGTCATGGCTCGAGCGGCTGCTGAGAGTCTGGGAGCTCGGTGGTTCTAACGGTGGCCAAGTCGTCCCATAGACTTTAAAAATGGTACGTGCTGCTGCCTTACTTGATGTAGAGCATTTAAAAGGATAGAGCACGGACAATCCCTACAGCTTAGCATCCATGGGGAGGAGGAAGAAATTCCTCCTTGGGAAATACCATACTGAATGTGGTGAGAAAGGTGGTGCCATTGTTTTGACATCACTGGTACCCAGAGTTCCCCTGGAAGTGACGGCACTGATTTTTAGTGTTTTTTTAGTAAGTGGCTGTTTTTGCCTCGTCTAACAGTCTTGTGTTGTGTCTCGTGTGTGTGTGTGTCACCTCCATGATGAGCCTTAGATGCTGTTTCTTAGATAAAAAAACACCCAAGATTTCTACTTCATATATTTACCTTGTACACTGTCTGCCTTGGAAGAATATTGTGAGCCAGCCAGGTGCAGCATTGGTGAGTATACATTTGTTTTCTTGAATGTCGAATTTGGTAATATTTATTTTCCTTGAAAAAAATTTTTCTGCGTGGTCTTATGAGTGATGCAAGTGGTGTCTTTGTCCGCGAATCTAAAGGTTTTCTTTGTATTTATCTTCTCTTTGTCAACCAGGTTAATCCGATAAAATAAGGTATCTAAATCCAGCAATTGCACGACCGCCCCTGGTGATGATGCAAGTTGAATGCAGGTCGAATGACATTCTGTCGGACTTTGGCGTCTTTAATGGACACTTGATTAACTTCACTTGATTCTGAGGTCATTGTTAGCACAGCATAACTGTGGGTCCGACTAATCCGAGGATCCGAGGAAGGTTATCAGAAAGTATTGCAATTGGTCATGGTCAGAGAAAGAGAAAGAAGAATCCGGAAGAGGTAGTAGTATCCTAGTAGTGGTAGTATAGTAGTAGACTCATACAGTATGGAGAGATTCTGAAGCTGAGACCTATGATGTAAGAAAGAGACCTACTACTGCTGTGTTTTTGTGCTTCCTGCCTGGCTGGACATACAAAGCAAGCAGACTTGACACAGCTCCTGGTATGGCTCATGTTTCAAGCCAAAATATTATGATCGAAAGCTGATGCTAAGGACCATGTTATGGTCCCCGTGTGTGCCAGCCACTCAGACATTCTGTGGCTGTGCTGGAATAGGATGATACGATGGCTTTATGCTAGCCTAAGAGCCTCCTCCATCTGCGATGACCACAGTATTAATGCATTGGTGGAACAGTGAACCACCAATCTCCCCTTTTTGGTAGAGGCGCAAAGTGGAAGGAGAGTGGTCATATCATACAGATGGCTGGTGGAACGTTGTACTGATTATGGTCGTGGTCGTGGCATTTATAGCGAGCGGCCGCTGGTAGATTGATTTTCAGAGAGTGATTTCTCATAAGTGATTTCAAATCCCAAAGCTTCACTTGGGCAGTGTTCTGCCATTGGACTACAAACATCTGTATCTCTGGTTTGAAGTCACTGTGAACATCATGTGCAGTGTCACCTACTGTGCACTCCTGACTGACGACCTGATGGGTGTTCATGACCTCATGGTGGATATTCCTCCTTCACAGCTTCATAGGCATATATTGCACCTCACATATGGTTTGCAGCTGAATCTCTTAGAAAACCAGGAGCCTTATCAATTCTCAACACAGGATCGTCTGAAAACCTCAAAAACCAGCAGACAAAAAAAAATCAAAACCTTCTTCCCTCCTTTAGACTTATAAGCCTTTTGCATTGATAGACGTATCAGTATTTTATGGTGGGTTGACTCAGCCTGTAATCCTTCCGAGGTTGGCAAAATGAGCACCAACTTCTTACTGGAATCAGGGGGCACTGCATCAGTGGCACAGCAGTACTGCCAGCAATGATGCAACCAGTAATCACAGGCTGCATACGAAACAATAATAAGTGGTATCAATATAAACTTAAATTTTACCCTGGTACTTTCAACAAGTGACAGAGAAGTGAGAGTATGGTTTTGCATGAAATTTTATGCCTCCACTGACGAAGTTGCCGGAGGCATTATGTTTTCAGGCTGTCCGTCCGTCCATACATACGTACACATATTATAGTGTAGTAGATAGTAGTAAAATCGTGCAAATTATGATACAAGCATCAAATTTGGCATTTCTGTTCTGCAGGGCTTTATGATCAAATCTGCCCGATTGGCCATTTGAAAATCCAAATTTTTCAAAATTAGGATTTTCAAATGGCCAATCAGGCAGATTTGATTAGAATCCCCTGGAGAACAAATGTGCCAAATTTGATGCTTGTATCATCATTTGCACGATTCCTCTCAAAAATTGCTGTTATCTGCCCCACTATTACGTCCGTGCTAATTTTCTCTGTTTTCTCTGCAACCGCTTATCCGATTGACACTAAATTTTCAGCATAGGTACAACTACTCATGTATAATGTTTTAATGATAATTATGAAGTCATAGGTCATGTGAGCGGCCATGTTGGAAAAAAGGAAAAACTTTGGACCTCTGCATGTCCGAAATTGCTTCATGGAAAAAATTTTAACTTGGCACATGTCAAGTACTCCCCATGAAAAACAAGTGTGACTTTTTTGATGATGTCCTAGGTGGCTTCGTTATAACATCATAATTATAGCATAAAAACTTTTTTAAAAATCTTCTCCGAAACCGCTTAACATTTCGAGGCAAAACTTTACAGGTTTCTAAGTGTGCCATTCTAGTTTTTACTTTAAATTTTAAACTTAGGCTAATGGGAATATTCTCAACTTTCCTGAGACGTTTTTGAAAGGAGACCATTTTATAGACACGGTCTTCAAAACTGAACTGAGAGATACGGTCTTCAAAATGGAACCGTCTTACTTAGGCCCACCAGAAAACCAAGATGGCGGCATATTATTATGTCTGGGTGCAATGGTCGGTGGAGTGAAATGTGGGTGGGGTCCGGCAGCTGTCCAACCAATGGATGCACATTTCAACAATCGACCCCCAACAAGAACCACAACAACAACAGCAACAACAACCACATGGAGCTCTTGTAGCCCAGCCACATGTCGCAGGAAAAACAATAGATGCGAGACAATACATGCGGTAGTTTAAATTGTAAGCTGTTGCATAGCATGTGGGCAGCAACACTATATTCTTCTTCTTCTTTCGGCTGCTCCCGTTAGGGGTCGCCACAGCAGATCATCTGTTATGATCCGCATACTGATTTGGCACAGGTTTTATGCCGGATGCCCTTCCTGACACAACCCTGGTCGCCTCTTATGACACGGGGATAAGGATTGGGTTTCGCCATTATTCCGGGCTGCCCTACACCCTCTCATAGCGCGGCCCAGCGCAGAGCAGAGCACCCGTCCTCAAGCGATCCTCCAACCCAAGCCTCCGAGTAGCCGGATTACAGGCGCACGCCACTACGCCCGGATGTGCAGCAACACTATATTGCTTTTGGAAAATAAACACAAAAATAATGAGAACGGCACTCAGTACAGCACATACCACTTCGCCAGGCAGAACAGTTTAAGTTTTGTATCCCACTGACAGGCCGGAATTGGTTCTGGACCTGAACCAATATCGAATTGGCTTGTTCTTGTCACCTAACCAACCCATCCACCTAGCTTTGCCATAACTCGTCCACAACTTTTTTAATATGACATATATATCATTTCTGGCCCTGCCTATCAATGGTAAAGAATCACATTAAAAATTATCGGATTTGGATCCAGATTTCAGATCTTCACCAAAATCTAATCATTTAATCCTTCTCAAACACCCAAACTCTCCACCAAATTTTGTCCGAATCTGTCCACAACCTTTTGATATATCCTGTTCAAAGACAGACAAACGCACAGACAGACAGGCAGGGGTGAAAACACAATCTACATCCACCTTTCACAAGCAGTGTGTCCTTGTCACATAGACAACATGTCCGCCAAGTTTCATCGGAATCTATCGATAGCTTTTTGAGATATCATACTGTATGTCCTGTTTGGCCCCATCTCTCAATGGTGAAGAATCATTTTAAAATTATAGTATCCGGATCCAGATCTGGATTTTCACCAAAATAAAATCAATTCATTCTTGTCACACACCCAACCTGTCCACCTCGTTTCGTCTGAATCCACCCTTAACCTTTTGAGATATCCTGTTCAGAAACAAATAAACAGACAGAGACAGATAGGCAGAGGTGAAAACATAACCTCCGTCCACCTTTGGTGTATGGAGGTTAAAAAAAAAAACTTTCAGAGAGCTGGGTGAGTACCGTGACATAAGACACACATATCATGTAGAACAGAGAAGTCTTGACATTTACTCTTTCTCTGCACAGTGCGGTACAAAAGTCTCAGTCCACTTAAATCAATGCCAAGCTTTCTCATACCATGATTTCAAAGGGCAACATTTCATTGTATCGAAGATATTTATTCATATTCTCTCATTTATTATAGTGCAAAAAATAACCTGCTTCCACCAGGCTGTTGTGGTTGGAGAATATTTGCCTGTAAACGAATAAAAGAAACCATTGGACGGAGTGAGAAATCATGAGGCGATCGTCGTAACGTATGACAAAGGTGTGCGCGATCCGAACATGCCTCTGCACTTTCTCGGTCTCACAACTTCCACTCCCTAATCCCAAGATCTTGCACACCCATCTTCCAGGCAAAAGTCCCCAAATGAATAAAACAATGCGTGTAAGGGAATCAACATTATTTTGAAAAAAAAAGCAACAATCAAAGAAAAAAATCAATCCGTTCACACAAAGTATTGGTACCATGTGAGATCATTGTTTTGTATGCCTCACATGTGCATGAAAAGAAAGTGGAAGCTCGTGAGGAGTCCCAGATTCCGTTTGTAAGGGAATTTGTTCCCAATAGAGTGTGGAATATTTTGGGAGTTTTCTGGGAATGTCCTTTGACAGACTAATAGTGACTAACTGTTAAGACTGCTAAAGTTTCTCGGTGAAATAAATCGATGAAAAGGAAATTATAAAGTAGAACGTAATTGAAAGAATAGTTTGTGGTATTTTTTACTTCTGGTAGGTGTTCGAACCAGCGACTCTGCGCCGATACACCACCCATGTATGCAACCTAGCCACAGAAATGCACATAAATCAAAATTGCTTGAATATAAATATATTTAAACCTCTGCATGCACAGTCCAGAACAAAGACCTCTCGAATGAGTTATCATTCAACATTATACGTGCTGGGGTTACGATGCTTATCCCGTTCAGACACAATCGCACAGCTTGAATTTATATAGGTATATGGTTATTGACTGAAACTTTGTCTTAACAAAAAAAATTAAGGATCAAATACATTTGAGAGATGAAATTTATGTGAACAGTCTGATTATGCTCCGCAATGCATTAGAAAACTGTTTGGAAAGATTTGTCTCAAACATAATCTATAAACTAATTAAATCAATGACAAATATAGTTCAGGTGGTTCTCAAGGCAAAAGTGGGTCACACTGATTATTGAATAAATGTAAACACTTTTTTTTTCCTATTATAATAAGTATTGCTATATCGAGCCATGGTAGTCTCGACCTCATACAACTGGCATGAAGCCTGTTTATAAACTATCTAGTTTGAAATTTGATGGTTAATTGGTCTTTGTCGGTCATCGTGGAGACATCGTGTTGATTAAAAGCTTTTCTCAGGGACAAAGTGACAGGATAATGATCCTGATAAAGGTTTATAACCATTGGCTGACCTAAACAAGGTCTCTCCATGAACCATCGAGTCTGACAATACCATAGTAATGACTCTCTCTCTCTCTCTCTCTCTCTCTCTCTCTCTCTCTCTCTCTCTCTCTCTCTCTCTCTCTCTCTCTCTCTATCGAGTGCAGCCTGTGGCTGCTGGTTGCATCATTGGTTGGGACGCGGATATGCCACTGATGCAGTGTCCCCTTACCAGTAAACTGGTGCTCATTTTGCTGACCTCGAAGGATGACAGGCTGTCAACCTCCTGGTGTATTTTTATTCAGCGGCCAACGGGGCTTGAACTCAGGACCCTAGGATCCAGCCCCACCCCCAACACCCAACACCAAGGTAGTAATGACACTGCGATGAACATTGTCATGGGAAGCCAAGGCAGTCTAAGTCAAACCACCTTGGACCGTCTCGATGGCGTGAGCCAACTCATTTAGCCTACCGGAATTCATCGATTGAATAATACCACGTGGTTGGCTAATTTATGCAAGCATGTATCCAAATTCCATGGGATGTGTGATTTGCACATGGAAATCAAGGATCACTGTTGAGGTGACAATAATTGCAACACGACATGTTGTACGTCCAATTTCCTGATTGGTTTCTTTCCTCAATCGCCGTGGTTTGCATAAACATGACAAATAAATTTTTGAACTGTGAATACATAATACAGTACACAATTTAAACGTTGTTGCTTAATGTTTTATTTTTATAAATGACCACTACAATGCTTTGGAAAATCCTTTCTTCCTTTATGCAGACAATTCCAAATTGTTTCACATAGTACCAAATCCAGTTATAAATGAACAGGCAAACAAACTTAATATGTATATGTGGGAAAAATACATTCTCAGTCCAGGAATCAAACCCAGGTACTCTGGTGAACTGTACCAATGTACCAATGCTCTGCCATCGGAGCTACCTGGGCGATCCACAGGCTGAGCACATAATTCTCGCACATATAGAGACGCCACTCTCTTTCTGCTGCTGCTTCCAGGAAAGCTCTCTCATGGACAGGCCATCGCTGCTCCTATGGTTGGCAGTGAGTGTCCCAGAAGTGGCAGGGGAAAGAGAGTGGCATTTCTATGTGGGAGAATTGTGTGTCCAGCCTGTTAATTGCCCAGATATCTCAGATTGCAGAGCACTGGTACAGTTTTTCCAGAGGACCTAGGTTTGACTCCTGGTCTGGGCATGTGATTTTCCCACATATACAAATTAAGTACCAAATCCCTCTGCCAGACATACAGCAACATTCGTCTGTGTCTGTCTGTGTCTGTCTGTCTGTCTCTCTCTCTCTCTCTCTCTCTCTCTCTCTCTCTCTCTCTCTCTCTCTCTCTCCCCCTCTGATTATAAATACTGGTCTGATAAATGGAACATGTCCTTCAATCCTGGAAAATGTAATTTCCTTAGTCATCCACTGGAAGAGTTTCAGTCTCTTGAACTTCAAGACCTCACCCTCAGCCATAACTTTTCCTGGGCTAACTACCTAGCAAAGCTGGCTTCCAAAGTCAGTCACTGGGTATCCTCCATTGTTCCAAGTATTTTCTTGAAAAATCAGAGCTGATCACAGTCGAAAGCCTTTGTCCATAGCTCAATGGAGTACTGCTCGCTGTTATGGACCAGTGCACCAACAACATATTTGTCTCTCCTGGACACTGTTGAATTGAAGGTTTTACCAATATTAGAATCTCCTGTGATGAGGCTGAAGCTCAGTGTCTGTTTCTCTCACATTGCAGGCAGGGCGGTGGTCTCTGTTTCTTACCATCTGTTCTCCGATATTGCTGTCAGCTCTCTCAGTCTTCTGAACATCCACAAGAACTCCAGGACGCATGCGTTCTTCTCGTAACCCTCTCCAGGTAAAACTTTAAAAATCCAACTTTTATTCCTGCTTCTCCCATTTATGGAACCACCCTCCACAGGCTGTTGTGTATCATTCTTCCCTTCCAGGGCTTCAAGCAAGCACAGCACGCCATCTATTTTCATCCCCAATTCTGACCCATGATCTTTATTACCCCCATTAACCTTTCCTAACCCAACCATCTTATTTGCGAGTTTCAGTGTTTCCTCCCCTCGTCCCTCTCCGTTTTTCATGTTCGTTCCTTCCCTTGGCATTTGTCCCACCGTTAGGTCAACCTTGCTCTCTCATGAGACTCCCTTCTGAAAAGAAACAAAAAAAAAGGAGTACATTTGTATCCATGTGATCACCTGTCTACAAAAAAAAGTCTCTGTAATTAATTAATTAATTTTTTAGCCCATAACAAAACAACATAGTTGAGGAGTAATATTAGTGACCAGCTATAGGAATAAAATCAACTTGAATAGAAAACAGCAAAGGCTGTGATGCTGTTATGCTCTGTTTGAGGAATGCGAAGGGGGGGCAGTGAGCGCGGGATGGAGGAATTGCATCAGTTCTGCAAGTGTTGGCGGGCGCAGGTTAATTGGGCAGGTAATAGCTGCATTATTCCAGGCACACGTGGCAGCCTTGCATTAAATTAAAGGTGAAAGGGAAGAGTGAAAGTTCCTTCCAATCGGTTTCACGCCACTGCCCAGCTAATCACAGATCGCAAGCTGTGATGCTACTAGAATCTGACAGCCCCTGTAGCTATTCCAACACTGCTGCTATCTCTGCCGTCAAAGTCTCAGGCATCCGGCACAGCAGTATAATTCACACGATCACTGCTCGTGTGAAGACCCGGCACTGCATTATAATTACACTGTCATTGTATTGCAAGTTTTGCTGTCTTGTCCAAAGCACTGGTGTACGAGCTTCTGCAGACAATACTAAGGATAATGCATGGTTGTGGTCAAGACACAGCAATTTTTGCAGGAAGCTTCACGAAAAAGATAGCAACTCAGTATATTGTTCTCCCCATCAAAACCCAGTACACTTTCTAAATCAAACACACCACTCAGATGACCCTAACGTCCCAGTATATTTTCAATCTACGACCTATTTGTTTTGTTTTTTTGAACCATTGTCGACAAATTTGTTACTCACCATTGTCAATCAGAGAATTTACTCTCAAAATGGCTGCTCAATGCAGTTTTTTTGGTCAAGTTCAACTTTCCGACAGCTGCCCCTAGCCGGCAAACCGATTGCGTAAATGTCCAAAAAAAAGTCCAAGCAAACAGTCGATAAAAAAGAGAGTATCACACAAGCCTACCTTGTGAGAGGTCACATTGGCACTTTGCGTGCGCAGTACATCCCACGGCAAATCATACATGGAATGAGGTCCTGACCACAACCTGGGGTCACCCCCTTTCTCTTGCCTCACGCTATACGCGGCTGGGTTCTCTCAGATGTATTCACATGAGAGCTGTGGTCATGTGATAAGCCAGTGAACTTCTCCAGTGAGGAGCTTCCTCGATGGTGAAGGTCATCACCTTGCATTAACCCCATACACCGTTCCCACTCACGGCGGTGTGAAAAATCAAGAAAGTGGCTTGTTTTCCACTTTATGGGTGGTTCTTGGTAGGAATCCAAGTGGAGTGAACTCAAACCAACCAGACTTTTAGTCCTGCCAGAGTAGGAAAGAGTTCCCGTATTCGTGTGCTGTTCTAAGGTGACATTTAATCATTGGCACCGTGTCCGTCGTGTCCAGGTGTAAAAAAAAAACAATCCAATTCTACTTTTCACGACAGGAAGTCTTGCAGTCTCAGTCTGTTTGATTTCTCAACAATACATCGAAATTAAATTAAACCCAAACCATGTCCACCTGTATAATATAATCCACATTATTTGCAGAAATGGCTTAAACAGCTCTTGGGTAAGAAGGTCGAAATATCATCCAGACATACCAACTGAAGCAGAACAATAGATTCTGTCAAACTAGGGGCCTTGTATAAAACTCAGTTATACAAGTGTGGCTATTACTATTGCGGCTTTTAGCGGTGCTAGCTTTGCAAACTGCCCAATAAGAGGCACACAATCAGCCCAATGGAACATCAAGCACATCAAACATCATTACGGATTATTACGGCTATAAGTATGGCAATCAACCATTCCCAACACCGTCCAATGCCGGAGTCAACATATCATTATATTATAAAGCTTGTATTCCGTGATTGATAAGTTTCAATGCACGCAATCTAGTTCATGAAAATGTGACCTATTCGCTCTTCTTGAAGAGATGATACAAAAATGTTTGAAATGTTTGGACAGAACATTATCCAGTGTGTTTTTTTTTTTTTCTCATTCCCAAGTCGATTTGGTTAACTATTTTGCCACTTGAAATCGTCTGCATAGCAGGATACTCTGGAAGTGCAGGTGGATGTTGCAGATGACAAACTGTTTGACTTTTCTTACAGGTCTCAAAAACACCAACACCTGTACCTGGAACAAGTCAAAAAGCAACAAGTAGTTTTAGTGATGTTTCGATGTTCATCACCAAAACACGGTGGTCCGTACATGTGGATGTCAAAGCTCTCCCCACCCCGCAGTGCTTTTCAGAAAAGACTCGTCCCCAATGTGCTGCTCTGCTGGCAAAATTACAAACTCCTGCCACTGAGTGTGCAACATGATACTCGTGCTTACAGGTCGTTGCAACAGTCTCTCCGCTCAATCAAGCAAGTCGTGTGAAGAGAGAGGTTCCGTAGCTACAGATGCAGTCACTGACAATCTCTACTCACTGATGTTGAGTTCCCTCTTTCTGTAGAAGTGCCCACTCTTCATTATTTTGAAGGATTACAAAAACTAACAAAAACAACCTCAACATGTGGTTTCTTCAACACTCCAAATTACACCCACCCCCCCCCCCCCCCCCCCCAAGCCCTTCATCCACATCTTTAACCCCTTATATTTACCATTTCTTCTCCACTCCAAAACGTCCTCATGTCCATTACAGCTAACTGCTTTCAGATGCTACTTGCTGGCCGATGCCACTGCCTTCTACACCTCCTCGACCTTGACACAAATGGTGCAAAAATATTGTGCCGATGCCGATTCATAAACGACCTTTTGACGGTGTTGAAAGATGCTTAGTAAGCTACCGTCCTCTGTTTACCCTTCGCACTGATTATATATTTATTCGGTGGGTGTCTGAACTATTGTCTATATGGGTGACAACTCAAGTGGAACTTGTATACACGCACACACGCGTAGACGCATGGACTCTTTCAGCAGTCTAGCCAATTCAGACATATCTACAGTGTCATTAGCATCTGCATGGCAAAACAAAGACAGCTTTGAGCACGTCTCGTAAGTATTGCAAGCAATGCCCACCAAGTGAAACTCCATTGCCATCACATTGCCCTTGTCTCATTCCCATCCGATTCTCCTTTTTACCCAATCGAGAATCATAACTTCCTACTCAATCCAGACATTTTCTGACTTTTAATGACTATAATCAGAATCTTTACCGAAAGTCATACTTGGAAATGGTTTCTAAAGAACATTTGGTCCCTCAAATTTGAGATAACAATTCAACTAAATTACAGCTTAATGTATCTATTATGGATAGGAGATTAATGGCCAGCAGCGAAGAAGCATGGAATTTTTCCCTGATGTCATTCGGACAAGAAATTGTCTTTGGTTTGAGAGTTGTCTTAATGATTTGCCAACCGAGACAACATCACCACGTAATGAGCCAATGAAGAACTGAAATCGACCACAGGCAATCCACCATTAGTACAATGCCCTTTTCTGAACCTGCTTGCCCTTTTGAAATTCCTCCTTCCAGGCAGACAGCAAATCAGGCAGAAAATAATCTTAAATACAACGCAGGCCCTGTGCTTCAGCACCACTGCAGCCAGCAAGCATTTTAAGACCAGTGATGCATGCACACATTTCAGGCCCTAACACATCATATTACGCTTGATTCATACGTGCCTTGAAGAATATGAAATGAAAAACCAGTTTACCTTCTGTAAACACCATCCACGTTGAAAAGAGCACACAAGGAAATTAAGCCAAATTCAAACAGACATACAAATCACAATTTTTGTGGCTACTAAAGTGTATTCTTTCCTGCCATGTGAAGGTTTAAGCAAAGAAAGGTGATGGTAAATCACCTTGAGTATGTTCAGTCAATTTCAAGGTGTCACGCTAGGGGACAAAGCTAAGGTCACTGAGTTAGACAAAGACCTTCATTGAAGTAGCTAGAGCAAATGTTACGTACCAGAAAACCTTGTTTGTAACAAAGGGGAACAAAAGTACAATACTGGTTCATAAAGAGACAAGGATGGTGATCAAGAGGTGCTGATTGATGGAAAGAAATCAAGAAAATTCCTGATTAAGTTGTTTCAATGCAGCCTGTGGTTGCTGGTTGCATCATTTCTGGAAGTGCAGCTGTGCTGCTGATTGATTTCCCCTGTTACCAGTAAGCTGGTACTCATTTTGCCAACCTCAGAAGGACGACAGGCTGAGTCAACTCACCTGGTGTTGTTTCAACATCAGAACAGGGGCTTGTACTCAAGACCCTAAGATCTTCAAATCAGCCACCTTAATCGTTAAGCCAACACGAGGCCTCCTGATTCAGTTGATAGACCCTTATCAGTGGGATAATTAAATTTCATCCAATGTGCTTTTTAATCGCAACTAAATGATACCTCCAAATGAACCCGGCCTCGACACATAGCTCGCAACTTAGAAGGGATGAACAATCTCACGACTGACTTCTAGTGCTTGCTTTGTCGCAGAAACACAATCAGTGTACTCGTTATTTACAATCCTTAAAATACCACCTCAACTCTCTATTGTCAAAAATCTATAAAAGTTATACGACTCAAATTACATCCGAAACAACTGTGATTAGCAAATACCACCAATCTTTCTCACTAACTGGCAGTCCAGTGATGCGGCCAACATTCAAACAAGTAACATGATCTTCAATTATTCCACAGTTAAAACTGGCATTAGGAGGAGTGGGAACAATTTTACAAACTGATTATGGAGATTCATGATTCGAACTGTTTTTTTGGTGACGGTTCAGCGACTGGCATCAGGTGGTTCCTTCCACCACTGTGGTTTCTTAGATGCCTTCCATGAGGTTGTGTAGTCAGAACAAGAGGAAAAAAAACAAAAGTGCCCTCTGTAATAAAACCCAAATAGAGACAAAATATATCCCACAATGGACAAAAATTAATTGGGAACAAACATTACAAAACAGTGGTCACACAAGTAATTACATGGAAATCTGAGAGAATAGGGCTGTCGAGTGCTGGACAAATGCTTCAATACACTGATTATTATTTTCTACACTTTTTGTAACTTTATAAAGTCGAGAGTTCATAGAACACCTTACCCCATGCAGTCTTGAGAAAAAAAAGACATGGGAAGGGTCTTTTCAACTCGTGCCTTGCGTTCACGAGCACGATCGGTATTAGTTTTGTTCATGAACTTTGAATATCGGGTGCAAAGGCAACCATACGGAGCCAATGGGCCAAATGAACAGTCGAGTAAGTGCTGAACCTTCTGCCAAATGTTCTCAGAGAAACAGACGATTTTGGAATGATCATTGAGAAAAAGATGCACAAAACAAACAGATATTTTGGACAAAGTTAGCTCTGTCTTTGCATCGCTATAGGCACCACCATTTTTTTTGCTGAATGTTACTGTTACTCTGCCCTCAGAGCATGTGGCAAATTTGTTGGGTCAAGATGGTGTAAAAATTTGGGCAAGTATTGCTCAACTAAAGGTTTTCGATGTGTAAACAAAGCAATTTGCGTTCTACATTGTTCATATATATAATTTTCAACTTAAATTAAGTAGAGGTTTTTAAAAGCTGTAGAGAAAGAAAAACTTTTTTATGGCAGTTTTTTTTGTTTGTACAGTTTTTTTTGTTACCACCAATGATGCACCTTCCTTTACACCACCATATTTAGCACATTAAGTTCATTATTCGTGCCTGTTGTTTGTGTCCTTTATGACATCCCGAAAAACTACATTTCCTGTTTGGAAGGATTTTCAATTTTGTTTGACTGCCAGACAGACAGACTGAAGCATTTGCTCTATTGCGAGTGTGCACGTGCGTTCAGGACAAGACGCCGTACAAGTTTCCAAATTCAGAGCCAAAGTACCGCTACACTGCAGGTTCGTGTTTCGATTCATGTTCCAATTTGTGTTCCACGGTGATCAGAATATAAAAATTAAATTGAAATTAAGTAGTTCCTCTATCATAGAAATAGACTGAGGGACAGGCAGAATCAACCAATTACTGAACACAAGTTTGTACTGCATGCTTGGGGTAACTAATAATACCTGCTCCTTCTGGGTACGAAATATGGTGCAATCCCCTCCCTTAGGTAGTGAACAGTGGTTAAACCGCTTGCCCTATTCCACATATACAGGTGAAAATTGCAAGTTATCTCGCCCAGATTAGCCCAGCTGATTTTGATACTATAATGGTCAGACGTAAACACATCCACACATACAGAGAATTGCCTTGTTTTAATATAGCTAGAAACACCCGCTCCACCTGGGCGTGGCCTTGAGGGGAGAGAGGGGGATGGTGGGGCAAATATATTTTGTGCCATGGCTAGCAATCCTCCCTGTCTCAAGCAGGGGTCAGGACACCACTTGCATTGTGCCGCGTGAACAAACAAAATTGTAGGTCGTCTCCCCACACTCGCTTGGGAGTGTGAGGGATGGGAGGGCGGTTGTGCCCATGACCTGACCCTGGGTATTCCCAGCAAGTATGTAAAATTTGGTGGACATTGGTCCAGCCGTTCTCGATTCTATAATTATCAGACTACATACACACATACAGAAAATTGGCTTATTAGTCTTCTCGCTTCAAAGGTGTTGGGAGACTATTGTAATTCCCGTGTCTGTCTGTATATGTGCGTGTGTGTTCACGTCTATATATTTTAGCTTAAAAAAATTTTTCGCTGCAAAAACTTGTCCGATTGATATTTTATTGATAGCTCTGATGTCAAAGGTTACATTGGATGGCAGCCATATTGGATCAAAGGAAAAAAATTGGACATCATCTTCTCTGAAACCACTCAACAAAAGTAATTGAAACTTGTCATATGTCATTAACTCCCCATGGGGTATACAGGGTGATTAAAGATAACATCATCGGTGAAGTCGTATTCCAGGCATAATTGATTGAATCAAAATCCTTATCCAAAAAAAATGAAACTTCATATATCTGATCGACGATCCAATGTGAGTGAAGAAGTAAATTTATGACATCATCGGTCACATCTGGCAGGCATTTTGGATTGGAAAAAAAAACGTTTAAAATCTTCTTCTCCAGAACTGCTTCACAGATTGATGTGTAACTTCAAACAAATAAATAAATAAGCCACCATCTCAAATCATCTCCCATCTAAAACCATGATTTTTTTTTCTCCATCTGTTAATAGACTGTTTAAAAATATAATTGTACAATGAACAAAATTGACTTAAACATTTGTGGTTTTAATATTTTTTTACGTCCAGAAGGTGTGCCCAATAAAAGCCTTGATAACCTATTATGCACCTCAACATGGAGTTCCTGCAAGGCGCAAACCCCCCTTGGGGATGGGGGGAAGTTAAATCGCTACAACCTCCAACGTGTGACCTTTAGTCACCCTATCAAGTTTGGTTGTGATTGGGTAAGTAACCACTGAATGTATTGTGGTCAAAAATACTATCAGACAGACAGACAGACAGACACCAAATTGCGTATCTCAACAAGATTACTGGAAGGGACAATGAAAAAGTAAATATTGAGCTTTGTTTGCATGCACAGTTTTTCAAATGCAGCGGTCGCCGTAAACGGGAGACAGACAAATGCACGGACAGACACCACGGTTTGCATTATATCCAAGAGATGACTTCCCTTCCAAAAAACTTTAACACAGAAAGAGACCATTCTGACCATAAAGCCTGCACAATGGTTGCCAACCTCTGACAGTTTGTCTGTGCTCTATCCTTATTAAATGTTGAGCATTAAGCAAGGAAGCAACACACACCATTTTTGAAATCTATTAAAAATATAACTCATGACTTTCCAGGGTTTGAAACACCAACCTCCGTGTCTCAGAGGAGACACTCTCACTCCGACAAGTTACATCATCGAGTCCACAAAGTATTAAATTTAAATTTATTTTGGACCTCTTTGAAGTTAATTATACAACATTATTTTTTGGTCACAATGCTAAATGGAGGTTTTTCTTTAAATAAATGATCGCCTTGCACTGAAATATTTATTCAATGACTTTCAGTATAGGCTACTGTTAATAGTGGGGCAACTTAGCTAAATATAGCATAACAATTGTGCATTTTGTGAGGAAAGCACCAAATTTGGCACACTAGTAGCCTAACATATTAATTATGAACAGATTTCGATATTGGGCCATCTCAAATTCAGCCGCTGATGGCTGTGGCAGCCATTTTCCACTGCCATCAAAAATTTTGAGATGGCGCAATATCCAAATCTGTTCATAATATGTTAGGCTACTAGTGTGCCAAATTTGGTGCTTTCCTCACAAAATGCACAATTGTTATGCTAAGTTGCCCCACTATAATAACAATGCTGACATGGTTTGCTCATCTTTGTGATAATCCTCAGGTTGTATCTTAACACACTGTTAAACAAACTGCGATTCAATGTTGTATTTATATTTTAAAAATGTGTCTCGTTTGCTATCATGCTCTTCTTCTGGTTGATTGTTGAGTTTTGCCTGCGTGCACAGCTTTTCAAACCCAGCACATGACGTGGCCGCATCACAGGTATTTGATCAGGTATCAACACACATACAAAAAAATAAAACACTTGAAATGCAAACATGTGTTGCCAACAACAAAAATAATTTTACCTTGAAGGGGGCATTTGTTTGTAATGTACACACTGGGGAAGGAAGGGAGGTGGCAGGGTTGGGGTAGATTGGGGAAATTCAAATATAAGGAGAGAAAAATGGGGGAAGTGGAATGTGAGGGGAGTGGGGAAAGAAGAGAAGGAGGCTGAGGACGAGAGAAGGGAAAGAAAAGGAAAGAGTTATTAGGAAGAATCATCTTGGAGCATATTGCATGGGGGAGGGGGTGTTTCAGAAATTCCTCCATATAGGTGTACATAATAACTAGATGGCCACTAATAAGAACAAAGCAAAGGGCATATTTTTGCAAATATCAGCTCGTTCTGAACTAATGATGAAAGCATCGATCCGTAGTATAATCAGCCTGAAGATGAAATCTGCTGCTTTAACACTTGCATGCGGTTCTCCAACTGTTCCATCACTGGTTCAAACAGCATGGCACTGTAGCAGTGGTTTTGCACCTTTATCTTTTCGATACAAATTTATTTTCACCATGCATGCAGATCGAATGAGTGTTTTTTTTTTACATTGTGATGACAAATGTTGTGATATCCACCAAATGGAGAGAAGTAGTTGGAATTTAAATAGGTGGTGGCATTTCTTCAAAAGGCGTTTTGTTTCTACAAATTAGAGCACCAAAAAATATTGGTTTTTTTTCATTTTGGTAATACTCTTTTGATATACACACATACATACATACATACATATATATAT
>CM068967.1:68595160-68608486 GCA_035128595.1 Eptatretus atami
TTTTGAGTCAAAGGTCAAGTAAGTCCAAAAGGTTAAAGGATACAACTAGGAAGTATTTCAAAAAATCCTCAATTTATTGAATTGACTTGAAATTTGAAGAGGATTGATATATTTCAGGCACTGAATCAACCAGGCCAATTATTTGGAAGTCAACATGACGCAAAAGTACCATAAGCAGGTCAACAACTAATGTGGTATTTCTAAATATCCTTCAAGTTTCATCAGATATGACTTGAAAATTTGAAGAGGATTTATACTTCCGTCCACGTAATTCAACCAGGCGCAATTATTTTGGAGGTCCACATGGACCAAAAGTACCATAGCCGAATTCTGAAATGTCCATTCATCCGATTCACTTTGAAATTGAAGAGAGTTGCAATATGTTCGGTCACTGATTCCAACACCAATATTTTGAGGTCAAATTGTGTTTTTGGATTTGCAAGTATCGTGCTTGTGGCAATTTTTGTTTGTTTGGCTGTTTGTTTGTTGTTGTGCAGGATACTCAAAAGGTGTGGAGGATCTGGAATTTTTGTGAAGGTTGAGTGTTGACAGAGAACTGATTAGGCTTTTGGTGAAGACACGATCCGGATCCGACTGCTAGAATTTTAAGTTGATTCTTCCCATTGAGAAGATAGGGCCAAAAACGTATATATACACGAATATCTTCAAAAAGTTGTGTATGGATTTGGACGAAACTTGGGGACATAGTTGTGTGTGTGACAAGAACGATGTAAATTTTGGTGAAATCGAATCCAGAATATGGAAACGGAATTACTTAATTTATAAAAGTTGATTCTTCACCATTGAGAAGTGGGGCCAAAAACATATCTACTGTATAGCATGATATTCAAAAATGTGTTGGGCCCGAATTGTCTCGGGGATCAGGCATTACGCTGGCGGTGTGGTACGTGCTCTACCGAGTGCTCTTCCAGTTTAAGATGGGACAGTGGCTAAGTAAGCTTTTGCAACGTGCACATTCCCATCGCTTGACTTTGTTAAACGGAAAATTTAAATGAAACAATTTTCCCAAGTATAGCTTCAGATCGGGGTATTCTACAATCAGAGTTTAGAGTAAACTCATAATCTAATCGGATTATCAAAAGTCAGTG
The DNA here is from genome assembly GCA_035128595.1 of Eptatretus atami. NCBI lineage: Eukaryota > Metazoa > Chordata > Myxini > Myxiniformes > Myxinidae > Eptatretus > Eptatretus atami. The sequence goes on from CM068967.1 coordinate 68,596,270, forward strand.
GCTGTAAATCCCACTTTAATTTGCAATTAGTCACTGTTTTTTTACAGGAATACATATTAAACGGACGTGGACCCTCGGCATCAAAAATACATACATCGAACAACAGTTATTAATGCAGCACCTCGCCAACCATTCAAGCATTAAGGAAACAAGTATTTGATCAAAGAGATTCATGGCATGCTCTGAGGCTCTCAATGACTGACATCAAACATGTTATATATATCAATGCAACGGTCTTCCTAATCCTTTCAATGACCTGATCTAACAGTTTGTCATCATGACCTGAGTCCATTCAATGATGATTTAACAATGTTATGTCATGGCATGATCTGATCTTCCATGACCGAACTAACATGTAATATCGTATTGCACACAGTCGTGATCGGTTCATGACACCTGATCTCACAGTGTTATAATGTATCACAGTCTATCCTTCCATAGACCTGATCAAACATTTTATAATATCAGCACGGTGCTGATCCTTTCAATGACTGATTTAACTGTTGTCATGCATATCTGATCCTTTAATGACATGAATCTTAAACATGTTTGATCATCATGATTCTGATCCTTCAATGACCTTGGAACTAACATTGTAATAATGTCATGCACATCTGATCCTTCCAAGACTGATCTCAATGTATAATGTCAATGCATGATTGGTCCTTTGAATGACCTGATCTAACATGTTATTCTCACGGTTTGATCTTTCAGATGACTGATCTAACGTGTTATAACGTAGTGCATATCTGATAACCATGTTACAAAGTCAATCCAATGCTCTGATCATTTCATGACCTGATCTACACGTGTTATATGTCATGCATGATCTGGTCCTTTCATGACCGATTCAAACATGGTTAACAAGTCATCCATGCTCTGATCATTTCAATGCTGATCTAATTGTTATATGTATGCATATAACATTCAGCAAAGCAGATAAAGAATTCTGGTCGTTTCGGAATGAACCAATTTAATCTTTTGAACTTTACCGATGTCCATGTTTGAGAGTTTCAATGACCTGACTAATATTATAATGTCTGCATATAATTCAATTCAAAAGCACAGACGAAGTATAAAAAGAATCTGGAAGTTTATGCTTTGATGCAATCTTTAATTTCTGTGAACCTTGCGAGGCTCGTGAGAGCGAACACACAACGCACAGCAAGGGGGAAAAGACAAGAGGGAGAGGGACGTGGGTAAGACAAAACAGTGGGAACAGAGACATTAGGGATCTCTGAAGGCGAGAGGATGGGGGAACATGCGGATACCAAGATGGATTACAGGACTTTCAGGAAGGAAAGCAAGGGAATGTGAGGAGTGGTTTTGGTGGATTAACGGGGGTAAAGATCGAGGATTGTAGATGGACGATAAGAGGTGGGGTAACAGGTTTTGAAGCGGAGAAGAATGGATTGAAGAGATGTGGATTTATTCTAAAGAGGAAAAAGAGGAATAAGAGTGAAGTGAGCAGTGATCGTGATTTTGAGTTTTCAAGAGTGTGGCGGACTTGAGCGCCTGCGGAAATATGTGACAAATCGCAACAGGGCAGGAGTGGGGGGGGAGCGAGACTGTGAGGAATGAGAAGACAGAAAGACCATGGACCTGCTTGGTGAGAGAGAGAGGCCCAAAGACTCAGCTTCATCGCGGAGATGTCAATGATCCAAATGCCTTGGTTTTCGCGAGCGTGAAGCCCAGAGAGGTGAGAGACAGGAGCACCAGCCCAAGGGGAGAGCAGAACTCACGCAGTAGGCTGTGGACGAAACTTTGTATGTGGTCAGGAGCTCAGATAGCCGAGGAAGGTTTCCACAATGGAGGATTCCCAGTCGTGGACTGGCTTTGGAGGCCAGGTTGGAAATGTGGCTTTCCAGAAAATATCATGGGAGTAGTAAGACCCAGAACTAGAAAGACTTCTTCAGAGGATTGTATGAGAAAGTAGATGGGGTCCAAATGGTCCTTTGGGAAGACAAAGTGAGAGTGTGAGATTGTCCGGATTGAAAGCATGGTCCACGTGTTGACCAGTTTGTGATTTATCCAGATCTGCAGTGAGTGAAAGCTGCTGCTTGCCAGTCTGAGTGGACAGATGGACAGCAGAGGTGGAGTCATCAGCAAAGAGTATAGAGGATTCCCAGAGAGTGGAGAGTTCATTGATGAAACCAGAAAAAGAAGAGGGCCAGAACGCTGCTTTGAGGAACTCCGCCTGGACAGGAAAAGGGATGAAAGCACTCCATTTAGGGCCACACGTTGACTGCGACAGAAGAGGAAGTCTGCGACCATGAGTGGAGAGAGCTTATACCATTTGAAGAGGGAGTTTGGTGAGCAGGGAAAGTGCCAGACCATGTCAAAAGCACGCGATATGTCAGGATATGGCTCTGATTTCATGTCCGCATTGAGGACTTCCATCCATTGTGTGGAGGCAGAAGCAGCATTCCAGGGTAGAGTGACCTGGTCTGAAACCAAATTGATGATCGGAAATCAAGACATTGAGAAGAGAAGATTTAAATCTGAAGCGACGATGGATTCCATACCTTGCTGATGATTGGGAGAGGCTGATTGTCTGTAGTTGCAGGGATCTGTTTTTGTACCTTTTCTGTGCAGGGCAGTAAGTTTTCCGATTTCCAAGCAGATGCAGATGACCTTGAGCAAATGAGAGGTGAATAGGACAGAGAGAGGGTGAGCAAGAGCAGAATAGCAGGTTTTTAGGATACGTGGCTAATGCCGTCTGAACGGTTGCAGAATCTGAGTCGAGTTTGACAGGAAGCTCATCACCTTGTCGGAGAAAAGGACACAGAGTCAAGGGACAGCTGGTGTGACTGGGTAGGTGGGTACAGAAAGCGATGGTGTTGGACACAAGAGTTAGATGCAAACACCCAGTTAGGCATTTAGCCTTTCACGCAGCGTGTCAGCAGTGCGCCATTTGAGGTAAGGAGGGGATGGAGGGGAACATTCACCAGAAACAGATTTGATTAGATACCACCAGATTTGGAGGAGGGAGAGGTTTGAGAGTTCAACTTGCGCTGGAGAAGATGTTGTTTTCTGGCCTCCTGAGGGTAGATACACACTTGTTCCAAGCTTTATGGAAGGACTGAGATTATCCTCAGTTGGGTTTGCTTTCCATGAGGCAAAGAAAGTTGTTTCAGGACAACTGCCTCGCCACAAGCTTCAGTGAACCAAGGGCGGAGAAGGGTAGGCCAACTGAAGACGAAGAGGATAAATCTGTGCATGAGGGAGAGCAAGTTATTTGAAAGAATTCCAGGATGAATAATGTTGGGAAAGTAGCGATGGGAGACCAGCTCAGAAGTTTGATAGCTGCTTGAGACCTGCCATCTCGCTTGAGAGAAATCGCCAGATTAGACGTGCTGAGTGGGTGCTCTGATAACAGCCAGAGAGATGTCCACTTGACAAGGACGGTGGTCAGAAGAATCGATTGGAGCGGAGGAGAACACCAGATATTTTCAGGGAATTTGCAAAATCAGATCCAGAAGAGATGGAGTACATTGGTTGAGATCCGGTCGGAAATGACCATTGAGTCAGTCCCAATGAGTCGCAAAAAGCTTTTGCTGAGTACCATGGACATTTGAGAGGGTACCACACCACGCCAACTGGCATGATGACAATTGAAGTCGCCACATATGAGAAGAGAGAGTTCAGATGAGAAGATAGAAGTTGTCCATGTTTTTGGATAGTGAGGTGTAAATGGAGTCATCGCTGTTTGGTGAACGGTACAGTACACATATAAACATGAGGTGGGAGTGGAGGGGAAGCCGTAGCCAGAGGTATTCCTGGGGTGTGGGGGAGTGAGCAGTGCATGGAGAGTGAGGAATAGAGTCTTTGATGAAGAGAGACTCCTCCACCAGGATGAGCTCAGGTCTGTCATACCGGAGGAGGGATTAACCAGGGAGAGTACTTGGGAGTCAGAGACATCTTGAGGGAGGAAAGTTTTGTTCGGCAGATTATCTGGTTTGTCAGTGGAAACCTGTATGGAAAGATCTGTACGGTTTGACTGAAGTCCACAGATACTTGGTCCACACTGTTAATGAGAGAGTGGAGGAGGTTTGGTGCAGGGATGCGGGAGAAGGGTGGAGGGGAGTGTAAGACAAGGGAGGAGGGGGAGAGGTAAGGAGGGTTGTTGAAAGATGTGGGGATTGCAGATAGCTAGGGAGGGACCGGATGAGGAGAAAGGCTCTGTTGGAGAGGGGGGCAAGAAGGGGACAGAAGCAGTTGAGGATTTGAGGAGGTGGAGTGGTGAGTTGGAGGTGAGAGGACAGGGGAAGGAGGCAGCTTTGTGGAGGTGAGGGGAAACTTTGATAAGGGTGAGTGAGGGGGGTGAATGGGAGAAAGGTGAGAGGGAGGCTTGGAGGGAGAAGATGTGATGGTTGCTTTGAGAGTGAGGGGTGGAGGGGTGAGTTGGCACGAAGTTGGAACAAAAGATGGTTGATGGAAGTGAACATTCATAGCAAACTGGGGTTTTTAATTTCTCGGTCAAGATGCAATTAAACACATTTCTTGATGGATGCAATAAAGGCGAATTAAGAGAATGGAGAGAAGAGACGCTGTAACAGTTATGTTTTCGGCAAGGTATGAAGGAGAGGTCGAATGAGAGCAGTCTGTTGAAACAGAAGAAGAGTGGTGCATTATGATACAGTAATGAGTACCACATGTGAACAGGAAGATGAAGCATTATAAGAGTTAGTTTTTATTATTATTATTATTATTATTATTATTATTGTTTGAAAAGTTTTCATCAGATTAGGTGATGGAAAGTTTGTAGAAAAAATCGTGAGGTGAATGGAGAATTTGGATCGGTAATGCAAGGGTGGAAACAGATCATGTGTGGTTACGGGAGAATCACGTGGCTATGGGAGGTGTATAGTCAAAGTTAATTTATTTATTTTAAATGAGGATGGCGTAACATTCGAAAAGGGAAGGTTGAAGTAAATGGTGGAGGTATATGGTGAATTTGCAACGGTAATGCAGAGTGAAGCTGCTAGATTGATGAAAAGTATCAGGAAGAGTAGAGAGACACGTGGTTACAGGAGGTGTATAGATAGAAAGGATACAAGGAAGATTATTATTTTTTGATGTATTTGAAGAATAGGTAATATTCAGGAGTGGAAAGTTGTAGGAAGAAATCTTTAAGGTAATGGCGAGAGTGGGTCAGCTCAAGTCGAATAAAGATGGTGTGCCGCAGGAGGTATAAGAAAAGAGGAGAGAAAAAGGATCAGGACTTGTGGGTATGCGAGGAGAAAGGTAGTTTTTTGGGGGGGGGGGTTGTTTTGAATTTAAGACAAAACAGAGTGTTTAGTTGGGAGGGATGGGGGCGTTGGGAAAGTGGGGAAATAGAAATTGAGTAATAGGGAGAGGATACAAATAAAACCGATCGTACACCTAGAGGGGAAGGATGGGTACGTCTCAAGGAACCCGGTAAGACAAAGTCGACGAAAACTCACAAAATAGCACGATTTTTGAAACAAAACCGAACTAGGAACACACAGTAACATATACGTGGAAAATAAAAACAGTTAAAACGGGACAGATAACGACCAGAAACTTAGCTTTTGATACACCACCTTATTTAACATGTCCAAGTACTGAAACAGGAGATTTTTTGAAGTGGAAGTAAAGCGATTTGCGTTCGACAGTGTTCAATTATACAATTAAAATGAAATAAAATAAAGATTTTAAGGTCGTTTAAAAAATGATTCGTATAAAATTCGTTGGTCGTATAAAAATGAGTTTACCGCTTTGACGACGTAACATTTTGCATGAGTTATTCGTGCCTGTTGGTTGTGTCCTTTATAATGTCCTTAAAACAGTGTTTCCTGTTTGGAATGATTGTGTGTGTTAACTTTGTTTGACTGCAAGGCAGGCAGACAGAATAAAAAATTATCTCACTCCTCTCTGACATGTGCGATCAGGACAAATAAATGCCAAAGTACTGTGAAAGTTAAATGGAAAAATGTTCTTCCTATTCATGTTCGAAATAAACATTCGATTTAAATAAGTTGGCTCTCCATCATAAACTGATAAGACAGACAGATGGACGAATGTACGGACATGAACCAATTGCTGTACGCGACTTTTTGCTTCACATGTGCGGGGTAAGAAATGAGAAGATACCTGGGCAATAAATAAATAAAACATCAGAGGATAGTCTTTCAGACAGACGACTGTGAATGAAGTAGTGTTGAACTTTATTGCTGAATATGTACAACTTTTATAACAAGATCGGTCTTGGTCAAACTTACATCTGGTCTACTGCTCCACCCTCTCTTCCATCTGCCCTCCCACAAGCCTCCCAGTGACGTATTCCTCAAGAAACCGGAATCAGCTCATCCTCCCCAAATACAGGCTGTTACCCACCTGGATAATCTCTTCACCTTAGTCTTTCAAATGTGCTGCCCATCACTACCAGTTCATACGCTCAACCATGCACAACCGTGATCTCGTCTACACACATTCATTATTTCCCCCTCTGTTCCTCTCAGGTCAGGTACTCATTTCTGCTTATTCCCCTTTTCCTACTTGTGTATGTCCATCCCCCATACTCTCTGGAAGCTTGTGAACCTTGCTGCCCTTTGCTGCTCAGAGCATATATCCTTGCATAAAAAAGATTTGTTAGAAAACTCTTATAGAACAGATGAGAGTCATTTTACCATCCATCAAAAAAATTCAAACTGCCAAGCTGAATGATGCCAATGCTGTGTGAACTCCACAAGAAGTGTGGATGGCTCACGAACTTAGCTACATCATTGGCATTACCTAACAAACAGAAGAAAAACACAATGGAGAGAAGAACTGTGGAACCAATATGTCCTTTGCTACAGAGCAAGCACACTATTACGTGATCAATAGAAAGATTGAAGAAGTTCACTTGAACATCAACATCGAGAACAAGTGCAATGCACTATGACTGACAATAAATCCCAGTTTATTTATTTATTTTGAAGACTTTCAAATAGTTTGCTCTCAAGAAAGGATACAATCCAGCTGAGCAAGATAATTAAATGGTTGTTGAAGTTGAGTGAAATTCTGCATAATATGAACATCAGGTCCAAGTAGCTACACCCAAACGTTTTGATGCACATTCATTCATCATCATTGTTCTCAAAGATGTTGACCAGGCAATGTCACAAGAGCCAACTCATGTTCTTGATTACAGAATGTGAGGGCAAAATGGTCGGCCACATGTAATAAAAGCCCACCATTCCTCCCTGGCTGTCTGAAAGGACATTGCTAATGAAAATGACAGTTCCAATGCAACGAGATCGAACTCTGACTGTAGTGTCATCCAGAATATCCTTTTGCTAACAGTAGAGCAATTATTGGAAGCTGCAAAAGCTTGGATATGGAAAAGTTCCAGCCAGTGAGATTGTATTCATTGAGAGTGTGCGTGAGCCAGTGGCATATATCTGAACTACACATATTAGAGAACAAGCTTCCTTGGCAAAATATTGCCAACAATGATCAAGCTGAAGACAAACTATCTGATATAAATGACCGAATTTGTACTTGCAATGCTCCATATTGACATCATTAATCACTTCTATTAATCACCATTTCAATGTGCATGAATGATATGGATGTCGAAATGGCAGCTATTCCTAAAATTCAAACAAGGTGGCTTCCTCCAGAGAAGAGAGAGATGAGAGAGAAACGGAAAAAAAAAATGTCAGAAGCCACAATTCTTTAGGATGGAGGACACGGATGTGGTGCACATTCCATCGATGTAACGTTTAGCAACGATTCCAATGAGTTGGAGAACATCTTAAATTTTGCCACCACCGAGAGCTATTAGAGAAGAGCTCGTACACTACAGGAGACAAAGTAAGGAAACTCTACCTGCATGATACTAACAAGTCCCATGCCTGTCTACCCCTGACCAAATCATACCAAGGACTTAAAAAATGGTACATACTGCTTCCTTGCTTGATGCTGAACATTTAAAGGATAGAGCACAGACAAACAATGCTGGAGGCAATGGCAAACCACCCAGTACAACCTTGCGAATAATATATTCAGCAGCAGCAAGGTTCTGTGAAGAGTATGCTTCATTATATTAAAAAAATGTTTGGCAAACAATGATAAAAAAAATAAAAAAAATAGTAAAAAATAAGTTTGGCAAACATTAAAACGTCCACACTCGTTTCCCGATGTTGCTTGTATTTTATTTTATGCCTTCCCTCATCATTCCGTTGTAGTTCTCTATTCTTTTTAACATTTGAGGTATATGTGAGGCTTTATGCATTCTCTTTAACTCAAACTGGTTTTAGAATGTTGGCTGTGATAAAGTAAAATAATATCATGGAGTACGTCGTACTCCACATGTTTGGATGCAATGGGAAGAAATGGCCACCCAGTCACTTAAAAACTATAATGGAGTGAAGGCATAAGCGTTTAAAAGCCATACATTTATATCTCAAATGTTTTCATAAATAACAAGAATGAAAAATATGCCAAAATACATCGCTAAAGTACCAGATCAAGAAAACGCAAAATCGCCTGATTTGTTCATCCACAGAGTTGTTGATAATGTCATCCTGCTGAGCACAATAATGGTTGAAGCAATTACAACGATTCCAGCGGAAAGAGCAACATTCTCTCTTGGGTATTGCACCCATACCATACCAAAAAACATTTTTCTTCGGATTTCAAAATAATACACTATTACAGAAGATCACCGACCGAGGTGATGATGTCACATTGGCATGACAACATACAGCCTGGTTTTACACTCTCATAGGATATGGTCGTGTAGCTTTGTGAAGATGGTACATGTTTTTGTTCCATGTTGTATTCACCAATCGGAGAGTCATACCTGCAAAGTTTATCATTTTCTGAAGGAACCAAGTGTTAAGTGATGATTGATTGAACAAATCCGATTTTTATTATCGCTTTTATTCTTCTTCTCCTTCTCCTACCTTTATATGGGGTGAGGCCCAAAAGTACCAAGCTTCTGCCCTGTCTTCCAACTATTCCTCCACTTTCTGCTGTCCTCAGCCAACTCTCTCCATTCTTCAACCATCACCACCACCACCACCTTATAGATATCCCTCCTCACACAATCTGCCAATCTCAACCACAATCTACCTTGATTCCTCCTACCTTGCTCCCTCAACCTACCTGCTCTCTTTGCCATTCTTTTCCCCCATTTGCACCACGGATCGGTCCTTCTCGGCCGGCCTTTTACCAATCTCCCCATCAAGCTCATCTGCAAACCAATATCCTCCCTCAGTTCATCCGTCCTCCTTTTATCCACCCTCTCCACTCCCGCAATCATCCTGACCCAGTTGTTCTCGTCAACTTGCAACCTCTGTTGCCTCTCTGTCTGTGCCACCATTTTGAGACCGTAAAGGTAGGCCGGCATCACACAAGTCATCAAAACTTTCTCTGTCAATTATCTTGATATATTTCTGTCTGGTAATTTTATTCTGTCAAAACCAATTCAAAATCGATGCAAAAAGTTGACGTCACAGTCATTGTGCACTCACTCCCTCATTCCGTGTACTAATAATCCAAGGAATCCCACTCTACATTAAAATGTATACGTATATATACATACAGTATATATTGTTTCCTTAATTTTGATCCTATTCACAAGGCTTGCAGACAGACAACCAAGCACCAGTTCAGGTGTATGTAGCTACCATGTAATTCTTCCACTCTGAGTCTGGGAATTCGTTGGTTGAAGCCCCGTCCGAGTCATACCAAAGACTTTAAAAAAAATGGTAGTTGCTGTTTCTTGCTTAACAATCAGCATTTAAAACGACATAGAATGGACAAACAACACAAACCATGCAGTATAACCCGTGCCAATAATCTTCTTTAGCAGCACCAACACTCTTGTAGAGTATAATAGGTACATGAAATAAAACCAATGTACCTGTCCGGAGTGTTTTTTCAATTGCACTCAATTTCAGCTCGTACTGTAACGACTGCAACTACAATTCGATGCACAAAAAAAAAATCATCGTTGGAGATGTGTTCACGCATTCAATCTACAGCTCACTTCACCGACATTTCTAGCGAATGAACTGAGATAAGACAAGTGAAGATATGTCCCTTTAGTAATGTACATGCAGATGTGCATTACTAAAATTTGTTAAAAGATATTACAATATCCAATTAGTTAAAAGATCAAATTAGATGATGTATCTTGAATTCTATGACGTTGTCTTGTTGGCACGAAATTCAAAAATCTCTGTAAGAATAACAATCGACATCACCTGTAAATGTGCTGAAGTCACCATTACTTTTATCAGGATGAAAAACAATTATACATACATACCGTTTTGTTTTGTGTAATCCATGAATAATTGATAGGACTCAATAAAATTTACGATCAAAGAAGCCGATGTGAGATTATTCGTCCGTTATATGAACCCTTTAGTCTCCTCTTATCCCAACACGACTTCCCAAAGCAGACATAAGCGTCAATAGATGGGACAACGTTATGCACATCCACTTGTACAGAGTGCGAGATGATAACGACGCCTTAAGCACATCCCTGTAACATGCCTAGTGTTGGATCCTCGGGTCCTGAGTTCAAATCCCGCTCAGCCGTTGAATTAATACCAGGGTGGGTTAACTCGACCTGTCATCCTTCCGAGGTCGGCAAAATGAGTCAACATGCTGGTATCCTGTGTCGGAGTGGTGACCCGTCCAGGATTGTGCCCAATAGCCAAGGAGACCGCTAAAGCAGCAACAACGCTCTGCACAGAGTATGGTCCCAATCTCCTCTCCTCCTCCTCCTGTAACATTTGTCTTTCATGCTGGTTTGGAAAAAACTCCCACAAGTTTTCCTGGAAAATATTAAACATTCTCCACATGATCCGATTTTAAATGATCGTCTCCTCTTTTCCAGAGATTTCGGTTCGTCACAAAAGTCCCGAGTGAGATATAATCAACAGCCGGCAGACATATTTTGGCGCTGCTTCAACAACACAACACAAAGCATGTTTGATCGAGGCGAGCGTGCTTCCGGGTTCTTTTGTTTGGAACCAGTCGAGCGTCGTCATGGCAACGTGACGTCAATGTTTGGCGCTCCAGACCCCCACAACGGCCTGCTGATGCTTTCGTTGATTTGCAGCCACACGTGTCGTGCAGTCGTTCAGTAAACGCCTCCTTATGTAAGTAGACGTGATCGTATGACCCCTTTATTAGGCGTCTACTACACTTACACAGAGTAGAGAGGGGGTGGAGAAATATCAAGAATGAGTAAAAGAACAAAAGGGAAGAGGAGATGGATGGAGAAACAGAAAAAATTAAGCATAAAGTTATTTTGGGGATCAAATTTAATTTGATACATTCTTAACCTGGATGTTGATTATAAGGAATAGAATAAGGAATATTTTAGTCTTAGTTTGAAGTCAATTAAACCATTTTTGACGAAGTTAGACCGTAAAATGATTTGAACTTTCAAGGCCACGAAAGGTCAAAGGTCATGGTGTCAAATGAAAGCCAATAAGAGGCTTGATATATGTCTTCCATAGTAAACACGCATATTCCTAACATTTTTGTTTATAATGGAAAAATGTAATTTTGACCGATGGCCATGACCCCCAAAACTTTGGACCCTACCGATCTTCACAATATGCATTTTTCACTGTAGGAATGGGTAGGATTATAAGTGACAAATAGAATAAGGTTCACTATAAGCTTAGTTTGAAGTAAATCAAATCATTTTGACGAAGTTATGAGCGAAAAACGATTTTGATCTCTTTCGTGACCTTGACCTTTGATCCAATTGGACCCAAAGTTAATGGGGCGTCAAGTTTCATTGCCCACCTGTGGATTAAATTTGATAGTGTTTGCTAAAGCCGTTTTGCCGTAAAGTTGCTAACAGACAACAGACAAACAAACAAACAAACAGACAAAAACAAAGCGTATTACGGTATTACAATATCCCGTTCCCTCTCTCCGGGGGGCGGGATAATTATGTTGTTTTACATAGTAATCAATTGTATACTGTAGCACAGAGAGAAAAAAAAGTTTGACATTCTCCAGGTTGCAGCACCTCCCACTGGCTCCACAATTAACAGCTGAGATCTAGATCAAGTGCCAACATTGACGGAACGAGCCAGCAGCCTAAGCAATCCTGCCAACTTCAACATCAGCGAGTAAAACAAATCATTGTGAGAAATCAATTTGCACAAGTTTGCACAACGAGCTGTTAAAGTGGAACCACGATTAAGTACCTAAATATTAATACTCTGTTCGT
>CM068967.1:68636681-68652757 GCA_035128595.1 Eptatretus atami
CATTCCCGGGTCAGATTGCAGGAGAGTGTGTTTGAGTGGTGCTGAGGTGTCGTCCAACAGACAGCAGTCTCCTTGGGTTAACCTGAGGTGGTCGCTTTGGGTGGGTGCCTGGAATGTCCTATCCCAAAGAGAGGATCATCACCTGTCTCTATTATCATCTGAGCTCAAGTGTTTGGACATCGGTATTGCAGAACTCTCTGAGGTTCAGAGACTTGATTGCGGCGAGATCATGGCAGGTGGTTTCACCTACTATTGGTATGGTCGTTCTGATGGTTACCATTCCCAAGGAGTTGCTGTAGCTGTGTCCAATAAGCTGACTCCGATGATAATTGAGGGAACACTGGACAACGAGCGTATTATGAGATTAAGGATTCGTCACTCCTTGGGTGTCATTTCCCTGGTCTCTGTTAATGCTCCGACTGAGGTGAGTGATCTCACTGTGAAGGACGCATCCTTTGCCACGCTCGAGTCTGTGGTTGATCAGTGCCCCAGGCGAGATACTCTTCTAGTCTTGGGAGATTTCACTGCATCGACTGGAACTGATAGGGATAGTTATGAGACGTGTGTTGGTCCCCATTGGTCTGAAACTGTGAACCTGAATAGCACTAAGTTCCTTGACTTTGCAAGATGTCATGGACTTAGGGTGGCCGGTTCATGGTTTCAGCGCCCACAAGCTCATCGCTGGACTTGGTATTCCAATGCTGGCGGTGTGGCAAAGGAGATTGTCCATGTGCTCATTGATGATCGCTGGAGGATGATCCAGAAATGTAGGGTGTACCGGAGTGCTCAGTTCCTCAATACTGACCACCGGCTTGTTGTAGCAACTCCTGAGTTGCACCTTACATCCAGGAGAATGGTAACATCCCAGCCTAGGCTGGATATTGGCAAGCTCAAGGATGACTGGGAAGCTGAGGAGTTTGCGAACAAGCTGAGTTGAGATTTGGGGGGCCTGGGTGCTTTTGGAGATCCTGAAGAGTTGTGGAGTGCTTTCAAGACCACCATCTTTGATGTTGCCGGTGGATGTCTTGGAACTCACCGGAGGGCGAAGAAGAATATTTTCTCTCAAGGGACACTGGATACCATTTACCAGAGTTGCAGGGCCAGGCTGAATGGCAGAGCTGAGCTGTTCAGGGACCCGAGGCATAAAACTGGATGTGCACTAAGGGTGGACAAGGAGGCCTATGTGCGAGGAATCTGTGAGGGGTAAAGCATCACCTGTGGTCAAGTGGTTCTCATCCTGCTTCCAGGGGAATTCACTCATTGCATTCATCCAAGCCCATCCCTTGGTATCCTGCAGTTAGAGCAGAGGGTGGTGGGCTCTTGACAAAGGAGTCTGAAGTGAAGGCCCGCTGGGCCGGTTACTGTGAGCTGCTGTACCATGCTGATCCACCAGCTGTCGAGTTGGACGTCAGGGGTGTTACAATAACTGTTGCTGACCCTCCAATCAACTGTGATTCACCTTCGTTTGTGGAAACACAGGCTGCGGTGAACCGGTTGAAATGGGGTAAAGCTCCAGGGATCTGTGGCATCCATGCTGAACTTCAAGGCTGGTGGAAATGCTGCACTCGTGTCATTGCATGCAGTTCTGTGCTCTGCCTGGAACACAGGCATCATCCCAACTGACTGGAAGAGGGGCCTTGTTGGCCCTCTCTGGAAAGGGAAGGGTGATTGCCAAGACTGCAACAACTACCAATGGGTGACAATGCTCTCAGTGCCGGGTAAGGTCTTTGCTCGATTTCACGGTGCACGGAGTGTGACGATTCCACAGCTTGGAACCATCTGGCCGGAAATGAAGTGCAGCCACTTCCATTCATGGTGGCCAGCCCATATGCTGGCCGGGGCCCAATCAGAGCGTCCGATTCGGGTGACGACATCGCTTCGGGTCGTCGCCCCCACCCCGCACAACCGCATCTATAAAAGGACGGGTCGCGGGGCGATGGAGGAGTCATCGTCGTTCCTGGTGTGTCGTTCCTGCTCGTCGTTCCTGATGTGTCATTCCGGAGTCATCATTCCTGAATCGTTCAAGCATCGTTCCTGCCAAAATTTCCTTTCTTCATTCCTGTCGGCTTGTTCTGTCTGGCTTGGGATTGACAACCTCCCCATTCCCCTGCTGTTTATGCCCTTCATTACCAATTTGCCTGCTGACTCCACCTTCTTCACTGCCTCGTCATCTCTCTCCACCCATTGGCTTCTGGCTCCACCCAAGTCCCTCCCTTCATGCCCGATGGTGTGAGCGCGTGCGTGCGTGCCTGGCCTGGCACCTGTCCTCGCTTAAGTTAAGATTGCACAAGAATTATATCGGGATGACTGCTCTGTGTCTACTTTTGTAAGTTGCTTGTATTATTGCCGCACCTTTCACATTTCTTCCTATTCCTGCTCCAGGCAACAATAAACAACACTCACTGTGCCACATATCTTTCCTCGCCTGCCTGTTAATAAATCATTGGTAGAAATATTCCCAGCACGTATTCGTCTTTTCTTTCATGATCCAGCATGGTCCGTATCCTAACTTAGCCGGGACTTTATTCCCAACAATCTGTTCCTTTTAGCATGCAATTCCGGGGATTGATGAATTCACATCAATCAAAATCATCAATCAACAAAATAATCTCAAACAAATGAATAATTCAACAAGCATTTATAAAAAATAGACAAAGAGCAGATTCTTATCACTATGCCTTACTTGACAATTAAGCTCTAGACATGGGTACCCAGGAGATCATTCAGGGGGAAAAGAAATCCAGTCTCGGCTTACCAAGGCAGAAGTCATCCTGCGTCTACTAAAATCACCCAAGATGTGTGAGCGTGCCATAGTTCACTACCAGTGCCCTTCCTCGCCGTGCACCACCCACAAACAGGCTCGAACACCAATCAACATCATGTCGTCACCCCCAGGAGCCAGGGATGCCAATAATCAGGTACGCCACAAGCCAAGTACCAAGAGGACCAGCAGGAATGGTCCAACTGTCACCAACGGTCAGGAGCCATCAGCAGCTGTAACCAATGGTCAGGAGCTCTCAGTGGCTGTAACCAATGGTCAGGAGCTCTCAGTGGCTGTAACCAATGGGCAGGAGCTTTTTGGAGCTGTACAAACGATCAGGAGTTGTAGCCGAGTAGTCACGAGTTGTAAGGAACTGTCAGAAGCTGTCAGCAACCGTCAAGAAGGCAGTACTCCTGTCCTTTTATATGCGACCAGTATGCGTGGAGCCTCAAGCAGACTTCAGCCAAATCCAGCTTGCCTATTGGAGCATCGCTGCATGTGACCTCCAACCATCAACCCCCGCCATCGAGCAAGATGCAACTCCCAACCAACACAGGCCTGGCTCACGACGCCATGTTCGGGGCACTGGACTAACGCCAGAAAGCAGCCATTTTCCGGAGTTACCGAGCGAAAACATGAAGTGCCGACAAAACGTCAACGGGAACCATCACCTCCCCATTCAGCCCGACACGAACAAGAGCCAGTCAGCGTCCATAGAGCTGCAAATGGGTCGCCAATCGTCGATGGAAAAAGGTGGATATCAAACGTCGATGAAAGAGAGGTGGGTATTGAATGTCAATGGAAAAAGGTGGATACATGAGGCAAATCATCCACAGCCATGTCTGACCATCAGAATAACTGTTCAGGAAAAGCCTGCGGTGTGTAATCAAATGTCCTGCGAGTCCAAAGTGTAAATAAATCGTCCATTCCCAAGCCAATGCATCCTGATGGAAAGGGAATAGAATGAGTTTATGTCGGGCCAATGGCTATCTCTCGCACGTATGAACGGTGAATATCGCTCATACGGAACTGAAAACTGGCGTAAAATCATACCTCATGAACGTGTCGTAAAGAGGAAAAGGTAATCCCATAAGAAAGAAAGGAAATCTGTTCTCCAAGCTTCTCCAATGTATTAAAGAGTTAGAATCCCACCAGACAATGGGATGGGTCTATTCTTCACATGCATTTATGAAAATAACTGCCTGAGGACCTGGAGTTTGTGTGCATTAGTCGGATCCGATTCTGAAATCCGTAACAATATATACATATATATATATAGAGTGTTACAGTTATACAAAACTGCATGCCTCTAAGGCAATGGCACCCAACATACAGTGATCCCCAGGCAGTTATTTTGTTTGTCTTCATGCAATTAGACCTCCCCTCATGTCTGGTGGGTTAACGGGATGAAGGGAATTGCGTGGGTGTCATAGTTATATGTGCTAACTATCTCTATCTCCTATTCTGATTTCGACTCCAACCCTTTCCTTGTGTCCATGGTACAAAACAAGCAAGCACACACGCCATTCAAAATACGATTGAATAATAAGCACACCACGATGCCTCCCGTGGCTTGGAACCACCACACTCCCTCCATAAAACACTACACACAACGCATGAGCATCGTGTGACATTATTTCATCCAAATCTGCATGCCAATTTCCAACTGGCATCTCACCTTGCTCACATCTCGCTCACCAAACCTCACCACTTCGACCACAAATGCCTCCCGCACATGGGAAAAATATTCCCGCCTCCCCCTCGTACCACTGTATCACTACAATTCGCCACTACAGAAAGGAGTACTGCACGACTCAGACTGTCCTCGGATCCACATGATTCGGGGCTGAGCAACAGACGTGAATAGCAAAAACGCGTCTCGCAGGGGATGTCCCGGGTGGGCACACAGAATTGATACAGGGCACACAGGGCACACAGGGTCCCGGGTGGACCCTCGTCCAGTCACCAGACCACGGCAAGACAGGGGCGGTGAGGAAGAGTCACGGGAAGGGTGATCCGAAAGTTTGATACGGGGCCCGGGTGTGCATTTTAGCTCATAAGGGGGGCCCGTGGGTGGCGGGGAAAGTCTGTTGCTATTTGGCATTCAGACTGCACTCGGAGCATGTTCAGAGCCAGGGTACTGGCTCAAGAAGCATGCCTTATGTTGAGTTAGGAGCTCCAACCGTGTCAAACTGGATGGGCGACTGAGACAGTTTCTGGCCCCGGAGCATGGCAGGGCGTGGCTAGAGCCACTGTGGCCCAATAGAGGAGCGGGATTTGGGTCACAGCACATCGCTTTCAGGTCATTCATGTCCCCACCCTTCACCCGGGGCTTATAAAAGGGGGAGCGCGGAGCCATTCGCTTCCTTCTCTGCTCATCTCTGCTCTTCGTTGGCTTCACTTCATTACCTCTTCTTCGCTGCCTCCCCTTAGCTGGCTCTTCACTCGCTGTTGGTGTGCAATTGCAAGGACGTGTTTCTTCCTTGGGGCCTGGGCAGGGGTGACTGCCGAGACTCTCGGCCGGGCTGTTAACATCGCCACCCCTGTGCAGCTAGACAGACCAGTGCAGAGTGCACGTTGCTACAAGCCCCGGCACAAGTGACTAAGCCGGAGATAATGCGCCACATCTCGAGGTGGGAGTGCTCAGGCGGAGCATCCCATGGAGGTACATGGTACACAAACAGACCTATATATGGCTAGGTTAAGGATCTTTCACCTCATGCATATCTCTCTCTCTCTCTCATCTCCTTTGGATGCACAAAAGAGCATCATTACTGACTCGCAATCCCATTTTCCTCTGGCACGACACCGCACCCCCCATATTGCATGACACCACATCTCCCACTCCCACACCTTAGACACCACCAGTATTACTCTCTTCCACCTCTCCCGAAGTGTACTGGGTTGTATTGGTCCATCGACCATGCCAGGTCTTTGGAGGCCATATATCCTTATCTGCTTTCTTTCTCTCTGGGCTATATCTAATCTTCCTTGGGTTTGTGTATGTGTGTATGTGGTGGTGCCTGTCCTAGTTTAAGTTAAGATTGTTGAACTTATAACGGGATAAGTCTGCTCTGTGTCTTCTTTTGAAAGATTGCTTGCCTTTTGCCGCACCCCACAAATTCCTTGCTTTCCCTGTTGTACATGCGAATAAACCCAATTCAATGCGCCACATACTTTTCCTCGCCATTGTAAATAAATGGTTGTATGGAAATGTTCCCAGCTCGTTGTCGTCTTTTCATTTCTTTTGTCCAGCATGTTTCATACTCTCGTCTTGCCAGGGTGTTATCCCCCAACAATCTGTTTTCTAGCCGGTACGTTCTTGGCAGTTACACTCGGCTGCGTTTGAAATCTGGTGAGGTGATCCAGTTTGAGCAAGTTGTGCTGAGGGCGTGTCCCCCGGTACCTAAATCACGTGACCTTTAGGTAAACGGTATCAGACGGAGGACCCTAAGTCACGTGGTCGAGTTATTGGCATTCACAGTCGATTAGCGTCCTGCGCGTCATGAAGTTATTATGTGTGACGGTCTGCGATTCCGGAGAGTCTGGTCGGAACCTGAGGTTGCTCACCCCTCGTGGTCTTCCTCCCCCCCGACCCGGTCCATTACAACGTATATATATATATATATATATATATATATATATATATATATATATTACATATACACACACACACATATAACTATATGTATATTATATATATATATATATATGTTATGATTTTGATGTACCATGTTCTGATTTGCTAACTTCATCCTTTACACTTTCTTTTACCTATTCATATCCCCTTAACCTGTTCATATAGGTAACTTCCCTCTTTACCGATTCATGTCGGTAACTTACCCCTTTACCTATTCATATAGTAACTTACCCCTTTACCTATTCATTGAAACCCTTACCATCCTCCATTCATATTCTCTCCCCATACTGTCCAAGTCCTGGATCCTGAATTCGCCCAAGTTGGGCTTTGAAAGCCGACCTTGAAGCAAATGGGTTTCATGCAGCAAATTGATCATGTTAAAACATAAGTGAAAACCAACAAACAGTATAATATGATAATTCGCTCACTTTAATGTTAAAAAATATAAATTGATAGTCATCGTTCCAACTTTCTAAAAAATATTCATATTTCACTAAGTCAGAGACAATAATAAACCTAAAGTGTGGCAGAATAATCAAAATCAATAACATCGTGAATGAATAAAAATAAAGAGATTGAAACTGCAAATTGTGGTTAATTGTTCACCTTTTGGCAAAATGCTTCCATGAGACTGCACATGAGTTATTCATCACCGATCAAGGACCCACAAACACATGTGATGTCACACGCGTTTTTCATGGTCAATCTTGAATAAGAGATAACTACCTCCACAGAAATTTTTGGAAAATTCACTGAAGCTGCTTGATGACAAATTATTTAAAGATGATATAAAGTGAATAATCTGATAATGATCACATGAGGAAATTCTCAAAGATTGAATTTCAAGTTTAATTTCCCTTATAGAGTTCAGGTTCCTTGGAGTCCCGACCATCCAACATTGTTATGAAGAAAATATAGAAAGACAAGAACAGCACTCAGGAGAGCACGTACCTCCACCAGGCTGAACAGTGTATGTTTTGTATCCCACTGATAAACTGGTTCTGCATCTGGACCTTCACCAAAATCAAATCGGCTTGTTCTTGTTACATACCCACCTCATCCACCAAGTTTTGTCATAACTCATCCACAACTTTTTGAAATATCGTGCTCCATATCCTTTTTGGCACCATCTCTCAATGGTGAAGAATCCCTTAAGAAATTAAAAAAATTCTCACATCCACATCTTCACAAAAATCAAATCAAGTTGATCTTGTCACACACCTAACCTATCCTCCCAGTTTCATCCAAATCCGTTCACAACTTTTTTGAGATATCCTGCTCACAGACAGACAGACAGACAGACAGAGAGATGGGGTGAAAACAACCTCCGTCCACCTTCAGTGGCAGAGGTAAAAAGCTTGTGACCGAAGGGCAAATAAATGCTTGCACCTGTGAGGACATTTGTTTTCCAAAGTTACATCATACCTACTCGTTTTCATTCCAGTAAAAAGGAGGCTGCAATGCATCAATAATTCAGCCGGCTAATGGGGTGCGAGGATCAAGAGAGCTCATTCAGATCGTTGACGGTTCGCCTTACCGTAAACAGGCCTTGTAAAAGCTTTCCTCTCTGGCATAGCGTCACACGTAGCAGAGGTGATTGTAGTACTCCAGACGTTTTCAGCACTGCCCCTGCCACATGCAAAAATTAGTCTTTTGTTTTTCACTCTAAAAGCCTGTTGCGAATTTCCTTAATGAACAAAATTGCAAGACTTTCAAATTTTAATAAAAATGTTCCAATTGTGGTTACAAATACAAAATCAAAATTAATCATAATTTAGCCAAGGCCATGCGAGGTCGGGGCCATTTATCCCTGGTACGCAAAACACCTTGCAACCGACTGTGCGTACAGAAAACAGACTTTTTGGAATGCCGGCCACATTTTCCATCCAATCATCATGTTGCTTTGTTCAAAAATTCCTCATTGGTAGGCACTCCTATGTTGAAAGTTTTGTGTCACTTGCTCAAGTAGTTGCAGAGAAAACGAATTTAAAAGCGAATAAAGGTGAAAAAGTGAGGGCGGAAGAAAGAAAAGTGAGGGCCTCGGCCAACATGATCAAGGATTGTTGTGGATGCCTATTACCAGTATACATTATCTCTCCCTGCATTTATTCCTTAATCCTGGACACTCTTTATGGAACACCGAGAACCGAGACGTACAAAAGTAACGAAAGTACCGAGACGACACAAGGTTCTTTATGGTGAAAATTTCTAAGTACAAGTCAGTTTTTAGTATATTCAAAGAATTTAACACATATGCATCTTAGATTGCTTTCGGTGCAAGGACATGAGTATACGAGGGGGTTTTGAGCTCAGGGTCTCAGTCGTAACAGAAGGGAAAGGGCTTCAACTTCAGCTGCATCAAGTATCATGGGTGTTAATAATATAAAATTCATTGCATTCCAGGACGAAATGTTCACCAAATTGAACATCGTTTCATATATATATATATATATTTTTTCAAGTGTCTGTGTTTGTTTGTGCATTGTACGTTATTCTTTCACAGCTGAACTGGAGCACCTAAAGGCCCAAAATTTTCGATGTAGGGACTTCAGAAACTGAGCAAGGTTTTAATCAAATACATGCTGCCCTTGCCAAGAGTTTTGAGGTCCCCAAAGGCCCCTATAAAGTGTATATTGGGATGTGGGGTCAGGCAGTGCCACAACCCACAGGCAAAAGGAAACCACTATGAGGCCAATAACTCCATAGCATTTATCCAATATGTCCCGAAACCACCGACAGGAAAAGACCACCCAGCTGGCAGTGCCAGGCAGTCCCTGGTAATGTATATATATATATATATATATATATATATATATATATATATATATATATATATATATATATATATATATATACGGCCTGGGGTTCAGGGCTCGCCATGAGGGGAAGCTTTCAAATTTCTCCCGATAACTCCACGGTCCAAGGGGCTGTAGTACTTACACAGCCATAGCCGCTTGACTTCGACCGCCGGCCTAGCAGGGTTACACTTCGATGCTTCCGCAATACTGTTCTTTTGGCAAAGTAACCTAACTCGAGGCAACGCCCTCAGCGCCACACCTGGTGATCTTCTGCCGAGTGGAACAGATAGGTGCAGCACCGGCTAACAAAGCAAAGCAGGTGGGGTACAACTTCCCGTATAACTATACTTATACACTGTGTCAGATCAATGAAGGAAAGGACAACTGAGAGAGATTGGAAATAACAACAGACAATTATTTATTACACACACAATCATTTAAAAGCAAGTATTTACAGGTAAGAAAGCAAAAGTCACATAAGAGCAAATTTACCTAACACGTATTCTTTCTTATAAAATCCTACTTACACAAGAGACTTGGCCATCATTCAATCAGGGGAGAAGAAGAGAACAAGAAGAACTTGAGAAGAAAAATACAGTAAAGTATGGAGAAAATTAGGGTCTATACTTTTCTCCCTCACTTCACACAGCTCAACGGGGCTGCACCATAGTCCAAATATGCTAGAGAATGTTGGGGAAAGGATGGGGAAGATGGGCAGCAGCGGTGTGGCACAATGGGACACACAGCCTTGTCCCTGAGGTGTCCAGACCCAGCAGGCAAATCCTCTCCGGTGTGCAAGATATGTGACTCACCCTCCTCTGGCTCAGCTTCTTCCTCCTCAGGATGTCGCTTTCTCTCTTCTCTGAGCCTTCTGCTCTTTGCAGGACAAGCTTTCAGGACAAGGACAAGTGTTGAGCTCCTTTCTGCTCCTGGCTTTTTCCCACAAGAACAAGGATCAGTTCCAAGCTCCTTTCTCCCTGCAGGACATCACTTTTCTCACATCCCTTCCCTTGCACTCACGTCTTATTCAGATCGCTTTCTCGGTCTCGGCTCATGCGAACCTTCTCCTCATTGGTCTACATCAGATGTGGGCAGGTCCAAAATGCAGCTTGTGGGAAATGCCACGAAATTCTGAGGGTACTTTCAATGTAGCCCCTGCCCCTCCTTTCATGCACCGAAGGCTGCGACAAGAGCTCCCGCTCCCTCTTGCACACAAGCATTCATTGTACAGTTCCCACTGTAACCTCCCTGCAAGATGTCGCACCCCACCATGCATGTGAAAAGCACCACACCATGTGCCACGAACATGCATGTGAGAATGGACACAGTCCCATGCGGTGAAGGTAATCCGATCGTCCCGAAAGATTAATGACCACAGACGGACCGAATGTGCCCAACCAAACAATGTGGCAAATGGAGTGAAATGAAGAGGGATACCGCCGGACTGAGGGACAACTGAACGGCCATGGGGTTGAAGGTAAGACTGATGGGGGTGAAGGAGGGATTGTAGAGATGAGGTTTGGTGAAATGGATTATTGGTGGATTGAGAAAGCAGAGGGGCAACGGACATATGGTGCAAAGGAAGGATTGTTGAAAGGAGCAGGGAAGGGGAGGGGGGGGCGTGGAGAGAGAAATGGACTGATGGAGTAAAGGAGGGACTGAAAGTAGCAGAGGGTGAAAGAACAGGCTGATGGGGGTTGAAAGTAGCAGAGGGTTTGGAATGGTCCCATGGGGTGAAGGAAGGTTGAAAGTAGCGGGGGGGGGGGGGGGGAAGAAAACATCACACGGGGAAACATGAACTAACCAATGCATGCCACCTGATCAAGCCTTAGACAAGGGGCCAATGACTATCTAAACAAAATAATGAAATAACTAATCCTAGGGTCACCAACTGTCCATGTATGCTCTCCCCAAGGGTAAGTTTCCAAAACCGTAACAAATATACAAGTATATATACATATGTACATGTCTACCTTCAGAAGCTTGGCAGCTCAGATTCATAATCATAAACACAGTGTGTTGTCTTTTACTGCTCAGTGTGCTATCTTTTACCAACATATAGTTGTAGCCATACGACCAGACCAGGAATGATCAAATCACGTGGGCCCTCAACTGGCCATGGCCGTCAGCAGGGTTCAATGTCCCCAAACCATGGTTACAGGCCTTGTGTTCCAATCCCTCATCAAAGGACATGAAGCCGACCAAGGGTGACATGCTCGCCTGGTGTGCCAGTCAAATGTATAACCGAGTGGCTGGTTATGACGCACCATACGTTACTTTACGAAATGCCAGTCGTTTTTACCCAATTATGGGTGCCGATCATGAAAACTCAACCACTCATGGAGCAAGAATGGAGGCCAGGCAGAAGTAACAGTTCATGGATTGTTATTAAAAATATAAACCAGAGCAAATTGTCAAAAAGCAATACACAATAAACAACAAGCAGTATTCCCTCGAATTACCCACAATGCAATCTCAAGCGACACAGATTTCTTAACAGTTCTTGTCTTATGGCCCATTCACACACTTGACAAGAACATAGTACAGGGAATAGAAATAACAAACAATACCGAGAGGTCGCTTTCAAACCTGGAGGCAAGCTGTGCAGGAGTCCTGGAGCAGAATTCTCGGGAGCTCTCTGGTGCAAAATGCCGTAAAAAAAAAAATAAAAAACTCAAGCTCTGGAATTGCAGCACCCTCAAAGCCCCAATTGCTTTGGGAAAATAAATGTTCACAGCTTTGGTATACTCAGCAACTCTTTCTGTCAATCTGAGATGCTCTCCTCCAGCGTTATTATCCTCTCTGAGCCTTTACGTCTCTCTCAAAAGCAGCTGCATCCCAACTGTGGCTCTCTGCATCAGCTGCCTCACCAACTTTGCCCCTCTGCATAAACTGTGTCACCAACAATCCTCCATAATAGATCCCCCTCTTTTCCACATCTCACCTGTGAATGGAGAGAATAACTAATTATCTCTCGCTTAATCAATTAAACCCAGGTGGTATTATTAAACCCAAACAATTAAACCCAAACCCAGCCCGTATTATTTAAATAAATCGACTCCTCCCATGTTCTTATAGCCAAAGAAGCTGCATAAAGCAACCATGAAGGGCTACCCAGGGTAAGCCCTTTGCAATTTCAAACCCTTCTCAAAGTTCCTCCACAGGTGTAAAGATATTTACAAAGACGTACACACATGATAATCCCAATGTTACACACACGCTCAGCTGCCAGACCGGTTTAATCGCTTGTTGGTGATTCATCAGCGTCAGCACAGACAGAGATGCATACCAACTGTGGAGGATCTCTGGGAAGGGTTTGAAACAGCAAAGGGCTTACCTTGGGTAGCCTTTCATGGTTGCTTTATGCAGCTTCTTTGGCGAGAACAACATGGGAGGAGTCGATTAATTTATATAATCCTAGCCACCTGGGTTTAATTGATTAGGTAAGAGCTAATTGGTTATTCCCTCCATTCACAGGTGAGATTTGTGGGTGGGTTTTTGTTTGACATTTATACATTGACTGCTTTTGACGTTTACACGTGGTACATTCTTGGGAGCCTGCATGCAATGGAAATATATGAACAGCTTCCAATAAGTGAAAAACTGGAATAAAAAAAAAAGAAATCAAGTTTCTCGAGGGTTCTTAAACAAAAGGAAAAGAAAGCACAACAACATCTCGACAAAAAATAAGACGTCATGGCAAATAAGTGCAGTGCACCCCCTTTGGGAATGAGATGAATGATTTTCCATTGCTCTCTATCCCACTGCTCTACTTTATGTATTATATCTTCCAAAGTTTTCCCCCTCTCCTTCATCCCAAGTGTTTTCAATAGATTTAATTGCCTCTAATACCCACAAGAAAGCAGGCACTTAAAAGCGTTTATATTTTATTCATTCAAGCAGTGCCATAAAGCACAAATGGGATCTGTAGGGCCTTCTAAGTTTGAGGGGTTTGAAAATGCAACGCATTAGGAGGCCGTGGGAAAATGTTGCAAAACATTTTTGTTTTCCAAAGGATAACAACGAATCGAATATACTGGTTTCAGAGAAAAATTATATTTGTTAACAGCTGTGAGTGTAACACCTCCCATGGTCACACACACACACACACACACACGATGTTATGTGGGCATTCATAAAGTACTAATATTTATAAATAACAAAAATATTATTCTTACTAATTATATATCCTTGTATGTTGAAAAAAATTATAACAACATTGATATTTCCTGGGACTATTTTCAGCATCTTGCTCTGACAACATTTTGAAGACCCCTGATTATATTGATATGCTGAATGGCTGTGACGCAGTAACACCTCAAGCTGCACAGATTGGAACCAAGATAGCTGCTGATGGTGTAAGCATCCTAAACGGGACGGTGAAACCATACAGTTTGATTAAAGGTCGTTAAATTTCCCTCATTTCATTGCAGACTTGCATCACAGTTTGGTGATGACACCCTTTCAGGGAAAATTGTGGACACCCAATGATCAGTGTAAATCTGGTTGAGGCAGTGTTGACGATAATGACCATCCTGGTTTGTGCCAGGCCATCCGGGGGAATCCGAGTAATGTAACGGAAGATGATCCAACAGTAGTGTGAGCTGGCAGGAAGGCCAAGAGATTTGCACACTCGCCTTTGAGCGGTATAGCCTGGGTTTGAATCCCAACCCAGCTAAAAACTGTCATGCTGGTGTCTCACAGGTGGGGTGAGGCATAAATGTTTCGTCCCTTGGATGGATGTGTAACTGGGTATCCGGTCTGCAGGCATTAGTTCGTGAACGATAAAGATCCCTTAAGGTATCCTTCGCGAAGACGCGAGCCAAGCCTGGTGTTGGCTTAAGATCTTAGGGTCTTGTGTTCAAGCCCGTCATGCCCTTTAAATACCACCAAGTGAGTTGACTGAGCCTGTCATCCTTCTGAGGAAGGCAAAATGAGTACCAGCTCACTGGTAACAGGGGTACTGCATCAGCGGCACAGCCGCACTTCCAGAAAATGATGCAGCCAGGGGCAGCAGACGAAACAACCAGGTGAGCTCTTGCTGAAAAACAGGTTATCAGTGTTTGAAATGTGGAAATATTACTCCACATCCAGGTTTGCATCATTTCAGAAAGGGCAAACTGCAGGACTTATTGGCTGCAGTAAAGAAACATGTAAATGTTTCTGGTGTGGATATCAAAAAGATATTGGAGGTGTTTGTGTTCTCGTCACAGAAAAAATTCTCCAAAAAGTGATGGAAGCAAAGCGATTAAGTCCCAGAATAATAACACTAAAATTATTATGGAAGAGGGCTGGCAGGATGGCCAAGAGGTACGTACACTCTCCTTGAATCTGTCTAGCCTGGGTTATAATCCCGACCAAGCGATAAACTGTCATCCTGGTGTGTCACAGGCAGGGCGATTCATCAATGTGTGGACCGTCCCTCGCATAAACAAATTCCTGCCCTAACCTACAGAGGGCATTACATCAGTGGGACAGTGGCACCCTCAGCCAATGATGCTACCAGCAGCCTTGTGCTGCATACGAAAGAAGATTATGGGGAAGAAATTTTGAATATTGTAAGCATGTATGCACCCCAAGCAAGTCTATGTGAAGAATAAAATAGATCATGTTTGGCCGAACAAGAAGATTTCGTTTGAGTAATAAACTTCAAAGAGGAAGTGATCATGGGTGGATAATTGAATGGACATGTCAGTGGGAAACTAAACGGATATAATGGTGTCCATGGCGGATTTGGATGTGGTGCAAGGAATGATGCAGAAGAAGCAATATTAGAATTGGTGGAAGTGATGTATATGGATGTCCTCAATACCTACTTCAATAAAACGACAGAACAACTTGATATTTATACAACTGGAATTTCAATGAGCCACAGTGAGTATATATTTGTGCGAATTTGAAATATTTGTGCGAATTATATTTGAGTATATATTTTAAAAGCGTCGACAAAAAAAGAAGGATGCAAGTCCTCATCGAGGACCCAGTCCCCAACTGCACTTTTAAAATTGGACGTGCAGATTTTGAATTTAAAGAAATAAATAAAATAGGTGGTGGTGGATATGGTAAAGTGTATAAAATAAATAAATAGATCAAGATGATATGTAGGTAGCGGTGATGGTAAAGTGTACATAAATAAATAAATTTATGAATTATAAATAAATAACGAGTAACTTGCGTAAACAAGGTCATGGAATCCATTATCACAGTGAATGCAAATCCTTACATTCCTCCAATAACTTAAATCAAATCTCCAATTCAGGTTCAGATCAGGTATCTACCTTCTACCTTGGACATGCTGCTCCAACTCTCCCAACAGTGGATGGAGGCCTGTGAAAACAAGAGAATAATTTCAAGATTTGACAAATGAGATGAAGTTTGTAACCTCTAAAGACGTAGATGGGATGTGGACTCAAATGAAAAATGTTTGGATAAAGACAGCCAACAATGTGTGTGGCATAACCACTGGCAGGTTTCAAAAAGAATGAGAAACATCGTGTTGGAATATTAGAATCCAAGAAGAGCTCAAAAACAAGAGAAAAGCTTAGAACAAGCAGCAAAAGTATTAAGATCCTCAAGATGAAGGTTATAAACGTTTGAGGAAGGAAATATAGAAGGAAAGAGTGATAGCAAAGAACAAAGTGTATGAAGAATGTGGAAAAGGCTCAACTACATCAGATGGGAAGAATAACATTTTCAAACAACAAAAAGAGCAACCAGAGATTGCAGACCCTCACCAGGGCTTTTGAGTGGTATATCTTTATGGGTTTTAGGGTAAATCCAATAGCTGCCAAACCATGTGATCTATGACATCACATGTGTGAACCTTTTGTTCCTCATGGACAGGCGGTCATCCGTGTGAAGTTTTGCTTCGATTTTT
>CM068967.1:68653065-68665629 GCA_035128595.1 Eptatretus atami
CACACCACGTGACATATGACGTCATAATTATTAAAACGTTCTACATGAGTCGTCACACCAATGGTGAAAACTTTGTCTCAAACCGACAAGCGGTTGCGGAGAAAAACACGAAAGTTGTGTGCAGACAAACAAACAAACGGACCCAAATGCAATACCCTCTCCACCGGTGAAGGTAAATATCCAGGCTGATGGTAAAGCCGCTGTCACACCTTGACGTTTTAGCCCAGCGTATGGCAACGTATCAAAATGTATGTAAAACGCTGGCGTACGCTGAACTATTGATGTTTTTTTCCAGTTTTGGGCGTATTCATAACGAGTTGGACATATGCATAACGTATTAGTAACGTACACAGAACGTTTCGATAACATATAGATAACTTATACCAACGAATGCTTAGCGTGTTGTCGGCGTTCACAACCTATGCCCAACGATAGTCTAACTTATGCAATAGCGCGCGGCGCGTATCGCCGACGATCAGGTGGCGTAGCCTATTAAAAGGCTGCGGCTCGACAATTCAAATCATAACTGCACTAGACATCGAAGTGTCAAGCCGCTGTCACACCTTGACGTTTTAGCCAGCGTATGCCAACGTATGAAAAATTTGCCGAATACGCTGGCATCACGTCGAATACGTTATGGGTAAGTTTTGTATACGTTAAGAGCATGCTGAAGCACGCTGGCATATGTCATAGTACGCCGAGTACGTCGACAAATTTTCAGCATGCTGAAAATTTTTCGACGTATGCCAGTGTATGACGCACACGTTCCGCATACGCTGACCACAAGCTGTAGGCATGTTATGCGATCGTTGACACACGTCAACACACGTTACTTGTAAGTTACTCATAAGTCGAAACACGTCGAGGTAATGTTTAGCGTACCCGAAACTTATTTCTAACCTATGAGTAACGTACTTTGAACCTATGTGTAACGTGCTTTGAACCTATGCGTAACGTATCTCCAACGCATATTGACGTCTTCCGGATGACCACAGAACTTACTGAACGTGTTACTAACTTACAGTACCATATAATGGCGTATTGGCAGCGTTTAGGGGAATTGGTATATAAAAATGGTTTCACAGGAGGAACCCGTCAGTGTTGCAGACTCCATGGTTTTTTTTTAATTATTATTATTTTTTCTTCGGCATGACGGTGATGTTGACACTTCGATTTCTAGTGTGGTTATGATTTAAATCGTTGAGCGGCAGCCTATTAATTATATTATAACCGCACTAGAAATCGAAGTGTCAACATCACAGTCATGCCGAAGAAAAAAAATAATAAAACCATGGAGTCTGGAACACTGACGCTAAACATTACCTCGACGTGTTTCGACTTATGAGTAACTTACAAGTAACGTGTGTTGACGTGTGCAACGATCGCGTAACGTGCCTACAACACGTTACTCATATGTTAGAAATAAGTTTCGGGTATGCTATACATTACCTCGACGTGTTTCGACTTATGAGTAACTTACAAGTAACGTGTGTGACGTGTGTCAACGATCACGAAACGTGCCTACAACTTATGGCAGCGTATGCGGAATGTGTAGTCATACTCGCTGGCATACGTCGAAAATTTTTGAGCATGTTAAAATTTGTCGACGAGCTCTGCGTACTATGACGTATGCCAGCGTGCTCTTAAGGTATACAAAACTTACCCATAACGTATTCGACGTGTGCCAGCGTTTGACAAATTTTTCATACGTCAGCATACGCTGGCTAAATCGTCAAGGTGTGACAGCGGCTTAACGGATAGAAGAGACGTGGATGAAGTTAATCTGAAAAACGAAAACGAACATCTCCTTGTTAAAAAAGATGATATTGTATCGACAAGGAATGAAAAGCATGATTTGAAAAACTCTTGATTGAAGAAAATGAATTGGATAATGACCTGGACTGTAATAAAGTTGAAGGCCCAGAAGAAGAGTTGTGAACAAGAATTTGAATCATCTATTGAAAGTTTAAACAAAGGAGAGGCAGCGGCCGGTGGGTCCAACTGGATTCTTCGTCGAAATGGTCGAGGTCGCTGGAGTGATAGGAATCAAGTCGATTATGAAGTTGTGTGAAAAAGTTTGACAAGGAGTGATCCCTAAAGATTTGGGAGACAGTACGATTGTGCCACTGTTCAAGATGAAGGAAGACCCTTTATCATGTTCATTTTGGAGAACAAGAAGCAAAAGTACCTGTCCCCAGTGACGGGAAAAGTTTAAGTTGATCTCTAAATTTAAATTATAAATCATGGACTTTAAAAAGGTTAATTGTGTTGCATTCTGTTTCACTCTGAGCTACTTACTGTATACCACCCATCACAAAATCGTGGTGCAGCATCGGGCGGTGGAGGTTCGACTTGTCTAAAAAGAGTAAAATATCCTGCTTTCGAAATACAATTTCGCATCAGCATTATTCATGCCCATTGTCCCGTCATTTCAAAAGTGCATGTTGAGCTTTGCCAGCGTGCGCAGATTTTTAAACACTGGACAGGAAGCGGCCGCCATAAACAGGACACAGACGAACGCACGCACAGGCACCGCAGTTCACAATGTATATTCGATAAAAAAATAATCAAGCAAGTGTTGAAAGTTTTTGAATCCATAGGTGGTTGAAACAAGACGAAGAAAGATGTAAATCGAAACAACTAGTTTGGTTTTAATTCAAGAAGATGAACAACAGAAGATATTTATATCTTGAGGCAATGCCAAGAGAAGTATTTGGCAAAGTTGATAACATTTGGCAAAGAACTTCGACGGAGAAGACTTGGTTGGTATGATCATGTGCAACGAAGGTCAGAAGATTAACCTGTACAGAAAACTCGGAGTAGGAGGAAGAAACCCGAAAGGATGTCCAAAAAGAAGACATGGATTGAAACTGTCAGGAAAGAAATGGAATGTTTGGGTTTGAATGAAACTGAGGCAAGGAATGCAATCATTCAACTACTTTCTGAAATGGGCAAAACGGTTGATGGTATGTTTGTGCGTTTGTGTGTGTGTGTGTGTGTGTGTGTGTTTGACTGTGTGTGACTGTGTGTGACTGTGTGTGACTGTGTGTGTGACTGTGTGTGTGTCTGTGTGTGTGTGTGTGTGTATGTGACTGTGTGTGTGTGGACTGTCAGTGTGTGTGTGTGTTGTGTCAGTGTGTTGTGTGTGTCAGTGTGTGTGTGTGTCAGTGTGTGTGTTGTGTGGCTGTGCGTGTGTGCGCGGCGCGGCGTGTCTGTGTCTGTGTCTGTGTGTGTGTCTGTGTGTGTGTGTGTCACTGCGTCTGTGTGAGTGTGTCACTGCGTCTGTGTGAGTGTGTCACTGCGTCTGTGTGAGTGTGTCACTGCGTCTGTGTGAGTGTGTCACTGCGTCTGTGTGAGTGTTGTCACTGCGTCTGTGTGAGTGTGTCACTGCGTCGTGTGAGTGTGTCACTGCTCTGTGAGAGTGTGTCACTGCGTCTGTGTGAGTGTGTCACTGCGTCTTGTGTGAGTGTGTCACTGCATCTGTGTGAGTGTGGTCACTGCGTCTGTGTGAGTGTGTCACTGCAACTGTGTGTGTGTCACTTGCGTCTGTGTGAGTGTGTCATGCATCTGTGTGAGGTGTTCAACTGCAACTGTGTGTGTGTGTGTCACTCTGTGTGTGTCACTCTGTGTGTGTGTCCAGTTTTACTTGATCTAACGGCTAATTCTGCTCCTGATTCCTCCATCACATCTCTCAGGTAACAGAAACTTTTTGAACTTTTGGAAATTAAATTCTGAGTTCAGGATCATGTTTTAACCCTTCTTTAACATTAAATACCAACTCATCAGCGTACAATAACTCGCAACCCTTCATGTTAACAGCCATCTGGGTCTGCTTCCCAGAAACATCCAATTTTCTGTAAATTGTGTGTATAAGCAACTTTCACTTGCATTGCCTATTTTTCTCAATGCTGAAGTCGAGGCTCATAGAAAAGCAAAATGACAGAACTTGGTAGAAAACCAGATGGTCGGTAGAGAGCATGAATACTCTGATAAAAAAAAACAAATACAACACCTTTTGGGTCCTTTGAGTAAATTAATGTATATTCCTGATAACAAACCTCTTACTGCTTGAAATAATAATCATCAAATACACAAATCAGACCATTATTTCCATTGTTATAATCAACATACGTATTTCCCCACTTGGGATTCCATTGTGAAGATATTTTTTCCCACCTTGATCCAAAGGGACGACGAGACTAAAAGTGCAGTGGAACACAAAACAGTGAGTGACATGAACATCTCCAATGATGTTTCCATGAACCATTGGGTTCACTGGTAACGAATGGTGGTGGCCGAGTAGTGCCCAGGACACTGGATTGGTTTTCCAGAGGTTTCAGTGCAAATGCAGCAGAAGGTAGGAGGAAGAACAAGGGATTCGGATTCTAACTTTCAAGGCAAAAAACAAATCTCATCTCAGGATTATTAGCAATATTGTGATTGCATTTGTCAACATAAGTCAAACTGGCTCGATCACTCAATGGCCAGTTCACACATTGCAATCGACCACATCGTGATGGCAATTCGAGATGAGCAGAAATGGTAATACTGATAAAGAAGCAGCGCTGCCCCCAAAAACGCCCTTCGATAAATGGGGAAAACTGTGTAACCATTGTTGATAGAACACACACTGCTCAGTATAGTAAAAGTATGACAAATGGTAAATGGTAAAAAGTGAATCATTATACAAAGCAAACCTGGGAAGGAAAGTTGGACACTTAATGAATACACTTGCCAGGAGTTGTTACACACCTGACTTGTATTACCGTTCATTTATTATTAACTAGTTGCCTGGAGTCTGAAGACCACCAACGAAGCTGTCAAGCTGAAAACGCTACTACAGAGACAACATATGTGGAACGACCAGGAATTTTGTGGTGCGTATTCATTATTCGGCCTGGCAGGATGGTCGAGACGAGAGGTATGCATGGCTTGGAATCTCGGCTCAACAACAAACGGTTATCCTGGTGTTTCACATCAATGCGTGTGCCGTCCCTCGGATGGACATTAAACTGGGCGTCCCGTCTTCCAGCATTAGTTGGTGGATGTTAAAGATCGCACGGTGTCCTTCGCGAAGAGTGGGCGAGCATCCTGAACAAATTTCAATTTCCTGCCATAACTACTGCTGGGAAGGCAATGGCAAACCACTCAGTGCAACACTTGCCAAGAAACTGCTTCGGCAGCACCAACTCTCTAAACGGAGTACGGTACATCGGAGTCAGAAGATTCATCATTCATTCATTCATGTGCGACACGCTGCAGTTGCTGCATCATTGCCCGGAGCGCAGCGGTGCTGATGATGCTGAACTCCATGTACGTTAGGACAGGTATTTGGAATTTTATGACAACTGGCCTAATTTTCCTGGAAAGAAACCATGGTATCCTTAAAGTCCACCAAGTAATACCAGCAGATGGGTCCACAGCTTGATATCCGTCCAAAGTGCAGCGCACAAACACCAATCTGACAGTTTATAGTCAGGAAGAGATTGGAACTTCGACGACATATCAGAGGTAAGTGCGGTACCTCATGCCATACCTATCATCCTGTCGGAAATGTTGCACACACACAGTTATTGATTCTGCGTCATCGAAATAAACATCTTGGAAACTGGGGTTTATTGGCAACCCCAAACCTATTTTGAAGTCATTACTCATATAATATTGATAACAAGAGCGAGAATTGCTCTGCAATACATGTCCTCTCCCGGTGTGATATTTTCTCAGTCTAAAAAGGACATAACTTTGTGAAAAAAATTGACGAAATGCCCTGCAACTTGAACTTGATCTGTAGCTTATCATACTGAAGCCATGTACCAAGTTTCAGTTGAATATGTTAAAAGGTATGGGGGGAAAAGCCTGAAAAACTACAGGTGGGACGGACAGATGGACAGCAAACCTATCGTCCCCTCTAGATCTGGTGAAACCGGTAGAGGACTAATAACATGACAGCTCGACAACAAAATTCCAAAATATTTTCCACTATACTTCTTACAACTTGTAAGCAACATGCTTTGAGCAGCAGTTGATCATGCAATCAAAGTACGAATTCCCAGTGTGCATTAAGAAAACTGTGACGTCAGCATCTTACAGGCATAATCAATGATTTCAATTTTTGGGGACTTATAGTGGGGCAACTTAGCATAACAATTGTGCATTTTGTGAGGAAAGCACCAAATTTGGCACACTAGTAGCCTATCATATTATGAACAGATTTGGATATTGGGCCATCTCAAAATTTTTGATGGCAGAGGAAAATGGCTGCCACAGCCATCAGCGGCTGAATTTGAGATGGCCCAATGTCCAAATCTGTTCATAATATGATAGGCTACTAGTGTGCCAAATTTGGTGCTTTCCTCACAAAATGCACAATTGTTATGCTATATTTAGCTAAGTTGCCCCACTATTAAAAAAAAGCATGACGGACAATATATTTAAGTTGTGTTCTTTACCGTCTCAAGCCTTCATTCTCCAACGGTGACGAATAAATTGACCGTCTCTCTCCGTAAAACCTTTCTGCGGGTCTACAAACCGTACCGAAGGTATGGTCGAGTTGAAATGTCAGACTGCTCACCATATGCGAGAGTTACCGATGTGGCAGCAGAAGGATTACCTTTTTGGGATTCTTATTACCTTCCTTAGCAGTATATTACAGTTCTTTGAGCGAGTGCAAGCGTATAAAAGGAGCTTTTTCTTGCTCGTTCAAATGATAATTAACAGCAGAATGGAGATAGATTTAGTGGAGAAAAGGGGAATGGAGGGAGGGGATTGAAAAAAAAGGTCAAATGAATGTAGAGACAGACAGGAGAGGCACTGAAAGGTGTCCGCTAATGAATGCCACAGTATTTCGTGCTTCTTAATTGAACATCAAGTGGAGGCTGGAGGAGTGGAGATGCAAATTTTTGAGTACATTTCTGACTCACATGAAATGAGAAACACTCGGTTAAATAATTTGTACAATTTGTCTTTTATGTCTTTCAAAGAGTATTGTCTTGATGAAATTCTACTTGTGACGTATGCACAGACAGAGACACACACACACACGTGAGACAATTAGGACTGCAAATTCATCCCAGAACGATGCTGGAGATGGTAAGGAAGTTTGAAGGAAATGGCTTGGAGGTTTGGCATAACTCCAGCTCAGTGGGTGGCCAGAGAGAGATAGAGAGAGGGAGAGAGAAAGTGACACCCATGCCTCAAGGAGTCTCCCCTCTTATCAGCCTACAAGGTGTTGACATCAGTACCCATTGGGCACCGGTCAATGGCGTGCAATGCTCAGGCATAGCGACAGTCTAGGCAAATGGACGGTGCTGATCTTGCCAAGCAACGTGGCCCAAATGACATGCCACCTTGCTTGCCACCACCCAGAGAAGATCATGTTGGAGGCCTCACCCCTCACCCAATGTACACTCGAGGTCCAGATCTTCCTCTTCCCTGCACCTGGCCCCACTCCACTCCTAGATGTGTAGGAAGGAGAAACACACCACAGAGCATGCCATGAGACACAGTCTGGTCACATCGATTGGTGGGACGACTGAAGCAGCTCCCCCTTACCAGGTCCCCACCCAATTATACATGGGTGACAGGACGAGACATTCTTACCCTATCTATTCCAAAATAGACAAGGGTCACCTCTTCTGATGAGCCATACACCAGACACTTCTCCCGATCACATGTCTTCAATACATCTTCAAAATGTCCGAATAACAATTGGAAACACATCCAGAACTCAGGCCTTAAATTAACGACAGAACACCTCCCCTATAAATGTAACAATATATTCAGCATTATGCCACTCAACGGACGAAATATCACACTCATACACAAAATATTGGCAAGAGGAATGATTCACACCTTTTTATTCTTAACAAAATTGAGGCTCATGTTAGGGAAAGGGGACAAAGTGTATGCACTGACAGTGGGGAAACAGTTGAACAATAAGCAAGGGAATTGACCAGAAGAGAGAGAGAGAGAGAGAGAGAGAGAGAGAGAGAGAGAGAGAGAGAGAGAGAGAGAGAGAGAGAGAGAGAGATGAGGTGAGCAATACAGAAATCCACGAGTAGGAAGTTTGAACTAAGAGGGGTTAACGTTAATGGGGGTAACAATGATTTAGGGTAAGCACAGAGGATGACATGAGATGATGGTGCAACACCTGCTTGAAGCCCTGGAGGAAAGAATGGGATAGAACAATCTCAGAAAGAGGTTTTCGCAGATGGGAGAAAAGAGGAACAAAAGATTTTAGATGTGCATTCAGCCTGGGTCTGAGTACTTATCCAGGAGAAGTTATCTGGAAGAACACATTAAATCTGGAGTTTCTGGGAGCATTAGAGGGCTGCGAGAGCACATTGATCTAGACCAGAGGAAAAACAGAGGCCACTGGCTTGCCTGCAATGTTACAACAAAAAGTCCTTGTCCATCATCCTCATAACAGGAGATTCCAATAAACATTGAAAGCTTTTGATTCCACAGAATCCAGGAGAGACATGTGATGCTTGGGCCCCAGCCCCTAGGAGAGGGCAGGACTCCATTGAGATATTGACAAGGACCTTGTAAATTGTATTTCTGATTTTTCAAGGAAAGAGTTGGAACGACTTGAGTATCCCCAGTCAAGATTAGTTGGGAGTACTGCAGCTTCTGTCTGCCTGTCAGTGTGATGGGTATGCTCTCTGACACAATATGAAGTCGTCTGAAGAAAGGAAGACAGGGTTTTCTAGAGCATAAGAGAGGTCATTTAAGAAAACGACAAGACTGGGCACACGACTCTCCCTTGTAGCATTCCAGTGTCCACTCAGCTACTGGAAGAGGAGACGAGAAGTCATGGTGACTTGTATTCCTACATTGAAGTTCAAGAGACTGAAAGTCACATTGACGGTGTAGAGGAAGTCAAATACTTAGGTATGAAGGTGACTGGGTTGCCACAAGCACATCGTTTTGGATGAAAATGTTTTGAATCAATCGGATGAAAATTAAGGATTTTAGAAATACAACCTTAGTTGTTGACCTTGGGCCTATATTGACCTTTTGATCGATGTTGACCGCAAAAATAATTCGGGGTTGAATTCAGTGACCTGATATGCAAATCATGTTCAAATTTCTAGTCAAACGGATGAAAATTGAGGATTTTAGAAATTTGACAAATTTGTTGACCTTGGCCTATGTTGACCTTTTGACCTCAAAAACAATAAGCTTCTTGCTTATGATGAACTCTACCATGTGGTTAAGTTTTGTGAAGATTGGTTTAAAATTGTGATATCTTGTCAATGAACATAAAAACAAACAGACAACCAAACAGACAGACAGACAGACAGACAGACAGAATAATGCCAGGTATGAAGAAAATCATGCAAATTACGTCACCGTCACCTTGACCTTTGACATATCGGGTGAAAAAACTGACAGCCTCACTTTTGTCCTAAAAATCCTCTGCTAAAGTTTGACGAAAACAGCTGAAAGCGTTCGTGAGTTATCGCACTCACAAACATACATTAATGCAAACATACAAACAAATGAGACAGACTGACATATGACGAAAATTTTCAATTTGTGACAAATTTGTTGACCCAAAATTTTCAATTTTCGTCATAACAAGAAAGATGTCATGCATAGCATGCACGGTACTTGTGAAATCCAAATCAACAATAGTTGCCGTGGAAACAGAAATTTGGTAATTTTGAAAATTTGACCTATCAAGTGTCTTCGATGATTGAATGTTATGCATCAGAAATTTGGTTTATACCTTTTCTATTCACGGTCAAATCTGTGTTTTTCATGTTTCAGATAGCCTTTACCTTTGACCAAGTTTGACCAGAATTTCCTCACAGATACTGCACATACATACACATAACTGTGCAAGTTTCATTTTGGTATCTTGAAAAATTATTTCTTTTTCTTCTTCTTGGATATGGCAACTTGGCTGCCAGGTAGCTATCATTTTGTTGGGGCACAACTATGCTGCTGATGCTGTGCCCCGAACCAGTACAAAGGCAATCATTTCACCAACCTCAGAAGGATGACAGGGTCCTGAGTTTGAGCCCTGTTGGCTGCTGAATTAACATGAGGTGGGGTTGACTCAGCCTCAGATCTCAAGTCAGCCACCATAACCACTAAGCCAACACCAAGCTTTTGAAAAATTACTGAGGTATGGTGATAATAATTTCACAAAAAGTCATTTTGAATATAATGGGGTGAAATTGTTGTCATGGAAACCATTGATATATCATAAAAGCTAAATTAATCATTCTGATTTTTGGTGAACCAGGGCTGTGAACTAATATGTAAATCCTGTTCAACTTTCAAGTTAATAGGATGAAAATTGATTATTTTATGTGACCTTAAAAAAAAAAAATTGCGTGGTTTAAGGCCTCAAACTGTATAAGCCACGATGGATGTTCACAAATATATGGGGCGAATTTTTTTTTTCAAGCAAATTATGCATTTCATTACATGCTTGATATAAAAGCTCTTCAAGTCTATGAAGAATGAAGATGGATGGTTTAAAAATCGCGTTGAGAAAGCATTTTGAATGAATCTGGTTTGGTACAATGTGTGGATGGGGAGAGAGTGGGGAAAGGAGAGAGTGGGATGAGGAAAGAGTGGGGAGAGAGAGAGATGAAAAGAGGATAGAAGAGAGGAGGGAGAAGAGAGAGAAGGGGATCGAAGGGGAAGAGGAGATGGATGAGGAAAGAGTGCGATGAGGAAAGAGTGGGATGGGGAAAGAGTGGGATGGGGAAAGAGTGGGATGGGGAAGGAGAGAGAGTGGGATTGGGAAAGGAGAGAGAGTGGGATTGGGAAAGGAGAGAGAGTGGGATTGGGAAAGGAGAGAGAGTGGGATGGGGAAAGGAGGGAGGAGTGGGATGGGGAAAGAGAGAGAGTGGGAAGGGGAAGAGGAGAGAGAGTGGGATGGGGAAAGGAGAGAGAGTGGGATGGGGAAAGGAGGAGGAGAGTGGGAATGGGGAGAAGGAGGAGAGAGTGGGATGGGGAAAGGAGAGAGAGGTGGGATGGGAGGAGAGAGGAGAGTGGGATGGGGAAAGGAGAGAGAGAGAGTGGGATGGGGAAAGGAGAGAGAGAGTGGGAATGGGGAAAGGGAGAGAGAGAGAGTGGGATGGGGAAGGGAGAGAGAGAGAGTGGGATGGGGAAGGGAGAGAGAGAGAGTGGGATGGGGAAAGGAGAGAGAGAGAGATGGGATGGGAAGGAGAGAGAGAGAGTGGGATGAGGGGAAAGGAGAGAGAGAGAGTGGGATGGGGAAAGGAGGAGAGAGTGGGGATGGGGAGAGAGAGAGAGAGAGATGGGAGAGAGAGAGATGGGGAGAGAGAGAGAGAGAGAGAGAGAGAGAGAGAGAGAGAGATGGGGAGAGAGAGAAGATGGGAGAGAGAGATGGGGAGGAGATGGGGGGAAGAAGATGGGGGGAGAGAGATGGGGGGAGAGAAGATGGGGGAGAGAGATTGGGGGAGAGAGATGGGGAGGGAGGAGATGGGGGGAGAGAGGATGGGGGAGAGAGATGGGGGGAGAGAGATGAGGAGAGAGAGATGGGGGAGAGAGAGGAGAGAGAGATGGGGAGAGAGAGGAGAAGAGAGAGAAGTTGGGGGAGAGAGAGAGAGAGAGGAGTAGGGGGTGGGGAGAGAGAAGAGAGTGGGGAGAGAGAGAGAGAGAGTGGGGAGAGAGAGAGAGAGAGAGTGGGGAGAGAGAGAGAGTGGGGAGAGAGAGGGGGAGAGAGAGAGAGCGGGGAGAGAGAGAGAGGGGAGAGAGAGATGAGAGGCGAGGAGAGAGACGGGGAGAGAGAGTGGGGGAGAGACCATCCAGAGAGAGTGGGATGGGGAAAGGGGAGAGGAGAGAGAGAGTGGATGGGAGAGAAGAGAGGAGAGGTGGGATGGAGAGAGGAGAGAGAGAGTAGTGGGAGGAGAGAGAGAGAGAGAGAGAGGAGAGAGAGGGGGGAGAGAGAGAGAGAGAGAGGTGGGGGAGAGAGAGAGAGAGAGTGGGGGAGAGAGAGAGAGAGAGTGGGGGAAGAGAGAGAGGAGAGAGTGGGGGAGAGAGAGAGAGAGTGGGGAGAGAGAGAGAGAGAGTGGGGGGAGAGGAGAGAGAGAGAGAGTGGGGGAGAGAGAGAGAGAGAGAGTGGGAGAGAGAGAGAAGAGAGAGAGAGGGAGAGAAGGGAGAAGAGAGAGTGGGGAGAGAGGGGAGAGAGAGAGGGGGGAGAGAGTGGGGGGGAGAGAGAGAGAGAGAGAGAGAGAGTGGGGGAGAGAGTGGGGGAGAGAGGAGAGTGGGGGGAGAAGAGGAGAGAGAAGAGTGGGAGAGGGGAAGGAGAGAAGAGAGAGAGTGGGGGAGAGAAGAGGAGAAGGGGGGGGGGGGGGGGGGGGGGGGGAGGGGGAGAGAGAGAGGAGGGTGGGGAGAGAGAGAGGGGGGTGAGAGAGAGAGTGGGAGAGAGAGAGAGAGAGGGAGAAGAGAGAGAGTGGGGGGGAGAGAGGAGAGAGAGGGTGGGGGAGAGAGAGAGGAGAGAGAGTGAGAGATGGGGGGGTGGGGGAGAGATGAGAGTGGGGAGAGAGAGAG
This sequence comes from Eptatretus atami, assembly GCA_035128595.1. Classification (NCBI taxonomy): domain Eukaryota; kingdom Metazoa; phylum Chordata; class Myxini; order Myxiniformes; family Myxinidae; genus Eptatretus; species Eptatretus atami. The sequence goes on from CM068967.1 coordinate 68,665,603, forward strand.
AGGAGAGAGAGAGAGAGAGAAGAGTGG
>CM068967.1:68669363-68685973 GCA_035128595.1 Eptatretus atami
GGGAGAGAGAGAGAGGAGTGGAGGAGAGGGAGAGAGAGAGAGAGAGTGGGGGAGAGAGAGAGACGAGTGGGGAGGGGCATGGTGAGAGGAGAGGGAACGAGAGAGAAGAGGGTGAGGAGAGAGAGAGGGGGAGAGAGAGAATGAGAAGGGGAGAGAGAGAAGGAGAGAAGGGGGAAGGAGGAGAGAGAGTGGGGGAGAGATAGAGAGAGTGGGGATGGGAAAGGAGAGAGAGTGGGATGGGGAAAGGAGAGAGGAGAGAGAGTGGGATGGGGAAGAGAGAGAGAGAGTGGGATGGGAGAGAGAGAGAGAGAGAGAGTGGGATGGAGAGAGAGAGAGAGAGAGAGTGGGGATGGAGAGAGAGAGAGAGAGTTGATGGGAGAGAGAGAGAGAGAGTGAGGGGAGAGAGAGAGAGAGGGGAGAGAGAAGAGAGAGAGAGAGAGAGAGAAGAGAGAGGAGAGAGATGAGAGGAGAGAGAGAGGGAGAGGAGAGTGGGTGGGGAGAGAGAGAGAGAGAGAGTGGGAGAGAGAGAGAGAGGAGAGTGGGGAGAAGAGAGAGAGAGTGGGGGAGAGAGAGAGAGAGAGAGTGGAGAGAGAGAGAGAGAGAGTTGGGGAGAGAGAGAGAGAGTGGGGAGAGAGAGAGGAGGGAGAGAGAGAGGAGGGGGAGAGAGAGGAGATGGGAGGAGAGAGAGAGTGGTGAGAGAGAGAGAGATGGGGAGAGAGAGGGAGAAGAGAGAGAGTTGGGGGAGAGAGGAGAGGGAGAGAGAGAGAGTGGGGAGAAGTGGGGGAGAGAGTGAGAGTGTGGGAAGAGAGAGAGAGAGAAGTGGGGAGAGAGAGAGGGAGAGAGAGAGAGAGTGGGGAGAGAGAGAAGAAGAGAGTGGGGGGGAGAGAGAGGAGAGAGAGAGAGAGAGAGGGGGAGAGAGAGAGTGGTGGGAGAGAGAGAGAGAGAGAGGTAGAGGAGAGGAGGGGGAGAGAGGAGAGTAGATGAGAGGAGTGGGAGAGGGAAAGGAGAGGAGAGTGGGGGAGGAGAGAGAGAGGAGAGTAGTGAGTGGAGAGAGAGAGAGAGAGAGTGGAGAGAGGAGAGAGAGAGAGAGAGAGTGAGGAGAGAGAGAGAGAGAGAGAGAGAGAGTGGGGGAGAGAGAGAGAGAGAGAGAGAGAGTGGGGGAGAGAGAGAGAGAGAGAGTGGGGGAGAGAGAGAGAGAGAGAGTGGGGGAGAGAGAGAGAGAGAGAGAGGGGGAGAGAGAGAGGTGAGAGAGAGAGAGAGAGAGTGGGGGAGAGAGAGTGGGGGAGAGAGAGAGTAGGGAGAGAGAGAGTGGGGGAGAGAGAGTGGGGAGAGAGGAGTGGGGGAGAGAAGAGTGGGGAGAGAGGAGTGGGGAGAGGGAGAGTGGGGGAGGAGAGAGTGGGGGAGGGAGAGAGTGGGAGAGAGAGAGTGGGGAGAGAGAGTGGGGGAGAGAGAGTGGGGGGAGAGAGAGATGGGGGAGAGAGAGTGGGGAGAGAGAGTGGGGGAGAGAGTGGGGAGAGAGAGTGGGGGGAGAGAGAGTGGGGAGAAAGAATGGGGAGAAAGAGTGGGGAGAAGAGTGGGGAGAAAGAGGGGAGAAAGAGTGGGGAGAAAGAGTGGGGAGAAAGAGTGGGGAGAAAGAGTGGGGAGAAAGTGGGAGAAAGAGGGGAGGAAAGAGTGGGGGAGAAAGAGTGGGAGAAAGAGTGGGGAGAAAGAGGGGGAGAAAGAGTGGGGAGAAAGAGTGGGAGAAAGAGTGGGAAGAAAAGTGGGGAGAAAGAGTGGGGAGAAAGAGTGGGGAGAAGAGTGGGGAGAAAGAGTGGGGAGAAAGAGTGGGAGAAAGAGTGGGGAGAAAGAGTGGGAGAAAGAGTGGGAGAGAGAGTGGGGAGAGAGAGTGGGAGAGCGAGCGAGCGGGAGAGAGAGCGGGGAGAGAGAAAGGGAAATAAAGGGGACAAAGGTGGGAAAGAGAGGGGAGAGAGGCAGGGGAAAGAAAGGAAAGAGGGGGGAGAGAAAGGGAAAAGAGGGGGGAAAGAAAGGGGAGAGGGGGAAAGGGGTGGAGAGGTTATCTGCATCACATTGAACTGATGTTTGCACAATATTATTGGTCACATTTTACATTTTACTGATATTCCATAGGCACTAGCTAGTAAGTAGTTAATAGACGTACTCACAGTCCAACGCACGTTCAAAATAGACATTACTCACATGGGTTGACCAAGGCTCCAATGTCCATCCAGGTCCACCCATCAACGACAGTTCACTGTCCACCCCATGTTTTTCAGTTTTAAATGCTGTAAATATATAGATATCAAGGCAATCAGCTGAAAATTTTATGTGACATTGACCTTGAAGTTTTGTGAAGATCGGATTAAAAATGTGACCTGGAGGTGATTGACAAACAGACAGACAGACAAACATAACAAGAAAGGCGTCGTGCACAGCATGACACTTGCAAAATCGAAATAAACAACAGCTGTCGTGGAAACAGGAATTTCGAAAATTTACCTATCAAGTGTTTTACATGATTGAATGTTATGCATAACAATTTTTGATGCATTTTCTAATTGCGGCCTAATAGGGGTTTGACATGTTTCAGATGGCTTTGACCTTTGACCAAGTTTGACCAACTTTTCCTCACCTATACTACACATATGTACAAATAATCTGTGTTAGTTCCAATTTGATATCCTGAAAAACTATTAAGATATGGTAATAATAAATTCACAAAAGGCCCATTTGATTGTAATGGGGTGAAATTGTTACCATGGAGACTGTCGACACGTTATAAAGGTTAAATCAATCGTTTTGATTTTTGGTTAAACAGGTCTGACCCAATATGCAAATCGTGTTAAAATTTCAAGTTGATGGGATGAAAATGGATGATTTAATGTGGCCTTGACCTTTGACTCTGAGCTTTTCACCTGTTGACCTCAAAAACAATTGACATCCAGCTTGTCCCTACCTCTACCAGGTGGTTAAATGTTTTGAAGATTGGAGTAATAATTTGACTGAAAGGCAATTGACAAACAGACAAATAAATAGACAAACATAATAACAGACCATCCATCCATCCATTGGGACCATACTCTGTGCAGAGCATTGGTGATGCCAAAGCAGTCTCCTTGGCTGTTGGGCACAATCCTGGATGGGTCGCCACTCCGACACAGGATACCAGCAAGCTCGCACTCATTTTGCCGACCTTGGAAGGATGACAGGTAGAGTCAACCACACCTGGTATTAATTCAACAGCCAAGGGGGATTTGAACTCAGGGTCCTCAGATCGCAAGCCCACCATCCTAACCATTAAGCCAATACCAGGCATATAACAGACCAGACCAACCAAAATATTTGCGAATCTTCGATTTCGCAACTAACAAAGAAACAAACAGACAAACAGGGGTGAGTGAATACATAATCTCCGTCCATCTTTGGTGGTAATGAGAAAGTGAATGTGCCATTTGAATGAGTCAATGAAACAATGTGTAAACTGTAAACAAACATTTATTTAATCAAAATGCCATACAGAAGAAATACAGCATAGATCTTCCTGCATCCAGCATCATACATCTAAGGTGAAATTTATAGCTCACTCATTCTGTGGAAGACTGCTGAAAGTGCAATTCTTTCCATACCATGTGATTGAATTGGTGGCTTTCTTCAAAGTTTGAACCAAAATATCACGAAGCAGCATAAGGGTGATACATACCTCAATCCAGCCAGTATTCAAGTAGAACTTGGTCCAAAACACCCTTTAAAGTGTTAAATTAATTTTCGATGTTTCTCTAATTGGATCACCATGCAATTCATTAAACTTGACATTCACAAAGACTATAAATGACGTGTTTCATTTGAATGAACTGGTCAAATATTGGATTATTAACTTCCAAAACTAATAAAAGAAAAAAAAAACTCAATCCTTCCCTATTTTGTACTCGCTGAGAACTTTTAATTGAATTGGTTTTGTGCAAATTTTACAATTCATATCTGTGCCCTTTGAGATGACAAAACTCTTTGAGCAGTTTGATTAATAACCATTTATTTTAACTTGGAGCAGCAGCTCAGTGTTATATTGGACAGCAAGTCACCGAGGTTGCAAAAGAGGTTGCCTTTGTAACAGAAGGCACTCACATCAAGTGGCCTGACAAATTACAAAATTTCCACCATTAGTTAGGGCTCAAAAAGCAAAGTTTCATGGGTTACACAGCGCCAATTATACAATGAACCATTAAATAACAGTCTGGATCAAAAGAGTCTCCACCTGATATTATATACAGCACATATATATTGTCGCGTGGTACGGCCAGTTATAACCGATCTTGCACGGATGGCCAAATGGTTACAGCGAGGAATTCGAGTTTTTGGCAGGAACCTTTCGTGCGCGCTGGAAATGCAAAGCAACAGGAGACTTGCCTGTGGATTTTGCGGGTTTAATCACCCGAACCAAAGAAAAAAAATCTACAAAATGCAGGAAATGCAACAATAAATAAAATAAATAAATGTTCAACAATTATGTATAAGGAATGGAATCAATCAAAAGCAAATATAAGGCACCAAGATACAAATAAGTAAAGGCCTAAATGGAGAGAGAAAGACAGAGACAGAGACAGAGACAGAGACAGACAATTTTATTTTCTGATGTAGATCTAAATGTGTTTGTACATCAATTTTGTATGGAATAAAGTGAGAGGTATCAGCATGCTTACTCCCATTTCTGCTTAATTTTGTCTCACAGTCTTCTTCTCATTTTCAAGAAGTTGAAGAGAGGAGAGGATACCAAGAAGTTTTTATTTTTCTTTCTAATTTCTTAATATTATAAAGAGGATTTCTTTGTTCCGAGAAAAAGGAAGAAAAGGGATTCATACCGTTATCATACATATTTATTGTGGATTTGTGACCCTGAAAAGGGCCGTTTGAGTTTGATGAAGCTTTTCAACTAAACCCGAAGAAATCTTCGTCAATGCTTTCCTCGTCGAAGACGGCATGTAACTCCTTGTCCAAATCAGGGTAAAGCAAGTCCCCATCACTGTCCACGTCGCTGTCACTGTCATTTGCAGCCTCCTCCTCCAAAATGATGTCATTCTCTGTCCAATCCATGTTGTTTGAGATGCAGCTTTTCAGAAATGCTCGCTTGATGATGTCCGACGGTATCTCCTCCCACACCTTGACGATCAAGCCGCAGATCATCAGAAGGTCGACCTTTCTCATCCTCCCACTCTTGGTATAGGTCTTTGCCCCACTCATCCAGTCGGACCAGCAGCGACATAGCCCGTCCTCGAATGGCTTGTTGATGGAGACATCGGGGGACTGCAGGAGCAATGTCAGCACACCTGGGTTGATGATGAGATTGGTGTCGTCGGTCTTGTGACAACTGAACGCATCCAGGAATAGCATGCTCCACCTGCAGCATTGAACTGACTTGATGGCATGCCATGAACCTGACCGCCCCCAGCCTGTTTACGGATGCACGAAAGTTTGTGCGCAAGCTTATTTGAGCTGGGTGCTCCATTATTAGACTCTCGCTATTGTCAATAATTCTTCTTTTTATGCGAGACCAGGTGTTCTTCTTCTTTTTTGTGTTTAATGGCGTTTTCAGAGCTGTGGGGCTCAATATATGCCACACACCTAAACTCTGGGTGTTGGTTTTTTTATTTATTTAATTTCTGCACACAGTTAATAAAACGCTGTACAAACTTAACCTGAACCGATTTTCAATATTTGAACAGTGGACTTGAGCTTAACAGAAATTCCGACTGTTAAAAAAGTGTACATTTGGAATATAATTGAAATTCAGCAGTGATCGTTTTTATGACTATTTTTTTTTTCTATATCCGTATATTAACCTGGAATTTAAATTCCAGATAACCTAAAATAAAATAAAAAGATTTATGAGGATTATCAACATCAAACAATCTCCACGGTTGGACGACTGCAAAAAGAAAGTCCAAAAGTGTGACATCACAGCCGTGCAGGAATAACACGCAGACCATACTTTTGATGAAGGTGGTGTGGGAATAAATCACCAGATCCAACATGCATCACAGTGTGAAAGTGTGAGGGAGCGTTGAGAGTGGGGTATTGAAACATCCACAAGAATTGTTGCAAAATCTATTTTTGTCCTACCTGTGTGAACGTTCTTTCACCTTTCACCGTGCCCATTTTCCACCTGTTACTTTCTGCTAAATTGTTAGTGTGTTGGCTTCTCAACCTTTGTTGCCTCATTCTTCCATGAGCATCGACCTCTGTGTTTAAAAAAACAGAAAAAACAATTCAATCCAATACTCCTACACTCTCTCCTGAGATTGACTCTTATAAAACCACAAGCCTGTGACAGTGATAGTGATATTAAACTTCAAGTATGCTTGAGTAGCTGCTTGACTGTCAGCAGACATAAACTGTAAAAATACTCCAGTGCCATCGCTGTTGTTGATGCAAAATGTCTCAATATAGCATTCCAGCATGCGTTTACCGTACATGGCAGAGGTCGTTGCCGTGAGAAAGATGTTTATGGCAGGGTCGTCATGGCGTGATGGACAAAATGTCAAACAATGTGCCTATGTACTATGAACTCAAAATGCACTTCACGTACATTGCATTTCTCTATGTAAGCTATTTCGACCTTCTTTATGGTGTGCTTTGATCATTGCCTCTCACACATCCCATGAACTCACTCTCGCAAATCCATCTTTTAAGTCACACTGCTCATAAAGACTCTAAAATATATTCCCACACACAAACTAATCAAGTCAGGGGATATGATGTGCTCATAGTTCATTATTTTATACGGATTGTATTAAGCAATTTCATCCGAGCGAATGATAAAATTAATTCAGAAACAGTTTGGATATTTATTTCCGATTATATTAACTTATCTGGAATTGGAATTTCAGATAAGGTATTGTCATTGTGCACCGTCTGTCTGTCTCCTATTTCGACTTCTCCAGCCAAATCGCTGGGCCAATCAGGCTGAAATTTGTCAGCAAGATTCCGTTCCTGACTGGTAATGGGGATTGCAAAGTTGTTCCAGCCACATGACTTGACGTAGGTCAAAATGGCGGACTTGGTCAATTACTTCAAAAATCTTCTTCTCCAGACCCACCATTCAGAATGCCACCAAATTTGGGATAAAACATTAGGCCAGGGTAGGCTGTTATATTGCGGAGGTCAATGCCAATCACGTGACCGAAAGTGTGCCAAAATGGTGGTGTAATAAATTATTGGGAAATCCATAAATTCCTTCATAAAAATCTTCTTCTCCGGACCCAGCATTCAGAATGCCACCAAATTTGGGATAAAACATTAGGCCAGGGTAGGCTGTTATATTGCGGAGGTCATGCCAATCACGTGACCGAAAGTGTGCCAAAACGGTGGTGTAATAAATTATTGGGAAAATCCATAAATTCCTTCATAAAAATCTTCTTCTCTGGACCCAGCATTCAGAATGCCACCAAATTTGGGATAAAACATTAGGCCAGGGTAGGCTGTTATATTGCGGAGGTCATGCCAATCACGTGACGAAAGTGTGCCAAAACGGTGGTGTAATAAATTATTGGGAATCCATAAATTCCTTCATAAATCTCTTCTCCGACCCAGCATTCAGAATGCCACCAAATTTGGGATAAAACATTAGGCCAGGGTAGGCTGTTATATTGCGGAGGTCATGCCAATCACGTGACCAAAAGTGTGCCAAAATGGTGGTGTAAATAATTATTGGGAAAATCCATAAATTCCTTCATAAAATCTTCCTTTCTCACGGACCCACCAGTCAGAATGCTACCAAATTTGGGTTGCAGCATTAGGCCAGAGAACAGATAAGCTACAGGTCCAGTGGACCAATTTTTAGCCCCCATTGGATTTAGTCCAAAGCGGAGGCTTATGGATTTGGTCTCAATTTTCGTGTCCATGAGTGCGTGCACGTGTGTGTCCGCAACCATATCTCAGACATGTATGAACCGATTTAATTTGTACTTTAAAAAAAAGACAACACATGATGGTATACATATGCACGTCATTTTTTTTTCAACATCAGATCTAAGATGGCCGACTGGCGGATATTTTATTTGAGAAAAAAAAACCCGATGTCGAACATGTCCTCAATCATTTCTCGGGCATACATTTACCAATCTTATTCAAACTTGGCAAAGAGATAACGAATGATGGCTTTCATAAGCACTTCATGTTTTTTTCTAGATCAGATCCAAAATAGCAGACTAGCAGCTATTTTGTTACTTAAACGTGTCCCCAACCATTTCTTGGACATGCATGGTACAATTTTGTTCAAACTTAGCACAACCAGTCAACCACAGTAGATGAGAGCATACGAGTGCACCTCACGAAATTTTGCAATCTGATCAAAGATGGCTGACTGGTAGATTGGCAGCCATTTTAGCTGTAAAAATAAAATATAATAAAAAAACCCAGTGTTAAACACGTCCTCAAACATTTCTCAGACACGCATTTACCGATCTTGTTCAAACGTGGCACACAGATAATGAATAATAGCTAACATAATATGCACATCATTGTTTATTCAGATAGAATCCAAGATAGCCGACTGGGGGCAATTTTGTTATTTAAAAGTGTCCCCAAGCATTTCTCTGGACGTGCATGGTCAGATTTTGTTCAAACTTGGCAAATGTCACGTCACAAATGTTCCTGTATGTCACGTGACCACTCAAGTCAGTTGTGTATCCACATAATTCTTGAAAATATGGGCTAGCCCTTTAACTGCGCACTGCAAAATCACGAAAACCATGGGGGCTATGACATTTTATGTTTTTCCCTTCTTTTTTTTTTCTCTCTCCCTTTTATTATGGTACTGTCGTGATGGTGTGTGTACTTTGCCTTTGGGTATTGAAAACGTGTATATATATATATATATATATATATATATATATATATATATACACACACACAACAGTGTATATGTGAAAAACATTGTGAATTTGACCATGGCAAAAATTTCCCTGCTGGCCTACCATTTAACACGACATTATGTGTCTCTGAAGGAGCATTAAATGGGCTATAACAATAATACACTGATGCCAACACCACACCAAACCATCATTGATGGTTCTTGGGGTTAAAATTATTTATTTTCACAGTGGGAAGGATTCTGTATTTCCTGTTTTCTCTCGTATTCTTTATCAAAATCCTTTTGTAACATCAATATTTCTTCACTCGTTGTTGTAGAGATTTCCTATTATTATTATTATTATTATTCCTGATATCTTACTAAACCCACTGTTAACCACCCAATTTTAATTACCTTCAGAAGAAAGGCCTCCCTCAGCTCAGGCTGAGTATGTTAGGGATACTCACGTTGTTTGGCAACTGCGGATTGGTGAGCATGAACAGCACAGTGATCAGTCAGAAGAACAAGAAACAAGTCTTTAACTACTCGACCAGCCAGCTCGTTTGATCATCTTCCATGAATAAAACAAATGGTAAACCAAATTCTAAGACTCCTAATAGTCCAGGAGCAAGGACCTGAAAAAAATGAAATCGTTCAACACTCCCTACAGAAAAGGTTTGACTACTTGACAGAAGTGGCTAGAATAGACCCTATAGAACACCTCCAGGTAGTATGTGGTTTCAAATTGTGGTATCATTAAAATTCTACAGGCCATTATACATACAAGGGTACTTACCAGAGGGTCACTGTGGCTAGAAAATTTAGGGGAGGGTAACGTAAACGTGATATCTTTGTCGAGACTCAACCAATTTTCAATATTGAGGTATCATTGGCTTCGTGTTATAATTCTCTTTCAGAATATGTACAGAAATGTCGATATTCATTCAACTGTACAACCACAAGAGGTAAAAATCACAAACAAATCAAATATTATGAGCTTTTTATATTTTAGGCATCTTTTAGAGCATTACTAAGTTGTCAAGTCAAACTTTTCTGTCAGTGGGTGTTGAAACAATTGAATTTTCACAGGTTCCATGCTGCTGGACTAAAAAATGCTGTGTTAGTCTATTTTTTATGAAATTTCTTATGGACTAGATAAACTTAAAAAATATAATGTTCATGTTAATAATGATGGTAAAAGAGGCTGTGGGTTAACATAGTTGCTTTCTGTGTCATTCCAAGATTGAACATTCTGGAAAGATCCTACTAGCCAACTGAAGCAATGGCCAGTTCAAGAGTCAGGCAGGTAGGTGCAACTTTTACCTGTAAAGAGACAGAAGTTGACTAACTTTCACAAGTGCATAATTTGTCAGATGGATTCAAACGAGACACTGAGGAAAGCCCGAGATACCTCCATACAGACACTTGTTGCAGCACTGGAACTCCGACGAGATGAAGTATATGAACGTTTAAAATCAGATTTTGACAGTTTGGCAACCGCGGATGTTAAATGGCACTCAAATTGCAACGAAAAATGTGACAAGCAAAGAAAACCTGCGTTACATGCAGAGAAGAAGATCTGCATTCTCACCGACACCAGCAGAAGAATCTAAGATTGGCACACAATCTGAAACAAGTTTGACGGAGACCTCCAGAGGTATCCAGGTCCCAGTCAACGTCCACTGACTGGACTATGTGCCTCTTCTGCAAGAAGAAAACACACAGAAGGGTAAAGGAGATGACCATGGTCAGAACTTTCCAAGCCTGTAAACTGTTGTGCAAGCAGCGACCGCAAAGGGCGATGGGACATGTACGGACGACTGGTGCCTGTCAGTAACGATCTATGGCAGCAGAAGCTTTTTACCACAGAGCTTGCCATGCCTAATATATCAGCAAAGCTAATCTGCAGTATGCTGGCTTCCATGAAGGGAGACAAGAAACTTGTTACGATACGGCATTCAAGCAATTGGCTGAAGATATCTCTGCTGACCTGAATGGTGGAAGGCCTTTGATATGACAATTCTTCTGGACAGATACAATCATTTTCTGCGTGGACAGGAGTGGCAGTCAACAGCTACACTACCCAGCGACTCAAACTTCGACTAAAGAAACACTTTGGAGATGACATTGTCTTCCATAAGCCATATGATCTTAGTAAGTCCAATCTTTTGTACTCAAGCTCCATATCCTTCAAGATGTCATCAACTCTGCCTATCAGTGTAACACCGCAACAGCCACGGGTGTACCAAGAAAACAGCCACAACAGCGATGGATGATTGCGACAGGGTGAGTCTGCTGTACCGCCACTGCGAACTCATCAAGTCGGAGATCAATGAATGCCAAGGCATATCAGTCCGACACCTAATATCATGGATCTAACCCTGACAAAATCCAAATCTGTGATACCAGACAGTCTTTACTGGCTTACTACGCCTGGGTTATTGCCAATCCAGAAAAGGAAGAAGAAGATGAGTTTTCAGCACCAGAATGTAGCAACTCATCAGATGAAAGACGTGTTTTGAGGCTTGCTCAGGATGGTGTACACTGTGCGACTCATGCTAGAACTAACATGCCCAAGATGGTCCCTGGGAATTGCAGTTCGCCATATGATGAGGTCAAAACAGCTCATTACCATGCTGAGCAGAATGGGCCACTGTGCCTCCTACGATGATGTTGAGGCAACCGACACAAGCCTTGCACAGGAGATCCTAGCCAAGAGCGACATTCTTTGGTACGCGTATTGCCATCAAACATCTTTCCCCAGGCATCTTTGTCCAGGTGGCAGCAGACAATAATGACATGACTGAAGAGACTCTTGATGGAAAGAGGACAACTCATGCCACTACAGTAGTCCTCTATCAACGAGGGCACTTTGGTCCAGTCCCCGAGCCGAGGTCTATTCAGACCAGACAAAAAGGAAACGAACACTTGAATCCAAATAACTGTACATACTCTGATAGAGAATTATAATTAGGAAGCCAATTGATAACTCAATATTGAAAATTGGTTGAGTCTAGAGAAAGATATTCACGTTTACGTTACCCCTCCCCCTAAATTTTGCTAGCCCACATGACCCTCTTGGTAAGTACCCTTGGTATGTATAATGGCCTGTAGAATTTTAATGATACCACAATTTGAAACCACATACTACCTGGAGGTGTTCTATAGGGTCTATTCTACCACCCTATCAAGTCAAAACCTTTTCTGTAGGGAGTGTTTAACGAATTTCCTTATTGGCCTCATATGAGAAATGGTTGCTGGACTATAATGGAGATTGAACATAAATCACATGGAGAACAAAATCGATTGAAGATATCAATGTACATTCATAAATTACAAGGACAGTAAAGTAGACAATGGACGACTACTACAGGGATTTAAACCTGTGTTCCCAGGATCATTGAGCCACAGGTTCATACAGAAGCTGAAGAGCCAACCCAAATTCATAATTCCGTTATTTTTAGCAACCTTACCCTATGTGTTGTTACAACATCAGTGAGATGTTAAAATACAACTTTTGTCTGTGGGTTCACACAGAAGGTAGTGAGTGCCGCTGAGGTGGTGGTGGTATTATTTCAGGAGGTCCATTCAGCATTAATCGTCAGAATTCAACCGGTGGGAACTCTGGCAGGAGGTCTGTATTCTTCAGTGTGGTCTTATATTAAGTATTAATGGAGCAATCAATCTGTGTGTGGTGTCTCTCTCTCGTTCTGTCTCTGTTGAGTTGTGCAAAAAGGTCACCAATCGAAGGTGGAAGTCCTGCAAATTCAGAGGGGTTCAGGGGTTGAAGGTTCAAAACCACGGTGATGTGCAGTTCCCAGCTCAGGATCTTGATCGCCGTTAACTCAGCAATGAGTAAGCTGAAGGAATACTGCAGATTTCTCGAAAATTGATCATTATTTTTGGCGAAACATCTCTTGTTAAAGCTGTAGTTTCTATTTGTCGTAAATCCACTACGTCCTTTCTGCCTTTATCTCTCCCCAACCTTCCACTCCAATCCTTATCCTCTAGCTTGGTCAATCCAATCTGAGATCACTGATGATGTGTTGAGCTTTACAATCAAGTATTGGATTCAAGTGTCGCTTCTGCAAAGTATAGTCAAGTAGTATACGGAACAAACATGAAGTCTTGCCTTGAAAATTCCTGACAATGCCTGAAAGTAGAAAGAGCAAGTTTTTTATTACATGAAATTTTATTCTTCAAGCATTATTTTTATGGCAATGCATTTTGGTCCATGCATTATGATGCAAATTTCTTCCATTTGTTAAAAACAATGACATGCATATTCTTTTGTATACAACTAATTATTGATACAATATATGAGGCACAGATGGGAAGGACTGAGGCAGAGAAGCAGGAGTTCAGGGACAAAACTGGAGAGGATGATTGGAATGGTTGAGATGGAGTGATGCTGTGAATTGTGGAGAGACCTTAACATGCATGTGGGAGTAGCGGGGCTTGGGGAAGAGGATTGTGTTAAATTTGGATGGGGAATGAGGAATAGAGAAAGGCTAGAGCTGGTGGAGCTGGTGGTGGGAATAGTTTAGCCATAACTGTTTCATTCTTCTAGAAGCAGATTGCTTCCAGGATCGACAGCACAAACCTGAACTGAAATTGTTGGTAGTTAGGAAGCAACAGTTTGTGGAGGATCAAGGACTGTAAGGGGTGGTCGGAGAGCATGTCACATGCAGAAAAGGAAGGAAGTTAAGAGCAGGGGTCAAGATGCCAAAATGGGAGAAGTGCAGGGGCAATGTCACTGTCGAGTACTAGGAGAGGGTCACTGAAAGTATGAGGAACTTGGTGGTGAAGCCTTAGGTTTTGAGGAATGGAAGAAGTACAGAGGCATTTTAAGGGAATTGCACATATAAGTTTTGTATGAAAGAACATCCGAAAGGCGTACATCATCAAGAAATAGAAACTACGTATGGTAGATGGAGAGAGTAGTGAAGGCATTCAGTGATGAAAGAAGGTGGTTTGGAAGAGGATATAGAAGATAAAGAGAGATCGAGACAACCGGATACAGGGGAGATGCGCATGTATCGGCAAAAAGAGAAAGCTGCACCGAGGAGAGCTGTGGATGAGGCAAGGAATTATATGAAAGATGATGTGAACAGCAAGTTAGGAAGAGGATGGTGGGAAGAAGATTATTTATAAGCTTCCTCTTGAAAGGAATGAGGATAGCAAAGATGTGAAGGGAGAGGGGGAGTGTCAGTGATAAAAGATGGTGAAGGGAAGCGAGTGACAGAGAGGGGGGAGTATTGAAGTTATGGGAAAGCTTTTTAAACAGGTCATTCTGGATGGACCAACTTCCTCCATTTTGTAAAGTTTCAAACAAACACTCCTATCCATAAGAAAGGTAACAAAACTGATCTCTTCAACTAAGACATTTCAGCCTGCTCCCATCATAAGTAAAGTAACTGAAGTCCATCATTGTGGCTGACTCTTCTCAAACTCACTAATCTCTGAAAACCAGCTTGGCTTCCAACTTGGTGTACCACCTTAGATGTGTTTACTTCTTCTGACCCAGCAGAGGATAGATGCCTTGAATTGCAAGCAAGATGTTATGGCATCTCTCGCATATTTCTCATCATTGATACTGTCTGGCAGCCATCAAGATTCCCTGCTCAAAGTGGTTGTCTGATTTTCCTCGATGTACGGAAACTGTGGGTGGCCCTTGATGCTGTCATTTCCAATAATTTTCCCCTTCATGCAGGGCGTCCCAAAAGCAATGTGTTACTTATTGATCTTGACCAATTCATATATCTGATTGTCTTGAAAAACCAACTTTATCATTTTGCCCATTACTCCACCCTGTGGAGAATGGTACATAACTCTTAAAAGACTGGCCCCCTGTTGAATCCCTTTCATCAGATCCAGACATATAACCACCAAGTCAGCTTCTTTGGAACATGACATTCTACACCAGCAAAATCACACTGTCTCACATTCTCTCCATAAGGTAATCAAAACTACAAAATCTACCTTATGCGAGCAGCCGCTGGAAGAGGTGCAATCCTCTTGGCCTTCACTACCTGTGTCCAAAACCATGCATGGGAGGATCAGATCACGAAGCTAAGGGATTTACCATATGGGCATTCTCCATAGAGCTAAGGGAATACTCAGTAGCACGAAACTCATCATGATGTATAAGGCTTTCATAGAAGAGACTCTATGGACTATAGTTCCCTGCTCTCGGCTGATGCTCCTGATTCCAACCTTAAGTTGGCCGCCAAAGCCAGTCGCCGACTGGGCATCCTCCATCGTACACCTGAAGTCCTAATTTGCCACACCTGAACTAATATCCACATATAAGGCCTTCATCCGCAGCCTGATGAAATACTGCTCCCCACTTCGGGGTGGCTCCCCTGCCTCACACCTTTCTCTGCTTGATGCTGTGGCAACCAAGGCCTTCAAGTTTTATTGGATCACCCACAATGAAGCTGAGGCTCTATGGGTATCACTTTCCATCACAGACAGGTCAGTGGTTTCTGGTCTTCTACCAGCTCCTTTCTGGTCTTGCACTGTTTGCTCCTTCCATGCTTTGCCCCCCCCTCCCCCACCCACTCAGATTTCTGCAGGGCGCATACAGTCACCATCAATCCCTTTCGAGTGAAAATCTCAAAATCCGGGATCACTGCTCACCTCCCTCATAAATTTCTTTTTTCCCCCACCTGTTGAAGCAACTTCGACATTCCTTTCATTCTCATTCTTCCCTCCAGGTCTTTAAGACAGCTGTTCACTACCATCTCAGATTCATCCCCAATCAAAAACCATGATCTTTTCTACCCTCGTTAACACAAGCCCCCCACCCACCCCAAGCACCACTTCTTTCAAATTCCAGTTTATATTCCTGAGGAGTTTCCTTCTGTATCCATTCCTGTTCAACCCCATGCATCCTTCCTGCCCCTATTCCTCACACACCATTACTTGTCCAAGTCTCCCTCTATTTTGTCCTTAAACTCCACTGTTGGTGCCCCCACCCCCACCACCACACTTCCTCTCTTTCATTCCATTTGGCCTGTTGCATCCTGATCTAGTGTTCCAGCACTTCCACGAGCCTTGTCTCTGTGTATGCCTGGTGTTGGCTTTATGGTTGGGGTGGTGGGCTTGGGATCCTCGGGTCATGAGTTCAAATCCCACTCGGCTGTTGAATTAAATACCAGGTTGGGTTGATTCTGCCTGTCATCCTTCTGAGGTTGCAAAATGAGTGCCAGCTTGCTGGTATCCTGTGTCGGCAGTGGCGACCCATCCAGGATTGTGTCCAAATAGCCAGGACTGTTTAGACAGCATCAACGCTCTGCACAGAGTATGGTCCCAATGATGGGATGGATGTCTCTGTATACAAAAACAATTAAAATAATAAAAAATAAATCCCCTACAAGGAATGGAAAATAAGGCCTTCTCACCCTTTGGATTCTCAAACAGGGGCTGTCACTCCCACAGTTGTTGGGCTCTGTTTTAGGACAAGCTTTGCATCCTGGCGTAAGCTCCTCCTGTCTTCTCCTACCTCGGCTCTCACGAGCCCACTCCTGGTCCCATGCATTCTCAACAAACCCTCACTAGCTCACTGTCTTTAAGTCCATGCTGGATGCCCACCTGCATTTATTCACCAAACTGTGCAAATTGAATCGTCCCCCTGTGTTAGGTTGTTCTCATCTCCTAACTTCAGTCTTTCAAATGTGCCATTATCATTTCCTCAAGCACATTCACCATCATTTCTACACACACTGATCCTTTCCATTGTTTTCCTCTCCATGTATTGTTACTT
>CM068967.1:68692285-68733968 GCA_035128595.1 Eptatretus atami
TATATATATGCAGGGCATAAACAGGCCCCTTCCCCAACAAACCACAGTACCATCTATAAAAGGCACACACCAAACCAAGATTTTCTTTGGCACAGGCCTTTTGATGAAGACAAATGTGCAGTAGTTATCTACCGTATACACTTTATAACGGAACATTGTGCAACTTCAAACAGTACGTTCTCCAATAGATCAGGGATGTAACAACGAAACAACTTTAATCAGGACGATGATGTTAAACAAGGACTTAACTTTAGTACGTTGTTGCAGAGATGCATAGGAAGCCAAATGAACTGTACTCCAGTGGGTTGGAAGCAACCAGTGAAGGGCAAAGGTTATGAATAAGGGAGGAACCAACAGGCACAATGACACCACCAACAATACAAGACTCAGGCCTGTCAAAGTGGAGAAGACAACAACGAATTGGCAATATAGGCCAACAAGTTCCTCCATTAGCCTTAGATCACTGTAAGAAAGAAGCAATGTACACGTTCCCAATGATGTGTAACTTTAATATTTTTTCATGTAATAATGAAAAGTGATCTCGTGTCTGAAGAAAAAAATGTAATGAGATATGGATCAAAACAATTGGACAAATTTCTCCACGTTTTGGGCCACAGTGCAGATACATTATTACATCTGAAGAAAGCATGATATGACAAATTAACTAAAATCAAATCTGTATGTCAATATGCAAGACAAAACAATCATTTAATCAACTATAAATTCCGCAGGCCATATGTCACGCAATTTCCCATAAAATTGTCAAACGTTTAGATTATTCCTTCCTGCAAGTTCATAAGCAGCGTTTTCATTTCAACATGAACATCAAACTCTGTCAAAGAATCTTTGGATTAGCAAGATTACATATTTACTTGGTGTTTGTCAAAATATTTACATTTTACACAAATGTTTCCAGATTCTAAAATTAAGTGTCTAGTGCATTACATTCACTGTTCAGGAATATCCATTGCTTCAAAGTGGGCACTCAAACAAGCAGAATCGAGTGTGTCGATTTTGTGCATAAAAACGTGCACATAACTCAGTAAGCATCACACTTATGATCAAGCAATACCCCAAATATGTATATATATATATATATATATATATATATATATATACATATACATAACGTGGTTGCAAAAGGTATTGGTCCGGTACACAACTACGAGTAAATTTATTATTTGAGACGTGATAACAAAATAGATTAGAACAGCACTCGGTGGAGTGCAATATCTCTCACCAGGCTGAAAAATATTCCGTTTAGTATCCCACTGATAGGCCAAATCTGCATCCTGACCTAAACCAAAACCTAAACGGCTTGTTCTTGTCAACTACCCAACTCAACCACGAAGTTTTGTCATGATCCGTCCATGACTCTTTGAGATATCATGCGATATTTCGTTTTTGGGACCATCTCTCAATGGTGAAAAATCGCTTCAAAATTATTTTTGTTAATTCTCATCTGCGGATTCGGATCTTGATCCTCACCAAAATCTATTCAACTTGCCCTTTTCACACACCCAACTTGTCCACTAAATTTCGTCTGAATCCCTCTAACCTTTTGAGATCTCGGTCACAGACAAACAAACAAACAAGAAAGATGACATGCATTGCACGAAACTTGCAAAATCCAAAAAACAAATTTGACCTTAAAATATAATTGCTGGTATAATTCAATGATAAAATACACAAATACTCTGCAAATTTCAAGTCAAATGGATGAAAATTGACAATTTTAGAAATGACCATCAACTCTTTGGCCTATGTTGACCTTTTGGCCGATGTTGACTTCAAAAATACTTGTTCGTAGAATTCAGTGACCTGATATGCATATCCTCTTCAAATTTCAAGTCAATGGGATAAAAATTGAGGATTTTATAAATTGCACCTAAGTTGTTGACTTTTGGCATAAGCTGACCTTTTGGTCTATGTTGACCTCAAAATAATTGGGTGGTTGAATTCAATGACCTGAAATATCTACATCTTCTTCAAATTTCACGTCAATCAGATGAAAATTGAAGATTTTAGTAATCTAACCGAAGTTGACCTTTGGCCTATGTTTACCTCAAACATAATAGGTGGTTGAATTCAATGACCAAATATTCAACTCCTCTTCAAATTTCAAGTCAATTGGATGAAAATTGACAATTTCAGAAATTTGGCCAGTGTTGACCTTTTGGCCTATCCAAAGATGACCTCAAAAATAATTGGTGGTTTAATTCAGTGACCTAATATGCAAATCCTGTTCAAATTTGTCAATCGGATGAAAATTGAAGATTTTAGAAATTTGACGATTTTGTTGACCTTTTGACCTCAAAAACAATATGCTTCTTGCTTATGACGAACTCTACCAGGTGGTAAAGTTTCGTGAAGATTGGTTTAACGTTGTGACCTGTAGGTGATAAACCTAAAAACAGACAGACAACAAAAAGACGTCATGCAGAGCATGATACTAACAAAATCCACCACCCTCTCCAGTGGTTGCCATGGATACATCAAATATTCCATTTCATTAAGATTAAAATTGACCAATCTTAATCAAAGCTCAGGTCAATCGGATGAAAATTAATTATTTTTCAGATTGAAATTGATGATTTAGAAGTTTGACCTTGAGTTAACCTTTGATATTTTCACCTCAATAGATGGTTTCCCAATTCAATGATGAAATATGCAAATCCTGGTTAACTTTCAAGTCAATGATAAAAAATGACGATTTTAGAAAGTTGACCTCAAGATGACCTTTGACCTCAAATAAATCGGCTTCTCAGTTGAGACTATCTCTACAACTTGGGAAAGTTTCATGACGATTAATTTAGAATTGTGATCTGCAGGCAATTGACAACAAAACAGAAAAAAGACTCTACAGAGCATGATAGTTGCAAAATCCACCCCCGCCCCCCCCCTCAAAGGTTGCCATGGATACATCAAATTGTCCATTTTATTAAGATTAAAATTGACAATCTTAATCAAAGCTCAGGTCACTCGGATGAAAATTGATGATTTTAGAAGTTTGACTTGATTTGACCTTTTGACCTCAAAAATTGTTGGTTTCCATATTCAGTAATACACTATGCAATTGCTGTTTAATTTTCAAGTTAATCGGATGAAAATTAACGATTTTTCAGATAAAAATTGATTTTAGAAGTTTGATCTTGAGGTGACCTTTTGACCTCAAAAATAGTTGGTTTCCCAATTCAGTAACGCAATATGCAAATCGTGTTACAATATCGAGTCAATCGGTTGAAAAATTACGATTTTAGAAATTTGACCTCAACATCAATAGACTTCTCAGTTAAGACTACCTGTACAACTTGGTAAAGCTTCATGAAGATCGGTTTTAATTTGTGACCTGTAGGTGATTGACAAACAAAGACAGACAAACAGATAGAATACCAATAAGAAGACCGTGCAGAACACGATATTTTCAAAATCCATAAAACAAATTTGAACTCAAAAATAATTGGTTGGTTAAATTCAGTGGCCTGGTAGCAAATCCTCTTCAAATTTCAAGTCAATGGGATAAATATTGAGGATTTTAGAAAGACCACCTTAGTTGTTGACCTTTAGCCTAGGTTGACCTTTTGACCAATGTTGACCTCAAAAATAATTGGTGGTTGAGTTCAGTGAGCTGATCTGAAAATCCTGTTCAAATTTCTAGTCAGATGAAAATTGAGGATTTAAAATTTTTTACAAAAGTTGTTGACCTTTTGACCTTAAAAACAATAGGCTTCTTGCTTTTGACAAACTACCATGTGGTGAAGTTTCGTGAAGATCTTTTTAAAATTGTGACCTGCAGGCGATTGACAAACAGACAAACAGACAGAATAATAAAATCGACTGACCAATATATTTGAAAAATCTTCAATTTTCACATGTAACAGACAAACAAGGGTGAAAACATAACCTCCATCCACTTTCGGTGACGTAGGTAATCGTTAAAATATGAAACCAAATACACTTTCAAGGGATTCCCATCAACTTTTAAGGATATAACAATACATTATAATAATAGGAAAAATATAATCTGTCTTTACATGTAATCAAGAATCAGTGTGACCCCATTTTCCCTGTGCAGAATTCCTCAACTCCATTGGGACTGATAATTAGTTAATGGATTGTGATTGAGTCGATCTTTTCCCAACATTGTTGTAATCACTCCAAAATAGTCAGACTGCACACATAAATTCATCTCTCTCAAATGTATTCACCTTCATTTACTCTGTTACTAGCAAATACAACCCATCACTCACTGATGAGAATATTAAGGGGGTAGAAGAGAGGAGGGAGGATAGGATGAGGGAGAGAGAGGAGGGAGAGAGGAGGGAGTGGAGATAAGGAGGGTGGGGGTGTGAGGAAGAATGGGGGAGCAAGGAGGGTTGGGGGAGCGAAGGAAGTGAGGAGGGTTAGGGGAAGGAAGGCAGGCATAACGGGAGGGCAAGGGAAGGCAGTGAAAGGGAAGGGTCTGTTTGGACATAACTCTGCTTAGTTTAACAGATTCTCGAGGTTATGGCATGTGAGGAAATGAAATAAAGCCATGAACACTGGCGTCTCCAGGCATTTATAAGTATTGCAATGTATCCAGCTGTAGGTTTGATGTCGGTATGATGATATCAAATATGTCTGAATTGGACAAATGAACACTTTTTTTTTTAGCAGGTGTATTTGCAGTTTTACTGACCTGCTTCTACATTCACGGCCCCATTCTTTGCGTATGCACAGTTTTTCAAGGGCGTATTCATGGTTTTTCATGGGATTTGTTGTTGTACCCTGATGAATCATGAAACGCAGGGAACTCATCCTCCTTATTCCCACTGAAATAATGTCCCGACATTTGCGGATTCGACACTCGTGGCATTTTTCAGGAACGTAATCCCCGCCAATGTCAGGGTCTGACAGTATAGTATTAAATAAATGTTTTATTTATGTTTTGGTGACTCTAACATTGAAATAAAGCAAAGGTTGAATTTCAAAAACTGTTAATTACTATGCAGTATCTGATATATAATTGTTGAGGTCTTATCGTAATAACTTTAGGTGAAAAATTGCACAATTAGAAAATAAAAGAAACTCCAGTGTATTTCCCAGTCATTTATGTGGAGGCCATTCAAGATCAGCTGAAATGCATGTGACATTACATGTGTTTCACAGACAATCAGGGATAAACATGCCTGCTTCCAGGGAAGATACTGGGAATATGGGACTTTCTAATTGACACATGAATGCTGCAGACACCTTTTGCGCACGTGCTGTGTCCGTGTGTGTTGACACCGATTCAGGTCTGCTTGCTGGGCACTTTTAACCTGCCGTTGCTGGCACGAAGTCTGCAATTCAAATAGTCTTTTAAACATAATTTTCAGCATTTACATGAAAGAGTGGAAATTTAAGGATGGTTCACCATAATTGTTCTGTTCCTGAATGCAAATAGGACTCATGGCAATATTGGATATACTGTACAAGAAATACTATTTCCTGTTAATACAAGCTAGCGGCAGCAATGGATATATAAAACACACACACACAAGGTCAATTGTGCAGTAGCTATTCCTGAAATATGATACAATATAAAGGATTGTTGTAAATGATGTAAACCTCAAACCATAGTTCACTTACCTAAAGTAAGAACCTCAACCTATAAGCAAATGAATGGTTTTCCAACTGCACGGATCATCAGCTGGGCACCGCTCTTCCTCGAGGTTTCGATCCTCTCAGCCCAAAACCTCTCCAAACGGTGGATCCACAACCTCAGTCATGGATCCACATCAGATTACCTACATCAGTAAATCCATGACCTCACTTGCGTCCAGGGATCCAGTCAACCCATCAATGCAACATCACTGATCAGACTTTACTTGCTCGAGGATTTAATGTATCATCACATAGTTACAACTCCCATCACACATTCCATTGTATCATAATACATTCAATCATGCACATCTTACCTTAAATATAACATCACCCAACAAACACGACCATCCCACTCACCTCGGGATGAATCTGTTGTTCAATTATTCAAATGGTTATTTAATATGGATACAAACAAACAAACAAACACGACATAATAGTGACCGAAGCTTTTCGTGCTGCACTCCAGGGCAAAATCGCAGCAAATGAAGGAGGAAGTGAAGGCGCGTGCTTTATACGCAGGTCTCAATAAGGTAGACGCTGATTGGTTCAACCGTAATGACGTCACGGTTAATCCGAACGCCCATTGGTCGGCTCATCATCTTCACCTCGAGCTCCCATTGGCTGGAGCAGAGTTCGTCGATGATTACGTTTGCAACCACATCCTGGAGAGAGGGGGATGGGTTTCCCCTAAGGTCCATTCACCATTTGTTACCAAACTTCCCTTGATCTTTCCGTGCTGAAAGAGACACAGAGATCATACAAATTCCTTTTGACGACATAATATTGGATCGGTGTAAGGATGAAGGTTGCTCCAACATACGTAAATGAAACGAGCTCCGACCTCGGCTCAACATCCTGAACATATCTGCATTGTACTGGTCTACAGATAGGGTTGGCAACCAGATGCTGTGCAATGGCAGATGAAGCAGGTGCAGTGGCTGATCTGATCGGATCAAACAACACGTCTCTTTGGCGATTCGAAGAAAGATTGTGAGGGTTAGAACACAACCAGTGCGAGCATGTAGAAATATCCAGCAACCACCGGCCACTGTACCTCAGGTGCTTTTTCAAGTATTTTAAGATTCTTTTAGAAGCTTGATGAGCTATTTTAGGAAACAATCCTATCTCCCACACACGATGTACTTTATGATGCCCTGAACGCCGCCATTTCCTGTGGTTTCTACGCATGTACGCCGAGCATTCTGGCGCGAAATATGTCATATTGAAAGTCCCTGTTCACTAAAGTTACAGAGAATGCAAAATGATTCAGCTTTCACATTTGTAAAAAAAATTTAAAAAATGATAAGGATGAAATGTTGGAATTATTTATTTTATGTGCTTCATATATCACCGTTTGTTTGAAACCTGATACCAATGTTGCGTAAAGTAATACATTCTTACATTGTTTTAGCTAAGTGCTGCAGAGCAATGACATTCAATGGCTAGACATCCAATACAGTTTACTGTACAATACAATTTAAACAACAACATTGCTAACAAAGAACTGGTGAGTGATTCGACAGAAGAACCTCCAGGTTTCGACCTCCCCCGGAAACAGTGGTCTGCGCTCAACAGGATCCATACTCCCCATGCAAGGACATCACACCACCTCCACAAATGGTATTTCAAAGAGCCCAGCATGTGACTGTGGTCACCCAGATCAGACTATTCATCAGATCGTGAACGAGTCACCAACAGAAATTTGACGAAGGAATTTGGGCAATCCACCTACCAACAGACAGTGCGGTGACTTGGCTGTCCTACTTAGACGTAGATCTGTGAGTTAGTTATAAGTTGTCATACGCAAGATTAAACAATAAAATTACAATAATAACAATAAAATTGTACAAAGGGAATTGGCACAACAACCACACAAAAGTCACCATGAAAAGCATGTATTTGTGGTTAAAAGAAAAGACAATAACTGCTGAAGGTGGGGCAGACAAAGATAATAATGGAACCTATGTGAGTGAAAAGTAAATGTTTAAGTGAAAATAATATTGCGCCAAAATGCGACAAACTACGTAGTTCAGAGCGCACAAAATGTGACAAACTACGTAGTTCAGAGCGCACAAAATGCGACAAACTACGTAGTTCAGAGCGCACAAAATGCGACAAACTACGTAGTTCAGAGCGCACAAAATGCGACAAACTACGTAGTTCAGAGCGCACAAAATGCGACAAACTACGTAGTTCAGAGCGCATCGCTTCAAAGAAACTCATACAGAGGAAATGACCGATCATTATAACACTAAAGCGCTCAGAAAGGCTCCCAGACAAGCAGAGCTTTCACACATTAATATCGCTGCTCTAAAATTCGGATTCATTTTCCATGCTGTTTGAACAGGCAGCCTCGCAAGATCCAAGAAACACTGTGTTCACCACCAAATCAAATGATGAACATACCCAGCAATCGTATACACAAAATGGGCAACAGGGAAGCAAAGCCAGGAATGCATCAGTTCATTCCTTACACAAAGAAGAAGAGAAATAAAGTTGCACTGCGAACTATAACTATCGCTGATGCGGTTACAAACAAAATGGCAACAGCACAACAAAGTGAGAACAGGCAGTGTAGAAAAAAGGGGACTGAATCAATAAAAGACACTGATAAAGGGCAACCGATTTGTTCTCGGTGGCTTTTTTTATTTATTTATTTATTTTTACACCAGCTAAGAAGTGGAGGCTTTCAGGCTCCCGTGAGCAGGTAGCAGGTCGGTCGATGAAGCACATCGACACCCGTGTTGCCATCACACTACACACACAACTCCAAGCCAAGCGTGTCTTGTACTAATGATTAGCAAGCAGCTAAAAATTATCTGACCGATGTCAAACACCAAGGCACACTGTTCGAGGTGGGATTATAAAACGAGGAAAACGGCCTCTTAAGTTCAAGCTCAATGACAGATAAATCCATTGTAAGAACAGCCCCTATTAGGCTACCCACGTATCTTGAGTTGTTCATTGTTCTGCAAGAACTAGAGATGAAACTTTTCGAGATAGCCCATTGTAGCTCGTATATATGGTGATATCAGAACCGGTTATGTTTCATATTGCATCTTCTTTCATGGTAGTATCTATTTTAATCTATCACACTTCCCATGGATAAATCAGCTCAGTATCTATTCCACATAGTCATTGTACTGAATGAACTTATCATCTGCCTTCATGCTTCGTAACAAGTCTTTTGCATGTACTGTAGATGGTCCTTCCTAATCCCTTACTCGTACTCTTCCATGGATAAACATTAATGCGTTAACATTGTTGAGATAACAAAACTGTCCAACTCACTATTTCAAAAGCAACAGCAGGTTTGGAGATTTGGAACACCAAAATCCACAAATGTTGTCACAAAAAGTTCACTCGCTGCAACCTGAGAGGAGCCCCTTCTCAACCGATTTGTTCTTGACCAGTCATCACCATAAACCCAAAATTATTCTCAATCGAGGAACACCTGTTCTCAAGTAAGGGACTCTTCAGCCTCAGCACCACATATTTTCAGACAAATGTCCATGCTTTCAGCCACAGTCTCAACCAAAGGACCTCTCTGTGAGCCACATGACTGTTTATTTTCAAACTTAGGACCATGCTTATCAATCGAGGCTTTACCTGCATACATACCAACCATTATGATGAATATTTCGTATGCAGCCTGTAGTTGATTGGTTGCATCACTGCTGGGCAGTGATGCAGTGCCCTCTGTTTCTAGTAAAGCTGTTACTCATTTTGCCGAACACAGAAGGATGGCAGGCCAAGTCAACTCATCTGGTGTTATTTAACAGCATGACAGGGGCTCAAACTCAAGATCCTAAGATCTTAAGACAGCCACCTTACCCCGAAGATCTTAAGCCAGCCACCTTACCAGGCATACCAACCATTAATAGCAATGCCATTTTCAACCTTAGGGCTGCATATTCTCAATGTTAAAACCACCCATTTAAGCTGCGTGACAGCTTGTTTCCAATGGCAAGACAATCATCACCTTGAAGAAAGCCTCTCAGCCCGAGGGCCTCACTCTATTAACTTCAAGCTTGTCTCTTCTCATCTTTGGGACGATCCATTATCAACATTAGAACATTCCTCGCTGAAGGACATCCATTTTCAATTGTTAAGACAACCCTTTTTCAACCTGAGGACAGTCCCTCCAACAGCTGGCATTCCAACTCCAAAGTGGAAGCAGCATTTTGTTCCGCAGCAAGCAACTAATGAAGCGGGTGATTAAACAAGGAGCCACAATAGGCGAATTAAAAGCAATGCTCATTAGAACACCCACCAGACACAGGCCTAAAATGCAAATGTGCCAATCATTGCAGTGTTCTCGTTGTTTCAGACACCTTCCATTACAGATATGAAACTGCACATGACTTACCTAATTCCCCATAATCTATAGATTTGCCAACAAAATGATGAGCAGGGAACACATCTGGCAAGCAGCAACTCTGCATGGCAATCGTGCTCATTATCTCACAATGGGCACTGAATGGAAATGATAAAGTCGCTTTGTCTCAACAGCCGTCACTTCTCTTTGGGACAAATAAGCCTATTAATTATTACTGATAGTTTCCACTTTGTACAAATTATAAGGAAGACTTTACTGGCACTGTGAACTTCCGCCACTAGCTGAAAGTTCTGCTTCCACATTTTAAGACGGTAGACCTAACTTCTGGCCATGCTGAATCATACGATAATTCAAGGTGTGTGCATGTGCATGTGCATGTGTGTGCGTGCATGCGTGCGTGCGTGCGTGTGTGTGTGTGTGTGTTTGTGTGTGTTTTGACATATGCACTCCTGAACCTCTAAACAGAACAAGTTGAAAACTGGTAGATGTACTCGGGAGGTGCACCAGTGTATTTTGGGAGAAAAAAACAATAAATTCCTAGCCCCGTGGGTTTAGGGAGGATCCCAATTTTCTTTATGTACATGGAATCGTCCTTCCCTTTCTACAATGGCGTGATCTCAGATTATATCTGTATCTCCCGCGATGAGGCTGAGTCTTTTGGTCTCTCACTCTCTCTCACCGCAGGCAGGTCGGTGGTCTTTCTGTCTTCTACCGTCTCCTCTCAAGCCTCGCTCACCCCCCCCCCCCCCCCCTGCTTTGTCTGCTATATGTCCCACCCACATTTCTGCAGGGCGCTCAAGGTCTGCCAGCAACCCCCTTCTGGTAAAACGACCAAAATCAAGAATCACTGCTCACCTTCATTCTTTCATTCCTCTGTTTTCCTGCCTTTGGAACAAACTCCCACACACTCTTCAATCCTATTCTTCAGTCCAGGTCTTCAAAACAGCTGTTCACTACTATCTCCTTTCTTCCCCCATCCAAAACCATGATCTTTTCTACCCCCGTTAATCCACCTCAAACCCACCTCCTTCATATTCCCTGCTTTCCTTCCTGAAAGTCCCTGTAGTGTCCATCTTGTTTATCCCATGTACCCACCTCTCCCTTCCACAGATCTCCTCATGTCTCTATTCCCCACTGTTTTGTGCTTCCCTCTCCCATCCCTCTTGTCTCCCACTCCCATTGTTATACGTTCTGTGTGTTAGCTATTATACGAGCCTTCACATTGTATATATATTTAAAAAAATAATAAAAAAATTAAAAGGCTGGAGTTTCCCAAGGCAGTGTCTTGGACCCAGTCTTGTTCCTCATCTTCATCAATGATCTTTTTGAGTCCCTGAAAAATCCTGCCTATCTCTTTGCTGAAGTTTCCCGCTCTGCAGTATCATTTATCATCCTTCACACACGAAGTCAGCAGCTTCTTTCCTCTCTGGAGACTTTGATAGAATCAGGAGCTGGTCCAATACTTGGAATATGTCTTTCAACCCCGACAAATCCCACGCACTCAAAGTGTCTTTCCGAAAGGACAGTCTGGCAAGCCCTCCCATCAGCTTACGAAACAAATCACTCGAAGAGGTTGTCACTCAAACTTTTGGGCCACAACATCACCCATATAATCTTTCTTGGGCAGACCATATTTCCAAGATGGCTTCCAAAGCCAGCTGAGGCATCCTTCATCGTTACTTGGCCAAACTAAACTTTTGACAACCTACAAGGGCTTCATTCACAAAGTGATGGGGGTGCTGCTCTCCCCTTTGGGCTTGCACCCTTTCCTCACACCTTGACATGCTGGAATGCAAGGCCCTCCAAATCATTAGGATCACTGTTACTCTCACATCACAGACAGGTTGGTTGTCTCTCTGTATTTTACCACCTCCCTTTTTGTCTTGCACCCTCTGCCCTCTCTTTGCTCTGTCCCTCCCAGGTTTATGCAGGATCCATACAGTCTGCCAGGAACCCTCTTCCTGTTAAAGTCCCAAAATAGAGGCTCACTGCTCACCTCCACTCATCCATTTCTCTTTTCTCTCATCTGTGAAACCACCTTTCCCAGTCTCTTCAATGCTATTCTTCCCTCCAGGGCTTCAAAACAGCTGTTCACCATGACCTCAGGACATCCACACTCATTACGTCTTCTACCCTAAATGACCCCATTCTCAAGCACTCTTTTCCAGGTTATTGTGATTCCTCAACCCCCCCCCCACCCCTTTTTCCCTCACCTCTTTCCGTTTGTTCCTATTCTGGTTCATCCACACTTTCTGCTTCCTCTTCTTGCTGTGTCTCATTCAGATTGTGTGCAGCTTGTGCAGGGAGTTGACTCGTCCCCATGGATGTGTCCTTCTCCACCTCCCCTTGATCTCATTCTCATTCTCACTTCTACTCTGCTGTTGGTATTTCTCCCTTTCCACTCTGGTCCCTTCCATGAGCCTTGTTTATGTGTACAAGAAACGATAAAAGGAAAAATAATATAGCGCTTCTTGCGCTGCTCGTATATTGAATCTTGTACAAAAACAAAAATCATATCGTGCGGCTCCTGGTGGGAGGGAGTATTGCAAGGCATGTTAAAATGATATACCAATTCTGGGAGAATCAACCCATCCGTAATCATCAGGGAAGTTAACCCGTCTGTAATTATCGGGGGATTTAACCCGTCTGTAATCATCAGAGGAGTTAACCTATCTGTAATCATCAGGGGAGTTAACCCGTCTGTAATCATCAGGGGAGTTTTAACCCATCTGTAATCATCGGGGGATTAACCGTCTGTAATCATCAGGGGAGTTAACCCTATCTGTAATCATCAGGGGAGTTAACCCATCCGTAATCATCGGGGGAGTTAACCCGTCTGTAATCATCAGGGGAGTTAACCCGTCTGTAATCATCAGGGGAGTTAACCTATCTGTAATCATCAGGGAGTTAACCTATCTGTAATCATCAGGGGAGTTAACCTGTCTGTAATCATCAGGGGAGTTAACCCGTCCGTAATCATCGGGGGAGATAACCCATCCATAATTTTCTGGGGAGTTAACCCGTCTGTAATCATCGTGGGAGTTAACCCATCCGTTATCATGGTGGGAGTTAACCCATCCAAAATCATCGGGGAGTTAACCCGTCTGTAATCATCAGGGGAGTTAACCCCTCCAAATCATCGGGGAGTTAAACCATCCGTAATCATCGTTGGAGTTGACCCTCCATAATCATCGGGGAGTTAACCCATCCCTAATCATCGTGGAAGTTAACTCCTCTGTAATCATCGGGGAGTTGGCCCCTCCATAATCATCGTGGAAGTTAACTCGTCTGTAATCATCGGGGAGTTGACCCCTCCATAATCATCGGGGAGTTAAACCGTCCGTAATCATCGTTGGAGTTGACCCCTCCATAATATCGGGGAGTTAACCTATCTGTAATCATCGGGGAGTTAACCCGTCTGTAATCATCAGGGGAGTTAACCTACCTGTAATCATCAGGGGAGTTAACCCATCCGTAATCATCGGGGGAGTTAACCCGTCTGTAATCATCAGGGGAGTTAACCCGTCTGTAATCATCAGGGAGTTAACCTATCTGTAATCATCAGGGGAGTTAACCTATCTGTAATCATCAGGGGAGTTAACCTGTCTGTAATCATCAGGGGAGTTAACCCGTCTGTAATCATCAGGGGAGTTAACCCGTCCATAATCATCGTGGGAGTTAACCCATCCGTTATCATGGGGGAGTTAACCCGTCCATAATCATCGGGGAGTTAACCCGTCTGTAATCATCAGGGAGTTAACCCGTCTGTAATCATCAGGGGAGTTACCTGTCTGTAATCATCAGGGGAGTTAACCCGTCCATAATCATCGGGGGAGTTAACCCATCCATAATTTTCTGGGGAGTTAACCCGTCTGTAATCATCGTGGGTTAACCCATCCGTTATCATCGTGGGAGTTAACCCGTCCATAATCATCGGGGAGTTAACCCGTCTGTAATCATCAGGGGAGTTAACCTGTCTGTAATCATCAGGGGAGTTACCCATCCATAATCATCGGGGGAGTTAACCTGTCTGTAATCATCAGGGGATTAACCCATCCATAATCATCGGGGAGTTAACCTGTCTGTAATCATCAGGGGAGTTAACCCGTCCATAATCATCGGGGGAGTTAACCCATTAATAATTTTCTGGAGAGTTAACCCATCCGTTATCATTGTGGAGTTAACCCATCCGTTATCATCGTGGGAGTTAACCCGTCCATAATCATCGGGGAGTTGACTCATTTGTAATCATCGGGGGGTTAACCCATCCCTAATTATCATTGGAGTCGACCCTCCATAATCATCGTGGGAGTTAACCCCTCCATAATCATCAGGGGAGTTAAACCGTCCGTAATCATCGTTGGAGTTGACCCTCCATAATCATCGTGGAAGTTAACTCGTCTGTAATCATCGGGGAGTTGACCTCCATAATCATCGGGGAGTTAAACCATCCTAATCATCGTTGGAGTTGACCCCTCCATAATCATCGGGGAGTTAACCCATCCCTAATCATCGTCGAAGTTAACTCCTCTGTAATCATCGGGGAGTTGACCCCTCCATAATCATCGTGGAGTTAACTCGTCTGTAATCATCGGGGAGTTGACCCTCCATAATCATCGGGGAGTTAAACCGTCCGTAATCATCGTTGGAGTTGACCCCTCATAATCATCGGGGAGTTAACCCATCCCTAATCATCGTGGAAGTTACTCCTCTGTAATCATCGGGGGAGTTGACCCTCCATAATCATGCGTGGAAGTTAACTCGTCTGTAATCATCGGGGGAGTTGACCCCTCATAATCATCGGGGAGTTAAAAAACGTCCGTAATCATCGTTGAAGTTAACCTGTCCATAATCATCGGGGAAGATGACCTGTCCATCATCATCGGGGGAGTTAACCCGTTCCTAATCATCGTTGAAGTTGACCCAACCATATTCATTGGGGAGATGATCTGTCCGTAATCATCGGGGGAGTTTACCCATCCATCATCATCGGGGGAATTGACTCGTCTGTAATCATCGGGGGAGTTTACCCATCTGTAATCATCGGGTAAGTTAACCCATCCATAATTTTCTGGGGAGTCAATCCATCCGTAATTTTTGTGGGAATGATCCCGTTCATAATTATTGGGGGAGTTAACCCATCCGTAAGGACGTGCTCTTCACTTGTAGCTGTAACTGACAGACAATGATGTAACCAAGCTGCAGAGCAAGTCATCTATAACTTTCCAAAGGTTAGATAAATTACTTAACCATAAATTTCATAATTATTCACTGTTCCACCCTCTTCATTATCCCACTTGTAACCATCTTGATAATCAGCACAAGCATTAAAGTATGAAACATACGATTATAGATATTCATTTCCAATACTTGTAAAGACAAATCCTCTCAAAATTAGTCATCGTTAGCAAATGACTATTCGACCAAGATCAACAACTTTATCGGATTTCACAAAATCAACAATTTTCATACGATTGACTTGAAATTTGAAGAGGATTTATATTTCAGATCATTGAATTCAACCACCTATTATTTTTGAGGTCAACATAGAACAAAAGGTAAACATAGGTCAACAATTTAGGTTAGATTTCCAAAATCCTCAATTTTCATTCCATTGATGTGAAATTTGAAGAAGATTTATATTTTAGGTCACTGAATTCAACCACCAATTATTTTTGAGGTCAACGTCGACCAAAAGGTCAACATAGGCCCAAGATCAACAACTAAGGTGCTATTTCTAAAATACTCAATTTTCATCCAATTGAATTGAAATTTGAAGCGGATTTATATTTCAGATCACTGAATTCAACCACCTATTATTTTTGAGGTCAACATAGAACAAAAGGTAAACATAGGCCAAAAGGTCAACAACCTCTGTGAAATTTTTTTAATCCTCAATTTTCATCCAATTCATTTGGAATTTGAACAGGATTTGCATATCAGGTCACTGAATAAAACCAGCAATTATTTTTGAGGTCAACATCGGCCAAAAGGTCAACATAGGACAACAACTTAGGTTAGATTTCCAAAATCCTCAATTTTCATTCCATTGATATGAAACTTGAAGAAGATTTATATTTCAGGTCACTGAATTCAACCACCAATTATTTTTGAGGTCAACATCGGCCAAGAGGTCAACAACTGTAGGTGGAATTTCTAACATCCTCAATTTTCATTCGATTGACTTAAAATTTGAAGAGAATTTCATATTTGGTTTGAATTCAACAACCAATTATTGTTGTGGCCCATTTTGTTTTGGGGGATTTCGTAAGTATCATTCTCTGCACTACATTTTTCTTGTTTGTTTGTTTGTTTGTATGTCAATCGTCTGCAGGTCACAATTTTAAACCGATCTTCATGAAACTTCACAGAATGGTACTATTTATGCGCTGTCTCAAGTGCCGTTGTAGTTGAGTAATTTTACAAGGAATTACAAGGAATTTATGTACAGGAGGAGGCCATTCGGCCCATCATGCCCACACCACACCAATACAAGATTTTAATAAATCCATCGATACATCTTTCATTCGTGGTGCAGCCTTTTGGGCTGCTACACTGGTACTCATTTCGCTGATCTCAGAATAGTGCAGCAGATAACTGCAAAAATACTTGGTTTGTGATGCAAGCATGAAATTTGGCACAAATACTCTTTGAGGTCCACTTTTTTCAAAATTCCAAGATGGCGACCATTTTTCAAGATGGCCGCCATATGCACAGAAAATTCCTCTTCTGCAGCTAAATTTTTGAAACAAAACACAACATTAAGGGTGTAAACCAAAGTTTTTTGCGTCTAAGATTTTAGCATGATTATTCTTTGTAATGTAACACCTCACAGCATGGTTGTAACAAGATGGCATCCAAGATGTCTGCGCAAAACCAAAACAATGCTCATATTTCAGGAAATAATAGACATAGACTCATAATTTTTGGATCTATACCTAGGTTTTTGGGATCAACTAATTAGGTGGACATGGTTTTAGATTCCTAGTTCCATGCATACTGCTGAAACAAAGTGGGAGTCCAAGATGGCTGCCACAATAGCGTATAAACCATTGTTCACGAACTAGCGTTTGGAACAAAATCAAGATTTTTTTTTTTTTTTAAGGTTTACTAACTTGACAGATATGGTTCAGATATGGACAGAAAAATTCTTCCCATTTTGCAAAGGGAAAATCACCATGGATGGTTCGTCGTCATAGAGATGCTGAGGCCATGCTCATGCCGCATTTCTACCAGGCTTCTCTTCCTGAGAAGAAAAATAAATAAATAAATAACACCCCCTCTACTCAAACAGGTGAAAAGCTGTTAGACCTCACACCTGCAACTGCATAGAGTTGTGCAGCTCAGACCCAGTCTGTAGCACTCGCACCTCCCACGACAGCCTGATTTACTGCCGCATTTGGTCAATTGTTGCAACTTTGAGAAATGGGAGAGTTGGCTGTCCAGAAGACCTGCCATTCTTCACCAAATCACTGCCATCCCCAGTCAGCAGGGCTCTCTGCTTCTGGCTGACATTGGTTGCCTGGGCCCACACACAACCAGCCTGGTTGCAGCAGTCTGGTGTGTTGGAGCAGAGCTGCTCTGGTTGGTGGAATGGCCTCGTAAGGCCTCTGCTTTCTGGCAAACATGTCAAGCCTGGCCTCGTCCACAGTGGCAGCAGTGCTGACTGTCATACATCAGTATGACAAACTTCTCCAGTATCTCTAGGTCGCCATCTTCCACTGTGAGAGGGTACTGACTCAGTTTGGATTTTTTTTTCGATTTGATTTTTTTCATGGCCAGCGCCATTTTTTAACACAGTAGACAAAGAGAGTATTTGTGCCAAATTTCATGCTTGCATCACAAACCGAAGTATTCTAGGGGTATTTTGCAGTTATCTGCTGCACTAGAAGGATGCCAGGCTGAGTCAACACCCTAGTGTTAATTCAGCGGCCAACGGGGCTTGAACTCAGGACCCAAGGATCCAAGCCACCAACCTAACCGCTAAGCCATTCCCAAGCCACCACCCTAACCGCTAAGCCAATCCCAAGCCACCACCCTAACCGCTCAGCCAATCCAAGCCACCACCCTAACCACAAAGCCAATCCCAAGCCACCACCCTAACCACAAAGCCAATCCCAGCGACCACCTAACGCAAAGCCAATCCCAAGCCACCACCTAACGCACAAGCCAATCCCAAGCCACCACCCAACCGCAAAGCCATCCAACCACCACCTTACCGCTAAGCCAATCCCAACGGAGGATATTGCGACCCTAACTCTGTGCAGAGCGTTGATGCTGCTTAAGCAGTCTCCTTGGCTATTGGGCACAATGCTGGACGGGTCGCCACTCCGACACAGGATCCCGGCAAGCTGGCACTCTTTTGCCGACCTCGGAAGGATGACAGGCCAAGTTAACCCCACCTGGTATTATTCAACAGCTGAGCGGGATTTGAACTCAGGACCCTCGTATCCCAAGTCACACCCTAACCGCTAAGCCAGGCATGATGCAACACCCCTGTGCGTTAGGTCAACAATATATAACTTGGCCAAAGTGCTGCCAACAAATTGTTAACTCTGTCAAAAGACACTGTGGGATACATAACGTTCATCACCAAATGCTGGCAGGCAGGTCTCCTGTAGCTTAATGTTTATCCATGGGACAGCACACTTTGTGATGCAACACCCTTCCTGTGAAACATTAAGAGTATGACAGTTTATATAATCGGATCGAGAAGTAATCTCAGATTAGACACCTTAAAGGAAAGTGAGCTTCCTCTGGACTACCCCAACAGTCAAAAGTTAGTAATCTATAAAAAATAACTCTACCTTTTATAAATGAAAATCTAGGTCAATATTTAACTGCCTTGTAGGAACTATATAAAAGGTCCACTTTAACTGGAACAGCCAACGTTACCAGTTTGATTAAAACAAATAATTGTCTTGGTCTGCACTCGCCGCCGTGAAAAAAAAACACAGACAGACCGACTTCAACCATTTTAAAAGAACAATCAGCAGATATATATATAATATATATATATATATATATATTATATATATATAGTATATAATACTATATCCCCCCCCCAGCCCCCCCAATGCTGGACAAGAATTGTATGCCTTGTTTCGTAATAGCGCACAGGGATAAATGGCAATGGCGTGTTTTCACAGCAATTCAGTTCTCCCGCACGCAGGACGATCCGTCTGGCAAATTGGAGATGGCAGAACCATCGACAGAAAGGTATACTCCTTGAGGACATCATCACCTCCTCCTAGTATAACTCAGAAGGGGCACTCAGGTCGACCGCTACCTCCGCCACACATCAATGCTCGATCCACACAAAGCAACTATCGCCCATAATTTCTTGAATATC
This sequence comes from Eptatretus atami, assembly GCA_035128595.1. Lineage (NCBI taxonomy): Eukaryota > Metazoa > Chordata > Myxini > Myxiniformes > Myxinidae > Eptatretus > Eptatretus atami. Next base: position 68,711,602 of record CM068967.1, read on the forward strand.
ATGTGCTTAGACAGTACGATATCGTATCTTGTTCCCCTATCCTCTCAAATGGTGAAGAATCACTTTAAAAATTAAATAATTCTCGTATCCAGATCCGGATTTTGATCTTCACCAAAATTGATATCAATTCGTCCTTGCCACACTCCAAACCTGTTCACCAAGTTTCATCCGAATCCGTCCTCAACTTTTTGAGATGTCGTGCTATATATTAGATTAGCCTTATCTCTCATTGGTGACGAATCACTTAAAAAATTATCAGATCCGGATCCGGATTCGGATCTTCAACAAAATTGAAACAATTCTTCTATGTCATTCTCTTCAAATTTCAAGTCAATCGGATGAAAATTGAGGATTTTAGAAATCTCACCTAAGTTGTTGATCTTTGGCCTCTATTGACCTTTTGACCTCAAAAACAATGGGCTTCTTCCTTGCGACAAACTCAACCATGTGGGGAAGTTTCGTGAATATCGGTTTAAAATTGTGACCTGTAGGCGACAAACAGACAAACAGACAGACAGAATAACAAAATCGACTGATCAATATACTTGAAAAATCTTCGATTTTGCAAGTAACAAAGACAGAAAGGGGTGAAAACATCACCTCCTTCACCTTCGGTGACGGAGGTAATTATCGGCTCCAGATCTTCACCACCATCTAACCATTTTGTCCTTGTCACACACCGAACCTGTACACAAAATTTCATCTGGATCAATCCGCAACGTTTTTGAGATATCCTGCAAACAAACAGTCCATCCATCCATTGGGACCATACTCTGAGCAGAGTGTTGGTGCTGCTTAAGCAGTGTCCTGGGCTATTGGGCACAATCCTGGACGGGACACCACTCCAACACAGGATACCAGAAAGCTGGTACTCATTTCGCCGACCTCAGAAGAATGACAGGCGGAGTCAACCCCACCCACACGGTATTAAATCAACAGCTGAGCAGGATTTGCACTCAGGATCCTAAAATACCAAGCCCACCACCCTCACCATTAAGTCAACACCAGGCATGCAAACAAACAGTCAAACAAATAAACAAACAAAAGATGTCGTGCAGAGCACGATACTTGCAAAGTCAACCCCCTTCTCAAAAGGTTGCCACGGATACATCAAATGGTCCATTTCATTAAGGTTAAAATTGACAATCGTAATCAAAGTTCAGTTCAATCCGATGAAAAATGATTATTTTTCAGATTGAAATTGATGATTTTGGCAGTTTGACCTTGAGTTGAACTTTGACCTTTGACGTTTTGACCTCAAAAATAGTTGGTTTCCCAATGCAGTGACGCAATGTGCAAATCTTGTTCAAATTTCCAGTCAATCAAATTTCATGTTCAAATTTGGATGAAAAATGACGATTTCAGAAATTTGACCTCAAGATGACCTTTGACCTCAAAATTAGTCGGCTTCTCAGTTGGAACTTCCTGTACAACTTGGTGAAGTTTCATGACGATCGGTTTAGAATTGTGACCTGTAGGCGACAATCAGACAGACAAACAGACTGACAAGCCGGTAGGCGGCGATGGGTCGCCGAGCATGGAAACTATAAGATATAGAGCAAAATGGATGTCATATAGCGGATAGGAATCACCTTAAGATTATGCATATCAAATCTCATTCAGTTCCATCTACTGATAACTACTCGGTATCCATTTGAATGAAAAGTACCGAAAATGCGGTTTGAAATTGGAAATCCCCAAAGTTCGAGGGGTGCTGTGGGTGAACAAAGATCTAAATCGAAAATCCGGCTCTTCGTTTGTGCACAGATGTATTCCAGACGATAGTGTGAATTTCATGACCATCCGACCATAACCCTAGGAGGAGTAGCATTTGGCGCAAAGGCACCTGCAACTCTCGCATATTATCGATTTTTGCACTAATTGACCTTTGACCCCTGACCTAAGCAAATCGGTCAATATGTCCTGAGGCAAAGTTTGTAGTACTCATTGAGTACCATGAACCTGCAAAGTTTCATTCGTATCGATGCACTCACCTGGTCGCTAGGGGCCTTCAATTTTCGCCAATTTTCACGCATACCCGATTGTAGGGGGCGCTGCGGGTAAAGTATTCCATATATCACAAAAACCGGAATATATTTGATAGAGCATCACCTGCTAGATTATGCATGCCAAATTTCATAACCTACGTGGGATAATGGCTTTCGGAATTGATTTCGCGTGAACGGTACCGATTTTGAAGGTTTTTCGGTTATGCTAGGGAACCAAAGCGTCCCTAGCAACCATCACAATTTCCAAAGCACTAGGTCATAAGATGTACCTACCACCCGAGTTTGGTCAAAATCCGCCCACGTTTACTACCAATTATGCTGATGACCAAACGAACATCCAATAAACAGACAGAATTACTGACAATAAGGGTCACCTATTTCGGCGACCCAACAAACAGACAAACAGACAGCAAAACAAAATCGACAAACCAATATATTTGAAAAATCTTTGATTTTGCAAGTAAAGACAAAGACAAGGGGTGAAAACATAACCTCCTTCACCTTCGGTGGTGGAGGTAAATATGGCCAATCAGCATCTTCCCCTGGGTTCCTGTCAATCATCGGGTGTTGAGTACGTTGTATACCATTGGAACATTTATTTTCTGCACTAATGGCTTATCAATTTCTACCAATGCAAAATTTATTAGACTTTAGAAAAAATCTCAACCAGCTGCCATTTCAGTGGGGGGGGGGGGAGACTAATTCCACTCTGTTTAATGTTGTACAAGAAATATCTCGTTATCTTTTGTCTGTTTGTTGAAATTAAATTAATTTAAACTTTCAAGTGAAACAAGTTTTTCATAAGATACTAAAACGGCACTCGGTAGAGTGCACAACTCCACCCCGGCTAAACAGTACCTCAACCAAAATATAATCAGCTTGATCTTGTCACCTACCCGACTCATCCACCAAGTTTCGTCCAAATCCGTCCATGACTTTTTGAGATATTGTGTTATACTCTACATTTTTTTTTGGCCCTATATGTCAATGGTGAAAAATCCCTTTTTAAAAATATTATAGCATCCGAATATTCACCAAAATCTAATTAATTCGTCCTTGTCACACTCTCAACCTATTCACCAAATTTTGTCCGAATCTGTGAATAACTTGAGATATATCCCGCTCAACGACAGACACACAAGGGTGATTACATAGCATCGTCCACCTTCGGTGGCAGAGGTAACAAACTTAGCAATTGGCTGATACTATAAGTCCTGCACCTTCTGGGTGATATGAGGAATAGATATCTGTAATATGAGAGCTAAATGTTGAATTGTTTTTGAATTATCCCCTACACAAGAGTACATCGATGGATGATTGGTCGGTCGGTTGGAACTCATTTTCAATGTTCCCGTCTCCGACCATGTTGGAGCAGCGGGGGATAACAAGTCTCTCTGTTGCAGCTCAATTAAGCCAAAGTAACAATTGGTGTTAATATAATTTCTCATCTGACAACCAATTATTATCCCTCAAGCAAACTCAGTTAACTCCTTCCTTTGGGACATGATGCTCCAAAGCTGAGCAATGAAACTTTTGCTTAACTGTTTGTACTTGGAATGTTGATATTGCCAGTTTATGCATATCAGACACACATGGGCAAATCTCACAATATTGAAGGAGAGTTTTGGTGATAAGAGGACAGACACAATGTCGTTTTATACAACAATAACTTTACATACATCCACAATTTCATCTCAATTACAAAGTAATAAGAGAATAATTGCTGCCTTGCCTTGGAGCTTGTGGAATAAGATCCTGTCTTGAAAAGAATGGCAAAAAATCTCCGTCTGCCGACTAAAGAATTTCGCCCAGGCCCGAGGATGCTTTTTTAGGTTTTTTTTTAGAAGATTTTCTAGGTTTGTCAGAGTCCCTTTGTTACGATAACAGAGAGGTTGAGTCAGCTCCAAATGATGCTTTCCAAATTGACTAGAACAGCGTGCGTGGTACTCTCAGCTTCAGCACACAGACCGGTGAAGGAAAATGGATCGTTCCTTTTCCAACCCTTGCTTCAGGGAAAAAAATGATTCAGAGTTAGCCCAATGGCTCAAAAATTATTATTGGTAAAGCCGCGGATGTCTTAGATTGGAGTCATTCTCAACACCCGCTGCAAAAAAAGATGAACGTGACCTTTCATGTGTGTGGAAGACAGAGAGAGAGAGAGAGAGAGAGAGAGAGAGAGAGAGAGAGAGAGAGAGAGAGAGAGAGAGAGATTCTGGGACCTCAACAGATACATTGCACTCAACACAATCCCCAGAAGTGTTTATACAAATGACAATCGTTTGTTTCCTTCAAAGAAGTACCGACATATTCCTTGCTGACCATGCAATGAGCTATCGCAAGAATGGGGTACCTTTGTCCTGTGTACGTGAAGCATAACTAACGGAGTTTTCATGGTCAACGTTCGGTGCAACAACTGAGATAACCCCAAAAAGTAGGAAACAGCTTTTAAAATTTTTTACACCACCAGATTATTGTGGGTTGTCAGTTGCTACGAATCTGTGATAACTACAAAACGACCTTTCCTACTCTCCCCACTCCTGCAAAATTCATATCTCTCTCCATATCATACTCTACCCTCTTCTTTTCTCAATCTTTATTTCTCAACTTAACATTGACACATTACTCAAGGTTGTTTTTACTCAGTATAGTGCAAGATACACCTGATATAGTAGTGTGTCCATAAATTACTGTTTAAAATTGAAACCATAACTAGAATAAAGTCAATGGCACACCATCACAAATCCCCACACTTCCCACCAAGCAAAGTTGGAAGATGGCAAAATGGTCCATCAGGAATGACCCAATATCAAATTTTGAGTTCGAAATATTTTTCGAGTTTTGACCCATCCATCCATCCATTTGGTACCATACTCTGTGCAGAGCATTGGTGCTGCCTAAGCAGTCTCCTAGGCTATTGGGCAGAATCCTGGACGGGTCGCCACTCAGACACAGGATACCAGCAAGCAGGCACTCATTTTGCTGACCTCAGAAGGAAGACAGGTAGAATCAACCCCACCTGGTATTAATTCAACAGCAGAGCAGGATTTGAACTCAGGATCCTAGGATCCCATGCCCACCACCCTAACCATTAAGCCAACAACAGGCAGGAGTTTTGACCCCTGTAACCTGAAGTCCCCACCCCTGGGGCATGAACCGGTGGTCAAATCCAAAAATCGTTAGATATTTCATGTGTCTCCCAAAGTTGGTTACATATACAAAGTTTCATTAATGGGTTTGGTGTGATCCTTTGGAAGCACAGATTATTCCAATTGATGCTCCAACAAAGCAAATCAATGGATGAGGCAGACGACTGGTTTTGTGCTTAAAATCAGTAGCTGCAAAAGATATTGGCAAACTACTTAGCATCTTATTGAATTGTGTAAATGACATGCCAGAGCACAACTGTTCTTCCTGTTAAAGCTATTTTCCTCCCCGAGATGCACTCGATAGAAATCCGAGGACTCAATGACGCAATACGTGCAACAGTTTTGTGCAAAACTTCCTGTTTGATGCCCGAGGACACTTTTAGTCACTGATGTCTCCATTTAGAATGGAAAACTAGTCTTGCGGGTCAAGACTAGTGTCGATCTGCATTTGTGGACAGGTGGAACAATGGATGAAATGGACAGGACGTTGATCGAGGTTTGCTATAACTGCTGCGGGAAGCAAGGAGAAGCTGACGTTTCGGGCGTTCACCGTTCATCGGAGCAAAAGAGGGATGAAGGGTTTTTGCTCCGACGAGCGGTTGATGCTGAAATGTCTCTCCTGCCTGCCATGTTCCATTCGTAAGGTGTCCATTCAGTGCAAATTGTAGTTGTGCACTTTGGAAACAGCAACATCTGAGTAAAGCAGATGATTGATAGTAGTGATGTTGCATCTCACCATAAGCTGGAACACAGACATTGCGGTGTGGAATGATGCAATGTCATGTTGCAGGAGTCATTGCAGTGCATGGAAGGAAATTTGATTTAACACCAGCTGGCTTCCCCCGTGCGGTGCAGATGTGGGGGCAAAAGTAGAAAAACGAAAACTGAGAAAAACAATGAGGATAGAAGATGAGTGGTTGAGGGGTGTGTGATCATAAAAGAAAAAAGAAGATGGAAGAGCATCGGAGTATTAAGAGGAAAGAAAGGTAAGTGAATATATACCGTGATTTGGGGAGAGAGGGGGAGGGGGAGAGGAGTGGGTCAAAACCACAATTTTTGGACAATAAGGCACCCCTAAAGGAGGATCAGTATCACTTCCAGATGATTTTTTCCAGATGCAATTTTTTTTTGCTTGTGCACTACTTATCATCTCTTCTTATCATCATCTCTGTGAATTTGGTTGGGGAATGTGTCCAGGATGGATGAAGGGAATGTGGTCAAGCAGGTCTTTCATATGGAATGAGGAGAAGGAGAATGAGGAGAAGGGGCAGATCAAAACTCAGATGGAAGTGTTGGAGAAGGATGTGAGAGAAGTGGGTATGCAGAGAGAGGATACTCGGGATAGAGTGGAGAGGACAAAAAGAAAATCTCGTGCGGCCGACCCCATCAGGTGATATTAATCGGAGTGATGAAAGCAGGAAGTAGTAGGAGCAGTAAAAGTTGCTTTTCATCGTTGTGAATGCGAAAAAAAATTCCCCATAAAACTAATTCCACAAAATTGTTTCACCATTTCATTATATTTCTGGAACCATCTTTTAAAGTTTAAGGTGTAATTTATGATGAATCATCAACTGTTTACCCATCCTATGGGTAGCTATGTAATAAGTATGCGGCAAGAGTGCCTTCACCAAAATAACTGCATTTCATACTCACGTTGTACTACAAACTGAATAGTTTTGCTGTTTTTATAGACATATTCAAGTTTTGCTGAATATAAGGCAGACCTTGGACCGCGCTGCACGTATATCCCAAATTTGGTCCTGCCCCAATGCCATCTTCCTGATAAAAGAGGCGGAGCTATCCACGCTCTCTTGCTCACGAGAGGAGCGGAGCTTTCATCAAGCAAGCAAACTCAGTTTTATGAATATGATTTGCTGGTCACCCACAGGTGTGGTGGTGAACCTGGCCACACACGACAAACATCAATGCATTGTTTTCCCAATTCTCAGTTTGACCAACAGCAGATCGTGCAAGCAAATGAAGAATGAATGTGAAACCTGCAAAAAACACAATTAAGATATTTCCGTCACACAAAGGAAAACATATTTTCTATAAGGTGTTCACCGTTAGAACATAGAGAACTCAACTTGTGAGCAGCAATATTTACCTTTCAGAGCAGAGCAAGGTAAAACAGTCATATCGGAACTGCTAAACATGAAAACATAATGTAACATGACCGACTCACGTTGGCATTTTTTACATTATAATTGAGGCCAAAGAGGTCACCGATTGTGATTGTGACCTCTTTATCCTCAATTACCCCACCAAGGGGACCAGACCGTCCTGGAGTTGAAAGATTAAACCACTTTTTGTTGTTATTTGCATCTTCCTTTTTGCAGAGCTGAGGCAAACGACCATTGCAAAGATGCTTGGGAGCAAATTCAACAGACAGAATACCAAAAGACAATTGAGATGAGGTAGTTGTTGAGAACAGCAGGGAAATGAAATAAGTGGCAGGTTGGCTGGGTGATACAGATACCCCATGGGGAAGTAGACAGTAATACAAGCAACGGCATCAAAGCAGGATAAAAACAACCATGTAAACCTTATGAGAACAAAGTAGGAAATTATACTTTGACAAAGGCAAACAACAAATTTACAAGTTGCTAAATCTAGTTTGCAGCACAAACATCAACTCCTTCCCAGAGTTCTCAGAAACATGAGAATGAACGATTCCATTGAAGGCATTCCAATGAAATATTCAGTATATAGATATATACAACCGGGTGTAGTGGCGGTGCGCTTGTAATCCGGCTACTCGGAGGCTTGGGTTGGAGGATCGCTTGAGGACGGGAGCTCTGCGCTGAGCCGTGCTATGAGAGGGTGTAGGGCAGCCTGGAATCATGGCGAAACCCAATCCTTATCCCTGTGTCGTAAGAGGCGACCAGGGTTGCGTCAGGAAGGGCATCTGGCGTAAAACCTATGCCAAATCAGTATGCGGATCATAACGATGATCCGCTGTGGCAACCCTAACGGGAGCAGCCGAAAGACGAACAACAACACATATATATATATATATATATATATATATACATATATATACACACACACACACACACACACACACACACACACAGTGTGTGTCAGTGTGTCTGTGTGTTTGGCAGTGTGTCAGTGTGTCTCCTCCATAACTCCAAACCATAAATCTAGCAGCTTGAAACTTTGCATGCACATGAAGAAACCCCAAGGAAGTGCACGAGTGAAAATTGGGTGTTTGGTTTAATTGTGGACGTGTGTGACATCATTCCTGTAGTTCCAAGAGGGTAAGCTCGACCAGAAAAAAAACAAGTGTTTTTTGTGTTGTTTTGCATATTTTGTTATTGCGATTTGTTTCAGTGTCTGTCGAACTGTATTTATAAAGCTGTATTTGTGTTCATAACACTTTTTGCGGGTATTTGTGTTCGTTTATTGAAAGAAGCAGAGGGAGGCCTCATGTTAAGTTTACGGTTAAGTCAGTTGGGGCCTTGGGAGTAGGGGGATAAAAAAGGGTATAAATAGAGACAGAAGGAGAAAGGAAGAGGAGTTCATGAAATGTGATAGTTGCTCAATGTGGGCCATATCAACAATAGGGGAAGCAGAGGGTTCTTACTGTTGCAGGAAGTGTGAGGAAATAGCCCCCTTGAGAATAATTATTCCAAGGTTGAAGGAGCACATCGATAATTTGCAGCAAGTAGCAGAATGTGAGAAATTTGGAGATAACAGTTGGTTACGGTTGTGGAGTGAGGTTCTGAGTATAATGGAAGTGGTGACGGTGCAGCGAGAGCAGGTGGTGGTAATGGTGCAGCAGGTGCAGGCATGGCGAAGGTGCAGCGGTGCAGGCAGTGGTGTACAGCGGTTGTAGAGAGTGGTGTGGTGCAGCAATAGAAATTGGTAGATAAGAGGTACGGGAGACCGTTTTGGGGTGATGAGATTATTAAATATGTCGATTCTTCATTCTGCAGGAAGGATTGTAGACACAGAATTCTGTGTAGTTTTGAAGGAGGGGAGTTTGGGACATTGAAGGAAGGGTAAACGATATTGTATCGGGTCACGGTAGGAAGAAGTTGGTTGTGGTAACCTCGGTGTGAATGCTGTAGGGAAAGTTTACTCAGAGGTTTTGAAAATAGATACAGGATATTGGGTAAGCGGCTGAAAGGGTTGTGAGGTATGTTTTCTGGGATCCTCCCAAGATTAGGAAACAATATAGAAATTATGAGCAGAGCAATAGATGTCAACCAATGGCTGGAAGAATGGTGTGGGAGGAAGGTTTTACATTTAGAAGCTGTGGAATTATTTGGGACAAAGGGAGTGTTTCCGGAATGATGGCCGCATGTTAAATAGAAAGGGGGCAGCAAGGTTTGCAGTGGGAATTGAGGAAGAATTCAGGCTTTTTGACGTCATTGAGAGTGGTGTAGGTATTAAGGAAGAAACTGATAATGCAAATGTGATGAGTAGGCAGCAAGAACAGAGAATTTCAGGAAGGGAAAAGTTAAAATATATCTATACCAATGCCAGAAGTTTAAATAATAAGATGGAAGAGCTTGAAGCCAAAGTAGATAGCGAGGAGTACGATATAGTTGCAGTGAGTGAGACATGGTTTAAGGAGAGAGTACCTGGAGGACAGATTAGAAGGCTACAAGGTGTATCGTGTGATAGAAGGAGAGAATAGGAGGAGTGAGCAATCTGGGTAAAGACAGCATTGCATCAAGAGAAAGGGGTGACATTAAGGAAGGAAAAATGTTGAGGATTCTGTTGGGTGAGATTAGAGATTGTAAAAACAGTAAGATTCTGGTGGATGCTTTTATAGGCTCTGGGTGTGAAGGAGAGGAGGAGGAAGAGGAGTACATGAAGAATTCAAAAGGGCATGTGGTAAGGGAAGAGTATTGATTATGGGGGATTTTAACTTGCCAGGGATAGATTGGGTCAGGAACAGGAAAGGGCAGAACAGATGAGGATTTCCTGTGTTATTCCAAGATTGCTTTTAACCCTGTTGTAGATAAGCCACGAGGGGGAGTGCAGTGTTAGACCTCCTTTTAACTAACGATCCCAATTATGGTGGAGGAGGTGGATGTAGGGGAGCATTGAGGAGCAAGTCACATAACATTGTGTGTGCAAAGACTCTGTTGAGGGTTGGAGTTCAGGATAGTAGGGTAGGGCTATTAGATTTCAGGAATGCAAACCTTGAGGTATGAGGAGAGAGTTGGGTGATAAGGATTGGAAGAAACTAACAACAGGACAATCAGCTTCATCAGAAAAATGGGAAACTTTGAAGGAGCAAATGTGTGGAGTCAGAGTCAGCACATTCCAATGAGGTGTAAAACTAGAAGTAGAAAGACACAGGGTGGTTGAGCAGGAGATAGGAATACTATTAAGGAGAAGCAGAAGGCATTTATTAGGTTTCAAAATAACAGGACTGGAGTTAGATTTATATACTTTGGGAGTAAACAGAGGCAAGTTAATAAATAACTCAGAAGCCAAAAGAGAGTATGAAAAGACATGGCTAATTATATTAAACATAACAATGCTTTCTTTAAGTACATCAGGGGAAAAGAACAGGTTAGGATCAGTGTCGGCCACATTGGGGAATAGGGTTAGTGATGAAAGTGAGATGGCAGGCTTATATAAACAGGTATTTTTCTTCAAATTTTAAAAGAACAGTCAAGAGAATTGGTAATAGCTGAGAGATCTATCGAGGAGGTGAGGAAGGGCTTTTACAGAAGATCAGGTTGGAGTGGAGGAAGTAAAGGAACAGCTCGGTAATCTAAAAGTAGATAGGCTCCGGGTCCAGATAATATACACCGAGAGTATGAGATGGAGGTGGCTGAGAGGTAAGCGAGATATTAACGGATATTTTCAATAGTTCACTGGAGTCAGTTCAGGTACCGGAGGATTGAGGAGTAGCAATTGTAACACATTAATAAGAAAGGATCCAGAGAAGAATTGGGAAACTACAGACCTGTTAGTTTGACTTCAGTTGTGGGGAAGGTGTTGGAGACATTAATTATGGACCAGATGAGGAATATTTAAAAAATACAAACTAATTAAAGGTGTCAGCATGGGTTTACCAAAGGTAGTTCCTGTCTAACAAATCTTTAGAGATCTATGAAGCAGTGTCTGATTGGGTGGATGAGGGAAAGGTAGTGGACATAGTATATCTAGACTTTAAGAAGGCATTTGATAAGGTATCACATCGAGATGTTAGCCAAAGTGAGGCCTTGTGGAGTGGCTGGTCAGGTAGCTAATTGGATTGAAACTGGCTTAGTGATAGAAGCAAAGAGTGGCTGTGAGTGGGAGGATGTCTTGCTGGGAGGATCAAAGTAGTGGGTACCTAGGGATCAGTACTCGGACCATTACTATTCATTATTTACATCATGATTTGGATAGTTTTTTTGGATTACGATAAATTTTTTCACTTTCCTCTCTCATATTATCCGAATGCTGCTGTTCATCATAGCTACAAATCAGGTCAGGTCAGATATGTCAGCCCAGAGTAGCGCGGCTGCTGCTCCACTTTCCGCCGGTACTCCAGGGAACTCCATCTGGCCATCCCCAGGCAGATGCTGGCCCATCCCATTCCTTGAGATGACGATCAACCTGCTGCAACCACAAGGCACGTGGTCGGCCCATTGGCCTCCTCCACTCAGAGGCTCTCTCGCTGAGAGAATCTGGTGAGCAGGATCAGCGTCAGGAAAAGAGGCACATGTCCATACAGCGGCAGCTGACACTCACGGACTATACAGTTCACAAATTCATTTGAGTCTCTCTCAGCAACCACTCATTGGACACAAAGTCCGACCAGCGATAGCCAAAATTCTCCGAAGAGACGTGGTACCAAAGGAATTAAGTCTCCGTCTCAGATCCTTGGTCAGAGTCAAGTCTCGCATCCATAGAGCAAGAAGTGGAGGCACAAAGGACCTGAAGACTCAGACTTTCGTCCTCCGCAAGGTACCAGCAGCGCCACACCCCATTTATCCAGTGAATCCATGACTCCCAGGCCGACCCGAAGTCTATTGACCTCTGATCACAGCCGCAGAGACATGAATATCACTGCCAAGGTAAGTGAATCTCTCCACGAGCCAACATCCTCACCACAAACAGGCACAGCAGGACAGCAGCATCCAAGATGTCATGAAAGCCTGGATCTTAGTTTTGACCGAGGAAACCCATAATCCCAGCGGCTCCGACTCCTCATTCAGCACCTCGAGGGCCCCAAAAGGATATTAAGTCTCCGCAAAGATGATGCATCAATCTGCGAAATCAAGGTCAGAGATCTTGACATTCCCAAACGGATGCACCGCAGCTTGCTTGATCTCTCCGACATCCTCCCTAGAATCCAGTCCATACAAGGGCTGAAAAGTGTGGGGGCTAGTACAACACCCTGACGAACTCCAGTAACAACTGGAATTAGTCAGAGATGGTACCACCACATCTCACAGCACTCTCAGTACCAGAGTAGAGTGCAAACATCAGATCGATCAGTCTTGGTGGCACCCACGAAGACCAAAGAATCCTCCAGAGGGCATCCCGATTCACTGAATCGAACGCTTTAACAGAGATCTGGCCTGTCCTGACATACCAGATCTAATCTGGCTCCAAATCGCTCGGTACATTGTTTGTAAACGCTCGAGACGTCAGCATTCTTTGCTTTATTTCATTTCTGCACATGCGATCCACCATGAGTATCTCTTAAACTAAGGAGAATTAACAAAACTTAAGCTCCAGAATCGAACCTACAAGCAGTTCCGACTCCTAGAAAAGTGTTCATTTGTCCAATTCGGACATATTTGACATTTTGGGCGTCTCCTGGAGATGTATGTTTGAAGTGACGGTTCGGTGATTGCCAATTGTGTGCCAAAGGAGCCGTTTCTTATCAATCCGTTTTGTTGGAGTGCTTCAGAGGTGCTCGACAATATTCGCACTGTCACTGAATGCTATCTATAGATCGACTTGAACAAACTTCATGGCTACTCGCGCTTGCGTTGGCGACGTGTTGTGTTTCTGCGGTGCAACATGCGGTGGCTGCCTCGCTGAAAAATGTGAAAGATTGTTTTTCACGACGTTCCCCGTTTTTGTTCTTCCATTTTATGACCCGTCACTTTTGGTAATCGATAAATAGAAATAAAAATTAAAAACGTTTCGGCTTTAAAAAGTTTCTTCAAACGTTTCGTGCATTGCGTGTGAAGCACTTTGCACATTCTTTCAACTTTCAATTGTGAAACTCTGGTTCTTCACTGGAGGTACGAAGCAAAATAAATTATATGATCACAATGAGAATTTTTTTTTCTTCCTTTCTGAAGTAAAGAATCGCATATCACATTCGGAAAGCAGAGAGGTACGCATGCTACTCTGTGTAGACTATGATTCAAATCCCAACCCCAGCTCTAACTGTCCTCCCGGTGTTTCACAGGCCGGTAGATTCATCACTATGTGTGTCTCTCGTCGGATGGAGATGAAACTGGGCATCACATCTGCCGGAATCCCTCACCCCTCTCCCTCAAACCCTACCCCTTCTTTCCACCCATATCCATCTTTCCGACCCGAGCCCTATTTCTCTTTGACCCTCCCCTCCCCCCCTCTCTCTCCACTCCTCCGTCTCTCTCTCCCACCCTCCCCTGGTCCCCCACCTTTTGCCCCTGTTGAGGGGACTGTCGCATGGACCACTCAGATTCGGAGCCAACCAGTGGGTGGCAAAGGTTACTGTATGTATGAGTTATTGGTTTGAATGCTCCCTACTCCAGTTCTCAAAGTGTGTGTGTGTGTGGTGTGTGTGTGTGTGTGTGTGTGTGTGTGTGTGTGTGTGTGTGTGTGTGTGCGTGCGCCTGCGTCTGCGTCTGCGCCTGCGTCTGCGTCTGCGCCTGCGTCTGCGTCTGCGCCTGCGCCTGCGCGTGCGTGTGTGCGCGCGTGTGTCATTGGTTGGTATCTACAAATGTGGGTTTTCAGAATGTGTAATGGAGCTCAAAGTATCCACCTTTATTTTCAAGTAAGGGGTCAGGATTCATGACAAACTGTGAAGTTTTCTGTTTCAAAGTTTTGTGTCGAGGGCTCTCTTCAGGATCATCGCTGAGAGCCCGGACGGCTTCCAACTGTAGTTCGTTTGTAATAATATTCCCAGGGATGTTTTTTAGCTCATCTGTAGAGTAGTTCCGGGGAGCTGATGTGATGGTGCGTCGTCCATCGTATGTCGACAAATACTTGCAAATTCTTCTCAAAAACTACACATGAATTTCAATGAAATTTGACCACAAGCTTCATCACCGGTGATGACAAAAAAAAAACATACGGCATCTGAAGGGGTCTACAGAGGGAGATTACGGAGGGGGGTGTCCCCCCCCCCCCTCTAGATAGTTATTTGCTTTCTTCTGCAGAAACGATACACACAATTCCGATGAAACTTCACTGCAACCTTCATCATCCCAATGACGTACCAAGATTGTTCATGAGACATCAGAAAAATCTTCTCTATGGGGATTTCATGGGGATTGCCCCCCAAAATATGCATTTGCTTTCTTCTCACAAACTACACATACAATTCTGATGAAACTGATCACTATCTTCACCACCCATGATGTATGTTACCTGCGTAAGTCCTTCACCCACCCGAGAATGGTACCATCCCAAGCCGAGGCTGGATGTTGGCAAGCTCAAGAATGAGAGGGGAGCTGAGGAGTTTTTGCGAACAGGCTGATTTGAGATTTGAGGAGTCTGGGTGCTTTGGGAGGTTCTGAAAAGGTGTGGAGTGCCTTCAACACCACCATCTTTGATGTTGCTGGTGATGTAAAAGACAAAACATGTCAGAGCCCCTGTTTTAGTAATTTTGCTGTATCGGAGTTAAAGCGCTCGCCCATATTTACAAAATTTATGTGTTTGCGCAATTGTCTTGAGTGGTCCAGTTGACATGTTAGATTGTGTAGGATTGGTTATTCGGTCATGAATATTAATGACGTGGGTCACGTAGTTATTTTTGTGTAAGATTAGTTGGTCATGTGACGTGTATGATGTTTTCGATTGGAATGTAAATTTCACAACAGAAGGGATTCAATGTTTGATATCTTTTGTGGGAGACGTACTGAATTGCACAAACAGTATAACACTTTCATATTTATTTATGTATAAAGTAATTCTATAACTGTTGACAACAGAAAATTATCATTCAGCTGAAAGTGCTGTCTCATCAATTTTTGTAAACTGTAGCAGTACTTTAAGGTGTTTGGGGTGAAATTGTAAAGAACAGGTCTGAAGACAACGATGGTTCACGAGCG
Organism: Eptatretus atami; assembly: GCA_035128595.1. Classification (NCBI taxonomy): domain Eukaryota; kingdom Metazoa; phylum Chordata; class Myxini; order Myxiniformes; family Myxinidae; genus Eptatretus; species Eptatretus atami. The sequence goes on from CM068967.1 coordinate 68,726,995, forward strand.
GTATTTGACATTGTAGATTGTTTCAGAAGTCATGGATGAGACAATGTGATAATTTTTGACCAAGTTATAAAAATGATCAACATGATGTGGTACGAGTGACGGGTTATTGCTGCAAAATGTCGAAACCCCAGTTTCGTTCACAACTTTAAAAATTTGACCTTTGCATAACCTTTAAAGGTCACAAAACAATGTTGTGGACATTAAAATAAGGAAACAGGATACGTGCTATAGCTTATTGGAGTTAGTTCGTCGAAGAAGGTCGAAAACCCGGTTCGATTCCCAACTTTGAAAATTTGACCTTTGTGAACTTTAAAGGTCAAAGGTCAAGGATTATGACCTTTGGTGCAAACTTCCTCTGGAACATTCCAGGAACAACATAACGTCATATAGGTTATATGGCATTTCGCACTCCTCGGATTATTATCCATACTTTGATGAAATCAGCGTAAAAATAAACTTGAAGGGGGCGCCAACGGCAAGGTGTTTCACGAGATAAGAGCAAGCATAAATCGGTTTGGTGTTGAAGACGTTAGGTGGGGAATGACCTCAAGATTATGTATAAATATTGTCATCCTCGCTCTCAAAGTTGGGCGGTCGTATGATTTTTATGTCAAATTCGCAATTTTCTAAATTTTTTGAACGTTTGTGACCTTGACCTTGGGACGAAAATGAAAAATCGACAATACAAGTTTAGATAATTCATTTTGCTATTCAATACGCGAAGACCCATTCCAAATTCAGTCAATTCCCTCGGAGAAGATAGATTTTAATGCCGACTATCCGCCTAAAAATGGCTATTTTTTGGGCGTGGCTCCGCCCACAATGGGGGTTGCCACGCCCTCATCCAGGAAAACACAACTAGACATTGATATCGAACACATAACCCAAGTTTCATCAAGATCGTATCAAAGTCCACGAGTTATGCTCTGGACAGCCAAGACACACAGACATAATGAATATAGTGGTCACTCTGACTGGCGCTCGTGGAACCAATAATCAGAATTTATTGTATTGCAGTAAAGAATAAAGAATAATCAGAATTTTAACTTTTTCATGAAAGATGCTTCGTAGTATCGGTATGATAAAAAATACAAAACACGTTTGAACAAAATCAGTAAGTGGCATATCCCAAAATGGTAGAGGACATGTTCAATACAGGGGTTTTTTTTGCAACTAAAATGACCGCCAATCTACCAGTTGGCCATCAGTAATCAGAACGCAAAATAAAGTGAGGTCCACGTGTATGCCATCATGTACTGTGCTTGTGCCAAGCTTGAACAAAATCGGACCATGCATATCGGAGAAATGGTTGGGGACACGTTTGAGAAACAAAATAGCCGCAAGTCGGCCATCTGGGATCTGATCTCGAAATCAAATGTCATGCATATGTCATTCCTCATCAGTGTGCCAAGCTTGAACAAGATCGGAAATGCATGTCCCAGAATGGTTGAGGACATGTTCAACATCAGATTTTTTAACAACAAAAATGGTCGCGGAGTCGGCCATCTTTGATTGAATCGCGAAACAAATCATGCGCGTTATGTATATCCGTCATGTGTTGTCTTTCTGCCAAGTTTTGAACAAAATCAGTCCATACATGTCTGAGATATGGCTGCCGATGGACGGACGGACGAGAACCCATCCATAAGTCCCCGTTTCAGACTAAGTCCAATGGGGTCTAATAACATATCGATATTGTTTAGGCGAATCCCCAGTACAATTTATTGTGTGATCACAAAACAACCCCCTCATTAATAAGTGGGCTAACCCATGTGCATGGCGGAACATTGCGGTTTGTAAAATCTGAAGTGTGTCAGAAGCACCTGTCCAAGGATGAAACAACACCACCACGACCAAAGCAGTACTGAAAAGCAGAAAATAACTCGATAAAGGGGAAAAGGGTCGAAAATCACACCGAAGATTAACTTTTACGTGATAGCAAATGGCAGAACCAGAAAAAGATTTCGGTCTAGCAGAGCTGGTGTGTGTCCCATTGCCAATCAGCTTGCTAGCACTTGCTAAGCCAGCCGTTCCTCATCAATGGTTTTCAATAACTGCTGCTTGAGTGCTTAAACCACTTGGTGAGCGCTCTAAAATAAACTTTTAGGTCTTCATGAGCCTCGTCTATTTATACAAAAAAAATCAAAAAAAAACTTGATAAACTGCCCAACCGCCTGTAAGTGCTGAGGTGTGTTTCATTACTATTTACAATCAGCTTGTAGAGCGCTCGCCAAGTGGCTAAGCACTCAAGCAAGCACTGCTTGAAACGGTTGATAGGAACGGCTCGCTTAACAAGCTGATTGGTAATGAACACCTTAACATGGCATTTCTTTTGCAAGGGGTAGGGCAATAACATGACAATTCCTCCGGATTTTTGCAGTTGAGTCAAAAGCACACAGGCTAAGCGAGTGTGAAAAATAGTAAGGAGTCCTATTTTTTGGGCAAAATATCAAGGTGTCCTCTTTTTTGTCGGGGGGGGGGGTGTTTTTGGGCCTCAATATTTTTTGTACGCGAGGGCCACCCCAAAAAAATCTTAATCCTCCTCTGCCATGAGTGCTGCCCCAAAGTGCATGGATAAGAGCAAGGATTGCATAGAATAATGAGAACACGCACTTGAATAGAGTGCATGCCTCCACCAGGCTGAACAATTTAGATTTTGTATCTCATTGATGGGCCGGATCTGAATCCGGACCTTAACAAAATCTAATCGGCTTGTTCTCGTCACCTAAACCAATCCATCCACCTAGTTTTGGCATAACTCAATTGAAGGGAGTCATCCCTGTCACACACCCAACCTGTTCACCAAGTTTCGGCGGAATTCCGTCCACACCTTTTTGTTCAAAGACAAATAGACAGAGGTGAAAACATAACCTCCATCCAGAAACAGCACATGGTAGAGCACATACTCCACCTGGCTGAACAGTTTACGTTTTGTATCCCACTGATAAGGCCGGATCTGCCTCCGATCATTTGTTTCTTGTCACATACAAATCTAATGAGCTTGTTATTGTCACAATACCCAACCGATCCACCAAATTTCGTCCGAATCCTGTCATAAGTTCTTGAGATATCCTGCTCACAGACAAAGAGACAGGAACCATTCATCATCCATCCATTTGGACCATACTCTGTGCAGAGCATTGGTGCTGCCTAAGCAATCTCTCGGGCTATTGGGTACAATCCTGGACGGGTCGCCACTCGACGCAGGATACCAGCAAAGTTGGTACTCATTTTTCCGACCTCAGAAGGAAGATAGGCCGAGTCAACCCCACCTGGTATTAATTCAACAGCCAGCAGGATTTGAACTCAGGACCGTGAGGATCCCAAGCCCACCACTCTAAGCCATTAAGGCAACACCGGTATAAGAGCAACTGATATTTACTGAAAATCTTCGATTTTTGCAGTAGCAACAGAGGTGAAACAGAAATCTGCATCCACCTTCGTGACGGAGGTAATGAGTAATGAAAGTATCGGCATTGATATTAACACTTTTAATACGGAGCAAAAGAGATGTTTAGTGATCTTTCGGTTCAGCAATTCGCGCTTTCAAAAAATTTTTGTCCTTTTGTTTGTCTCCCAATACAAGTCAATCAAAATCTCATGATTTTCTGCACTGTGGATAAGACAAGTTGTGACGGTTGTTTTGATTCGACCCGTTTTTTTTGACGACAATCGCATTTGAAATGTCAAAACTGAGCACCGAAAAAAAGAAAGCAGCGGAAAATGTACTTAAGCTTCTCTCGAGTGCTCAACAGTCAAAAGCTGAACATCTAACAGACTGAACTTCTATTGTAGGAATATGCTGGTAAAAAAAAAAAACTCCTTTCAGTCATGGACAATTCTCCTCTGGAGCTCTCTCAAGTATCACCAGAACACAATATCAACCCTCGAAAAGCTAACGTATGGTTTTAAAGCCTCCTCATGCTCTTTTGTGACCAAAGAGCAAAGCTAAATGTTCAAAGGCTGGGAATGTGTGAAATGGCAAATATACCAAATTAATCCTGCTTGAATTCCTGGGAAAGTTGTATTGATTGTGTTTAACCAGAAACCCATCTGTCTCAACAATTGAGCCTTTAAATCGTGTGACTTTTTCCTCTTTCCTGCAACCAATAGGACGAATCAGTGCTTTTCATTATGAGCGTCGAGATTACCAAAGGGAAGCCAGCCTGTTTGATGACTTCATAAAGGTGTCCTTCGCCCTTGGACCAGCCCTTGTCATTTTTCAACTCAATCAAAAAGCCAAGGATTTTGGGAAAGTTTGAATAGATCACCCCCTCCCACCTCCCCCAATGAAGTAAGAACCCGAATGATTGGAATTATTTGAGGATTCTTTGGATTGCTTTATTCTTCATTAATTTTTTGAATTCCAGCTCACCCCCACTCATTCGTTCCTCTTTTTTTTTCTCAGTCCAATCAATATCATTCTTTCCTCAAGGTCTTCAAGTCATGAAGACAACTGTTCACCACCACCCAGATCACACCCCTTCCAAACTTTCGAAACCATGATCCTCTCCAAACCCGTTAAACCGACCCTCCCATGAGAATTTTGTTTCTATTTATCCATCTTGTCCACCTCATGTGCCCTTCCTACCCTCATAGTGGGCAACTTAGCTAATATAGCATAACAATTGTGCATTTTGTGAGGAAAGCACAAATTTGGCCACTAGTAGCCTATCATATTATTGAACAGATTTGGATATTGGGCCATCTCAAATTCAGCCGCTGATGCTGTGGCAGCCATTTTCCACTGCCATCAAAAATTTTGAGATGGCCCAATATCCAAATCTGTTCATAATATGATAGGCTACTAGTGTGCCAAATTTGGTGCTTTCCACAAAAAAATGCACAATTGTTATGCTAAGTTGCCCCACTATCATTCCTCCCCACACTCATCGTTTGTCCAAGTCTCCCTCTATTTAGTTCCCATCGCTGCTGTTGGTGTGCCCCCCTCTCATTCTCCTATTCTTTGTTCTGCAATGCACTGATCCCATTTTACGTTCCGGCGACTCATGATCCTCGTCATTGTATCGAAAAAAAAGGCTTAGTAATTATCTCAACAAATTTCGCGTGGCCACAAATGTATCGTCACCCCCTTTGTAAAGATTGGATTGACCTTTGTCCATTAGCTGCCAAACTCTGAAGAGTTCTACAAGTTATACCAGAAACATTTGCAGCACTATTTTACTTCATTACACATTTTACAGCATATGACGTACAACGCCTTAAAGTGTTCAGTTGATCCGTTTGGTGCTCGATCATTGTCATTACAGAGAATAATTTTGCGCCGGATGGTCCGTGGGACATTTGCCGGAGGATTTGTGGGGATGATACCATTAAAAACAAGTGTCACTGCTTCTTTTATTAAGCCTGGTGTTGGCTTAACCAGTAACGTGGCTGACATAAGATTCTCATGAGCTTGAGTTTGAGCCCCTGTCGTACTGAAATAAATAAACCAGGTGGGTTGACTTAGCCTGTCATCCTGAAAGTCGGTAAAATGAGTACCAGCTTACTGGAAACGGAGGCACTGCATCAAAGGCACAGCTGCGTTCCCAGCAATGATGCAGCCACCATCCATCCATCGGAGGCATACTCTGTGCAGAGTGTTGTGTGTTGTCCAAGCAGTCTCCTTGGCTATTGAGCACAATCCCTGACGCGTCCCACTCCAACACAGGAGACCAGCAAGCTGGTACTCATTTTGCCGACCTCGAGAAGGATGACAGGCAGAGTCAACGCCACCTGGTATTATTCAACAGCCGAGTGAAATTTGAATTCAGGATCCTCGGATCCCGAGCCCACCACCCTAACCCTTAAACACAACCATAATTTATGCAGCACCCGCTAGGCTGCATATGAAATGAATGAATTAACTGCTTGTTTTAGGTCATCAGTGTGTTCACTCAATCTGGGGTAAAAAATGGGAAAAAGGAAATGAATTACCACTCTGCACACCAAGGCAATGTCACATCTTTACAAGGGTTGACAAGACATTGTGGCCACCTGTACACCTGAGATCGAAACATCAATCCAAGGTTTACAAACTTGTCATGAAAGAGGTTACGAGGTTGGATTGTCAGGAAAATGTGTCGCGAAAGAGTCCCATCCCTGCCGGTGTTGTCCTGCATTGACATTCCAAGGAAAAACATCGATTCTCTGCACCGCACACACATTGTATTATTAACGCTGACTTACAATTACATCGAGATGAATTAGATTTAACTTACCTCAACCAGGAAGGACCACGATATCAAGCTGCACTCAAGCTATATGATTAAATTTGCAACTAACCACTTTGACAGCAATGGACCACGGTGATTGTGCAGCATGAGGATGAGGACCGGTACAATAGCTTGTTCTCCATTGGGTTGACATCGTCTGAGGTTGATTTCAATTAAAAACTGTTATTCTGGTGCACTACCAGCAAAGGAAGGGGGGAGAGGGGATGGGGAGGGTGGACTGTGGAAGGCTCACTCAGATATAAAAGCCCAGCTATCTAACGTACCGTATTTTTTGACCATGATTAATTATCTGACAGTCAATTTCAAAAATGGGAAGCCACTATGTGCCTTACTCTAGCCAAATTCCTTCCTTGAGCCAATTAGCTAATTAGTACTACTGCATTGAGCTGGCATTGCTTGGCTCTGCAGATAATGCATTGACAAGATGTGTCAAATAGTCTTTAATCGCATGTTACCTTTGACTGTAGATTACCTTTGAAAGGAGTGAAATAAATTGGACAGTAAGCTAAATTACCCTTTGAAGAACGACAAAATGCCTATTGTGACGTCATGGAATTGTGTGCAGCTGCTGCAGTTAAAAGTAGGTTTTGAATCCAGCACCAAGAGATTTAGAAAATGGATATGAACATGCTGCCATACTGTTCTTGACACCCAAGCGGTAGGTATATAAATGAACTATAAAACGTTGGCAAATCCTGCAGAAATAATGTCTGAAGTTCAATCATGAGCCACCGTAAC
>CM068967.1:68733993-68748161 GCA_035128595.1 Eptatretus atami
CACACACACACACACACACACACACACACACACGTGTGTGTCAGTGTGTCTGTGTGTTTGGCAGTGTGTCAGTGTGTCTCCTCCATAACTCCAAAACCATAAATCTAGCAGCTTGAAACTTTGCATGCACATGAAGAAAACCCCAAGGAAGTGCACGAGTGAAAATTGGGTGTTTGGGTTAATTGTGGACGTGTGTAGACATCATCTCCTGTAGTTCGCAAGAGGGTAAGCTCGACCAGAAAAAAAAACAAGTGTTTTTTTGTGTTGTTTTGCATATTTTGTTATTGCGATTTGTTTCAGTGTCTGTCGAACTGTATTTATAAAGCTGTATTTGTGTTCATAACACTTTTTGCGGGTATTTGTGTTCGTTTATTGAAAGAAGCAGAGGGAGGCCTCATGTTAAGTTTACGGTTAAGTCAGTTGGGGCCTTGGGAGTAGGGGGATAAAAAAGGGTATAAATAGAGACAGAAGGAGAAAGGAAGAGGAGTTCATGAAATGTGATAGTTGCTCAATGTGGGCCATATCAACAATAGGGGAAGCAGAGGGTTCTTACTGTTGCAGGAAGTGTGAGGAAATAGCCCCCTTGAGAATAATTATTCCAAGGTTGAAGGAGCACATCGATAATTTGCAGCAAGTAGCAGAATGTGAGAAATTTGGAGATAACAGTTGGTTACGGTTGTGGAGTGAGGTTTCTGAGTATAATGGAAGTGGTGACGGTGCAGCGGGAAGCAGGTGGTGTAATGGTGCAGCAGGTGCAGGCATTGGCGAAGGTGCAGCAGGTGCAAGGCAGTGGTGGTACAGCGGTTGTAGAGAGTGGTGTCGGTGCAGCAATAGAAATTGGTAGATAACGAGGTACGGGAGACCGTTTTGGGGTGATGAGATTATTAAATATGTCGATTCTTCATTCTGCAGGAAGGATTGTAGACACAGAATTCTGTGTAGTTTTGAAGGAGGGGAGTTTGGGACATTGAAGGAAGGGTAAACGATATTGTATCGGGTCACGGTAGGAAGAAGTTGGTTGTGGTACACCTCGGTGTGAATGCTGTAGGGAAAGTTTACTCAGAGGTTTTGAAAATAGATACAGGATATTGGGTAAGCGGCTGAAAGCAAGGTTGTGAGGTATGTTTTCTGGGATCCTCCCAAGATTAGGAAACAATATAGAAATTATGAGCAGAGCAATAGATGTCAACCAATGGCTGGAAGAATGGTGTTGGGAGGAAGGTTTACATTTAAGAAGCTGTGGAATTATTTAGGGACAAAGGGAGTGTTTCCGGAATGATGGCCGCATGTTAAATAGAAAGGGGGCAGCAAGGTTTGCAGTGGGAATTGAGGAAGAATTCAGGCTTTTTGACGTCATTGAGAGTGTGTAGGTATTAAGGAAGAAACTGATAATGCAAATGTGATGAGTAAGGCAGCAAGAACAGAGAATTTCAGGAAGGGAAAAGTTAAAATATTCTATACCAATGCCAGAAGTTTAAATAATAAGATGGAAGAGCTTGAAGCCAAAGTAGATAGCGAGGAGTACGATATAGTTGCAGTGAGTGAGACATGGTTTAAGGAGAGAGTACCTGGAGGACAGATTAGAAGGCTACAAGGTGTATCGTGTGATAGAAGGAGAGAATAGGAGGAGTGGAGCAATCTGGGTAAAGACAGCATTGCATCAAGAGAAAGGGGTGACATTAAGGAAGGAAAAATGTTGAGGATTCTGTTGGGTGAGATTAGAGATTGTAAAAACAGTAAGATTCTGGTGGATGCTTTTATAGGCTCTGGGTGTGAAGGAAGGAGGAGGAAGAGGAGTACATGAAGAATTCAAAAGGGCATGTGGTAAGGGAAGAGTATTGATTATGGGGGATTTTAACTTGCCAGGGATAGATTGGGTCAGGAACAGGAAAGGGCAGAACAGATGAGGATTTCCTGTGTTATTCCAGATTGCTTTTAACCCTGTTGTAGATAAGCCACGAGGGGGAGTGCAGTGTTAGACCTCCTTTTAACTAACGATCCCAATATGGTGGAGGAGGTGGATGTAGGGGAGCATTGAGGAGCAAGTCACATAACATTGTGTGTGCAAAGACTCTGTTGAGGGTTGGAGTTCAGGATAGTAGGGTAGGCTATTAGATTTCAGGAATGCAAACCTTGAGGTATGAGGAGAGAGTTGGGTGATAAGGATTGGAAGAAACTAACAACAGGACAATCAGCTTCAGAAAAATGGGAAACTTTGAAGGAGCAAATGTGTGGAGTCAGAGTCAGCCATTCCAATGAGGTGTAAAACTAGAAGTAGAAAGACCAGGGTGGTTGAGCAGGAGATAGGAATACTATTAAGGAGAAGCAGAAGGATTTATTAGGTTTCAAAATAACAGGACTGGAGTTAGATTTATATACTTTGGGAGTAAACAGAGGCAAGTTAAAAATAACTCAGAAGCCAAAAGAGAGTATGAAAAGACATGGCTAATTATATTAAACATAACAATGCTTTCTTTAAGTACATCAGGGGAAAAGAACAGGTTAGGATCAGTGTCGGCCACTTGGGGAATAGGGTTAGTGATGAAAGTGAGATGGCAGGCTTATATAACAGGTATTTTTCTTCAAATTTTAAAAGAACAGTCAAGAGAATTGGTAATAGCTGAGAGATCTATCGAGGAGGTGAGGAAGGGCTTTTACAGAAGATCAGGTTGGAGTGGAGGAAGTAAAGGAACAGCTCGGTAATCTAAAAGTAGATAGGCTCCGGGTCCAGATAATATACACCGAGAGTATGAGATGGAGGTGGCTGAGAGGTAAGCGAGATATTAACGGATATTTTCAATAGTTCACTGGAGTCAGTTCAGGTACCGGAGGATTGAGAGTAGCAATTGTAACACCATTAATAAGAAAGGATCCAGAGAAGAATTGGGAAACTACAGACCTGTTAGTTTGACTTCAGTTGTGGGGAAGGTGTTGGAGACATTAATTATGGACCAGATGAGGAAATTTAAAAATACAAACTAATTAAAGGTGTCAGCATGGGTTTACCAAAGGTAGTTCCTGTCTAACAAATCTTTAGAGATCTATGAAGCAGTGTCTGATTGGGTGGATGAGGGAAAGGTAGTGGACATAGTATATCTAGACTTTAAGAAGGCATTTGATAAGGTACACATCGAGATGTTAGCCAAAGTGAGGCCTTGTGGAGTGGCTGGTCAGGTAGCTAATTGGATTGAAACTGGCTTAGTGATAGAAGCAAAGAGTGGCTGTGAGTGGGAGGATGTCTTGCTGGGAGGATCAAAGTAGTGGGTACCTAGGGATCAGTACTCGGACCATTACTATTCATTATTTACATCATGATTTGGATAGTTTTTTGGATTACGATAAATTTTCACTTTCCTCTCTCATATTATCCAATGCTGCTGTTCATCATAGCTACAAATCAGGTCAGGTCAGATATGCGCGCCAGAGTAGCGCGGCTGCTGCTCCACTTTCCGCCGGTACTCCAGGGAACTCCATCTGGCCATCCCCAGGCAGATGCCTGGCCCATCCCATTCCTTGAGATGACGATCAACCTGCTGCAACCACAAGGCACGTGGTCGGCCCATTGGCCTCCTCCACTCAGAGGCTCTCTCGCTGAGAGAATCTGGTGAGCAGGATCAGCGTCAGGAAAAGAGGCACATGTCCATACAGCGGCAGCTGACACTCACGGACTATACAGTTCACAAATCTCATTTGAGTCTCTCTCAGCACCACTCATTGGACACAAAGTCCGACCAGCGATAGCCAAAATTCTCCGAAGAGACTGGTACCAAGGAATTAAGTCTCCGTCTCAGATCCTTGGTCAGAGTCAAGTCTCGCATCCATAGAGCAAGAAGTGGAGGCACAAGGACCGAAGACTCAGACTTTCGTCCTCCCGCAAGGTACCAGCAGCGCCACACCCCATTTATCCAGTGAATCCATGACTCCCAAGGCCCGACCCGAGTCTATTGACCTCTGATCACAGCCGCAGAGACATGAATATCACTGCCAAGGTAAGTGAATCTCTCCACGAGCCAACATCCTCACCACAAACAGGCACAGCAGGACAGCAGCATCCAAGATGTCATGAAAGCCTGGATCTTAGTTTTGACCGAGGATACCCATAATCCCAGCGGCTCCGACTCCTCATTCAGCACCTCGAGGGCCCCCAAAAGGATATTAAGTCTCCGCAAAGATGATGCATCATCTGCGAAATCAAGGTCAGAGATCTTGACATTCCCAAACGATGCACCGCAGCTTGCTTGATCTCTCCGACATCCTCCCTAGAATCCAGTCCATACAGGTGCTGAAAAGTGTGGGGGCTAGTACAACACCCTGACGAACTCCAGTAACAACTGGAATTAGTCAGAGATGGTACCACCACATCTCACAGCACTCTCAGTACCAGAGTAGAGTGCAAACATCAGACGATCAGTTTGGTGGCACCCCACGAAGACCAAGAATCCTCCAGAGGGCATCCCGATTCACTGAATCGAACCTTTACAGAGATCTGGCCTGTCCTGACATACCAGATCTAATCTGGCTCCAAATCGCTCGGTACATTGTTTGTAAACGCTCGAGACGTCAGCATTCTTTGCTTTATTTCATTTCTGCACATGCGATCCACCATGAGTATCTCTTAAACTAAGGAGAATTAACAAAACTTAAGCTCCAGAATCGAACCTACAAGCAGTTCCGACTCCTAGAAAAGTGTTCATTTGTCCAATTCGGACATATTTGACATTTTGGGCGTCTCCTGGAGATGTATGTTTGAAGTGACGGTTCGGTGATTGCCAATTGTGTGCCAAAGGAGCCGTTTCTTATCAAACCGTTTTGTTGGAGTGCTTCAGAGGTGCTCGACAATATTCGCACTGTCACTGAATGCTATCTATAGATCGACTTGAACAAACTTCATGGCTACTCGCGCTTGCGTTGGCGACGTGTTGTGTTTCTGCGGTGCAACATGCGGTGGCTGCCTCGCTGAAAAATGTGAAAGATTGTTTTTCACGACGTTCCCCGTTTTTGTTCTTCCATTTTATGACCCGTCACTTTTGGTAATCGATAAATAGAAATAAAAATTAAAAACGTTTCGGCTTTAAAAAGTTTCTTCAAACGTTTCGTGCATTGCGTGTGAAGCACTTTGCACATTCTTTCAACTTTCAATTGTGAAACTCTGGTTCTTCACTGGAGGTACGAAGACAAAATAAATTATATGATCACAATGAGAATTTTTTTTTCTTCCTTTCTGAAGTAAAGAATCGCATATCACATTCGGAAAGCAGAGAGGTACGCATGCTACTCTGTGTAGACTATGATTCAAATCCCAACCCCAGCTCTAACTGTCCTCCCGGTGTTTCACAGGCCGGTAGATTCATCACTATGTGTGTCTCTCGTCGGATGGAGATGAAACTGGGCATCACATCTGCCGGAATCCCTCACCCCTCTCCCTCAAACCCTACCCCTTCTTTCCACCCATATCCATCTTTCCGACCCGAGCCCTATTGTCTCTTTGACCCTCCCCTCCCCCCCTCTCTCTCCACTCCTCCGTCTCTCTCTCCCACCCTCCCCTGGTCCCCCACCTTTTGCCCCTGTTGAGGGGACTGTCGCATGGACCACTCAGATTCGGAGCCAACCAGTGGGTGGCAAAGGTTACTGTATGTATGAGTTATTGGTTTGAATGCTCCCTACTCCAGTTCTCAAAGTGTGTGTGTGTGTGGTGTGTGTGTGTGTGTGTGTGTGTGTGTGTGTGTGTGTGTGTGTGTGTGTGCGTGCGCCTGCGTCTGCGTCTGCGCCTGCGTCTGCGTCTGCGCCTGCGTCTGCGTCTGCGCCTGCGCCTGCGCGTGCGTGTGTGCGCGCGTGTGTCATTGGTTGGTATCTACAAATGTGGGTTTTCAGAATGTGTAATGGAGCTCAAAGTATCCACCTTTATTTTCAAGTAAGGGGTCAGGATTCATGACAAACTGTGAAGTTTTCTGTTTCAAAGTTTTGTGTCGAGGGCTCTCTTCAGGATCATCGCTGAGAGCCCGGACGGCTTCCAACTGTAGTTCGTTTGTAATAATATTCCCAGGGATGTTTTTTAGCTCATCTGTAGAGTAGTTCCGGGGAGCTGATGTGATGGTGCGTCGTCCATCGTATGTCGACAAATACTTGCAAATTCTTCTCAAAAACTACACATGAATTTCAATGAAATTTGACCACAAGCTTCATCACCGGTGATGACAAAAAAAAAACATACGGCATCTGAAGGGGTCTACAGAGGGAGATTACGGAGGGGGGTGTCCCCCCCCCCCCTCTAGATAGTTATTTGCTTTCTTCTGCAGAAACGATACACACAATTCCGATGAAACTTCACTGCAACCTTCATCATCCCAATGACGTACCAAGATTGTTCATGAGACATCAGAAAAATCTTCTCTATGGGGATTTCATGGGGATTGCCCCCCAAAATATGCATTTGCTTTCTTCTCACAAACTACACATACAATTCTGATGAAACTGATCACTATCTTCACCACCCATGATGTATGTTACCTGCGTAAGTCCTTCACCCACCCGAGAATGGTACCATCCCAAGCCGAGGCTGGATGTTGGCAAGCTCAAGAATGAGAGGGGAGCTGAGGAGTTTTTGCGAACAGGCTGATTTGAGATTTGAGGAGTCTGGGTGCTTTGGGAGGTTCTGAAAAGGTGTGGAGTGCCTTCAACACCACCATCTTTGATGTTGCTGGTGATGTAAAAGACAAAACATGTCAGAGCCCCTGTTTTAGTAATTTTGCTGTATCGGAGTTAAAGCGCTCGCCCATATTTACAAAATTTATGTGTTTGCGCAATTGTCTTGAGTGGTCCAGTTGACATGTTAGATTGTGTAGGATTGGTTATTCGGTCATGAATATTAATGACGTGGGTCACGTAGTTATTTTTGTGTAAGATTAGTTGGTCATGTGACGTGTATGATGTTTTCGATTGGAATGTAAATTTCACAACAGAAGGGATTCAATGTTTGATATCTTTTGTGGGAGACGTACTGAATTGCACAAACAGTATAACACTTTCATATTTATTTATGTATAAAGTAATTCTATAACTGTTGACAACAGAAAATTATCATTCAGCTGAAAGTGCTGTCTCATCAATTTTTGTAAACTGTAGCAGTACTTTAAGGTGTTTGGGGTGAAATTGTAAAGAACAGGTCTGAAGACAACGATGGTTCACGAGCGGTATTTGACATTGTAGATTGTTTCAGAAGTCATGGATGAGACAATGTGATAATTTTTGACCAAGTTATAAAAATGATCAACATGATGTGGTACGAGTGACGGGTTATTGCTGCAAAATGTCGAAACCCCAGTTTCGTTCACAACTTTAAAAATTTGACCTTTGCATAACCTTTAAAGGTCACAAAACAATGTTGTGGACATTAAAATAAGGAAACAGGATACGTGCTATAGCTTATTGGAGTTAGTTCGTCGAAGAAGGTCGAAAACCCGGTTCGATTCCCAACTTTGAAAATTTGACCTTTGTGAACTTTAAAGGTCAAAGGTCAAGGATTATGACCTTTGGTGCAAACTTCCTCTGGAACATTCCAGGAACAACATAACGTCATATAGGTTATATGGCATTTCGCACTCCTCGGATTATTATCCATACTTTGATGAAATCAGCGTAAAAATAAACTTGAAGGGGGCGCCAACGGCAAGGTGTTTCACGAGATAAGAGCAAGCATAAATCGGTTTGGTGTTGAAGACGTTAGGTGGGGAATGACCTCAAGATTATGTATAAATATTGTCATCCTCGCTCTCAAAGTTGGGCGGTCGTATGATTTTTATGTCAAATTCGCAATTTTCTAAATTTTTTGAACGTTTGTGACCTTGACCTTGGGACGAAAATGAAAAATCGACAATACAAGTTTAGATAATTCATTTTGCTATTCAATACGCGAAGACCCATTCCAAATTCAGTCAATTCCCTCGGAGAAGATAGATTTTAATCCGACTATCCGCCTAAAAATGGCTATTTTTTGGGCGTGGCTCCGCCCACAATGGGGGTTGCCACGCCCTCATCCAGGAAAACACAACTAGACATTGATATCGAACACATAACCCAAGTTTCATCAAGATCGTATCAAAGTCCACGAGTTATGCTCTGGACAGCCAAGACACACAGACATAATGAATATAGTGGTCACTCTGACTGGCGCTCGTGGAACCAATAATCAGAATTTATTGTATTGCAGTAAAGAATAAAGAATAATCAGAATTTTAACTTTTTCATGAAAGATGCTTCGTAGTATCGGTATGATAAAAAATACAAAACACGTTTGAACAAAATCAGTAAGTGGCATATCCCAAAATGGTAGAGGACATGTTCAATACAGGGGTTTTTTTTGCAACTAAAATGACCGCCAATCTACCAGTTGGCCATCAGTAATCAGAACGCAAAATAAAGTGAGGTCCACGTGTATGCCATCATGTACTGTGCTTGTGCCAAGCTTGAACAAAATCGGACCATGCATATCGGAGAAATGGTTGGGGACACGTTTGAGAAACAAAATAGCCGCAAGTCGGCCATCTGGGATCTGATCTCGAAATCAAATGTCATGCATATGTCATTCCTCATCAGTGTGCCAAGCTTGAACAAGATCGGAAATGCATGTCCCAGAATGGTTGAGGACATGTTCAACATCAGATTTTTTAACAACAAAAATGGTCGCGGAGTCGGCCATCTTTGATTGAATCGCGAAACAAATCATGCGCGTTATGTATATCCGTCATGTGTTGTCTTTCTGCCAAGTTTTGAACAAAATCAGTCACATACATGTCTGAGATATGGCTGCCGATGGACGGACGGACGAGAACCCATCCATAAGTCCCCGTTTCAGACTAAGTCCAATGGGGTCTAATAACATATCGATATTGTTTAGGCGAATCCCCAGTACAATTTATTGTGTGATCACAAAACAACCCCCTCATTAATAAGTGGGCTAACCCATGTGCATGGCGGAACATTGCGGTTTGTAAAATCTGAAGTGTGTCAGAAGCACCTGTCCAAGGATGAAACAACACCACCACGACCAAAGCAGTACTGAAAAGCAGAAAATAACTCGATAAAGGGGAAAAGGGTCGAAAATCACACCGAAGATTAACTTTTACGTGATAGCAAATGGCAGAACCAGAAAAAGATTTCGGTCTAGCAGAGCTGGTGTGTGTCCCATTGCCAATCAGCTTGCTAGCACTTGCTAAGCCAGCCGTTCCTCATCAATGGTTTTCAATAACTGCTGCTTGAGTGCTTAAACCACTTGGTGAGCGCTCTAAAATAAACTTTTAGGTCTTCATGAGCCTCGTCTATTTATACAAAAAAAATCAAAAAAAAACTTGATAAACTGCCCAACCCCTGTAAGTGCTGAGGTGTGTTTCATTACTATTTACAATCAGCTTGTAGAGCGCTCGCCAAGTGGCTAAGCACTCAAGCAAGCACTGCTTGAAACGGTTGATAGGAACGGCTCGCTTAACAAGCTGATTGGTAATGAACACCTTAACATGGCATTTCTTTTGCAAGGGGTAGGGCAATAACATGACAATTCCTCCGGATTTTTGCAGTTGAGTCAAAAGCACACAGGCTAAGCGAGTGTGAAAAATAGTAGGAGTCCTATTTTTTGGGCAAAATATCAAGGTGTCCTCTTTTTTGTCGGGGGGGGGGGTGTTTTTGGGCCTCAATATTTTTTGTACGCGAGGGCCACCCCAAAAAAATCTTAATCCTCCTCTGCCATGAGTGCTGCCCCAAAGTGCATGGATAAGAGCAAGGATTGCATAGAATAATGAGAACACGCACTTGAATAGAGTGCATGCCTCCACCAGGCTGAACAATTTAGATTTTGTATCTCATTGATGGGCCGGATCTGAATCCGGACCTTAACAAAATCTAATCGGCTTGTTCTCGTCACCTAAACCAATCCATCCACCTAGTTTTGGCATAACTCAATTGAAGGGAGTCATCGCCTGTCACACACCCAACCTGTTCACCAAGTTTCGGCGGAATTCCGTCCACACCTTTTTGTTCAAAGACAAATAGACAGAGGTGAAAACATAACCTCCATCCAGAAACAGCACATGGTAGAGCACATACTCCACCTGGCTGAACAGTTTACGT
This sequence comes from Eptatretus atami, assembly GCA_035128595.1. Taxonomy (NCBI): domain Eukaryota; kingdom Metazoa; phylum Chordata; class Myxini; order Myxiniformes; family Myxinidae; genus Eptatretus; species Eptatretus atami. Next base: position 68,744,113 of record CM068967.1, read on the forward strand.
TTTGTATCCCACTGATAAGGCCGGATCTGCCTCCGATCATTTGTTTCTTGTCACATACAAATCTAATGAGCTTGTTATTGTCACAATACCCAACCGATCCACCAAATTTCGTCCGAATCCTGTCATAAGTTCTTGAGATATCCTGCTCACAGACAAAGAGACAGGAAACCATTCATCATCCATCCATTTGGACATACTCTGTGCAGAGATTGGTGCTGCCTAAGCAATCTCTCGGGCTATTGGGTACAATCCTGGACGGGTCGCCACTCGACGCAGGATACCAGCAAAGTTGGTACTCATTTTTCCGACCTCAGAAGGAAGATAGGCCGAGTCAACCGCACCTGGTATTAATTCAACAGCCAGCAGGATTTGAACTCAGGACCGTGAGGATCCCAAGCCCACCACTCTAAGCCATTAAGGCAACACCGGTATAAGAGCAACTGATATTTACTGAAAATCTTCGATTTTTGCAGTAGCAACAGAGGTGAAACAGAAATCTGCATCCACCTTCGTGACGGAGGTAATGAGTAATGAAAGTATCGGCATTGATATTAACACTTTTAATACGGAGCAAAAGAGATGTTTAGTGATCTTTCGGTTCAGCAATTCGCGCTTTCAAAAAATTTTTGTCCTTTTGTTTGTCTCCCAATACAAGTCAATCAAAATCTCATGATTTTCTGCACTGTGGATAAGACAAGTTGTGACGGTTGTTTTGATTCGACCCGTTTTTTTTGACCACAATCGCATTTGAAATGTCAAAACTGAGCACCGAAAAAAAGAAAGCAGCGGAAAATGTACTTAAGCTTCTCTCGAGTGCTCAACAGTCAAAAGCTGAACATCTAACAGACTGAACTTCTATTGTAGGAATATGCTGGTAAAAAAAAAAAACTCCTTTCAGTCATGGACAATTCTCCTCTGGAGCTCTCTCAAGTATCACCAGAACACAATATCAACCCTCGAAAAGCTAACGTATGGTTTTAAAGGCCTCCTCATGCTCTTTTGTGACCAAAGAGCAAAGCTAAATGTTCAAAGGCTGGGAATGTGTGAAATGGCAAATATACCAAATTAATCCTGCTTGAATTCCTGGGAAAGTTGTATTGATTGTGTTTAACCAGAAACCCATCTGTCTCAACAATTGAGCCTTTAAATCGTGTGACTTTTTCCTCTTTCCTGCAACCAATAGGACGAATCAGTGCTTTTCATTATGAGCGTCGAGATTACCAAAGGGAAGCCAGCCTGTTTGATGACTTCATAAAGGTGTCCTTCGCCCTTGGACCAGCCCTTGTCATTTTTCAACTCAATCAAAAAGCCAAGGATTTTGGGAAAGTTTGAATAGATCACCCCCTCCCACCTCCCCCAATGAAGTAAGAACCCGAATGATTGGAATTATTTGAGGATTCTTTGGATTGCTTTATTCTTCATTAATTTTTTGAATTCCAGCTCACCCCCACTCATTCGTTCCTCTTTTTTTTTCTCAGTCCAATCAATATCATTCTTTCCTCAAGGTCTTCAAGTCATGAAGACAACTGTTCACCACCACCCAGATCACACCCCTTCCAAACTTTCGAAACCATGATCCTCTCCAAACCCGTTAAACCGACCCTCCCGTGAGAATTTTGTTTCTATTTATCCATCTTGTCCACCTCATGTGCCCTTCCTACCCTCATAGTGGGCAACTTAGCTAATATAGCATAACAATTGTGCATTTTGTGAGGAAAGCACAAATTTGGCACACTAGTAGCCTATCATATTATTGAACAGATTTGGATATTGGGCCATCTCAAATTCAGCCGCTGATGCTGTGGCAGCCATTTTCCACTGCCATCAAAAATTTTGAGATGGCCCAATATCCAAATCTGTTCATAATATGATAGGCTACTAGTGTGCCAAATTTGGTGCTTTCCACAAAAAAATGCACAATTGTTATGCTAAGTTGCCCCACTATCATTCCTCCCCACACTCATCGTTTGTCCAAGTCTCCCTCTATTTAGTTCCCATCGCTGCTGTTGGTGTGCCCCCCTCTCATTCTCCTATTCTTTGTTCTGCAATGCACTGATCCCATTTTACGTTCCGGCGACTCATGATCCTCGTCATTGTATCGAAAAAAAAGGCTTAGTAATTATCTCAACAAATTTCGCGTGGCCACAAATGTATCGTCACCCCCTTTGTAAAGATTGGCATTGACCTTTGTCCATTAGCTGCCAAACTCTGAAGAGTTCTACAAGTTATACCAGAAACATTTGCAGCACTATTTTACTTCATTACACATTTTACAGCATATGACGTACAACGCCTTAAAGTGTTCAGTTGATCCGTTTGGTGCTCGATCATTGTCATTACAGAGAATAATTTTGCGCCGCATGGTCCGTGGGACATTTGCCGGAGGATTTGTGGGGATGATACCATTAAAAACAAGTGTCACTGCTTCTTTTATTAAGCCTGGTGTTGGCTTAACCAGTAACGTGGCTGACATAAGATTCTCATGAGCTTGAGTTTGAGCCCCTGTCGTACTGAAATAAATAAACCAGGTGGGTTGACTTAGCCTGTCATCCTGAAAGTCGGTAAAATGAGTACCAGCTTACTGGAAACGGAGGCACTGCATCAAAGGCACAGCTGCGTTCCCAGCAATGATGCAGCCACCATCCATCCATCGGAGGCATACTCTGTGCAGAGTGTTGTGTGTTGTCCAAGCAGTCTCCTTGGCTATTGAGCACAATCCCTGACGCGTCCCACTCCAACACAGGAGACCAGCAAGCTGGTACTCATTTTGCCGACCTCGAGAAGGATGACAGGCAGAGTCAACGCCACCTGGTATTATTCAACAGCCGAGTGAAATTTGAATTCAGGATCCTCGGATCCCGAGCCCACCACCCTAACCCTTAAACACAACCATAATTTATGCAGCACCCGCTAGGCTGCATATGAAATGAATGAATTAACTGCTTGTTTTAGGTCATCAGTGTGTTCACTCAATCTGGGGTAAAAAATGGGAAAAAGGAAATGAATTACCACTCTGCACACCAAGGCAATGTCACATCTTTACAAGGGTTGACAAGACATTGTGGCCACCTGTACACCTGAGATCGAAACATCAATCCAAGGTTTACAAACTTGTCATGAAAGAGGTTACGAGGTTGGATTGTCAGGAAAATGTGTCGCGAAAGAGTCCCATCCCTGCCGGTGTTGTCCTGCATTGACATTCCAAGGAAAAACATCGATTCTCTGCACCGCACACACATTGTATTATTAACGCTGACTTACAATTACATCGAGATGAATTAGATTTAACTTACCTGGCAACCAGGAAGGACCACGATATCAAGCTGCACTCAAGCTATATGATTAAATTTGCAACTAACCACTTTGACAGCAATGGACCACGGTGATTGTGCAGCATGAGGATGAGGACCGGTACAATAGCTTGTTCTCCATTGGGTTGACATCGTCTGAGGTTGATTTCAATTAAAAACTGTTATTCTGGTGCACTACCAGCAAAGGAAGGGGGGAGAGGGGATGGGGAGGGTGGACTGTGGAAGGCTCACTCAGATATAAAAGCCCAGCTATCTAACGTACCGTATTTTTTGACCATGATTAATTATCTGACAGTCAATTTCAAAAATGGGAAGCCACTATGTGCCTTACTCTAGCCAAATTCCTTCCTTGAGCCAATTAGCTAATTAGTACTACTGCATTGAGCTGGCATTGCTTGGCTCTGCAGATAATGCATTGACAAGATGTGTCAAATAGTCTTTAATCGCATGTTACCTTTGACTGTAGATTACCTTTGAAAGGAGTGAAATAAATTGGACAGTAAGCTAAATTACCCTTTGAAGAACGACAAAATGCCTATTGTGACGTCATGGAATTGTGTGCAGCTGCTGCAGTTAAAAGTAGGTTTTGAATCCAGCACCAAGAGATTTAGAAAATGGATATGAACATGCTGCCATACTGTTCTTGACACCCAAGCGGTAGGTATATAAATGAACTATAAAACGTTGGCAAATCCTGCAGAAATAATGTCTGAAGTTCAAATCATGAGCCACCGTAAC
>CM068967.1:68772861-68783350 GCA_035128595.1 Eptatretus atami
ACAGAGAGAGATATACTTAATGGCCTTATTTTAAATTATATCCTTCATCAGGCGATATCAGCACCTCGCTCTATTATTGGGGTCTTTCAGGAGTTTCCCTGGTTATTCCGATCTGTGGGTTGAAGCCGCCAGTTTTTTGCTTCTCAACCATGCCTGACTTTGTTTTGTATACATTGTTGAGGCTTATCATGAGAGCTAACAAACCAACGCACACAAAGGGGGTGGGGGGCAGAGACAAAGAAGGGTGGGAGAGGGAGGACAAAACAGTGGGAACGAGGCATTAGGAGTTCTGTGGAAGAGAGAGGATGGGAACATGGGGTAAACAATGACAGGGTAAACAAGATTGATGTCACAGAACAGGAACATTCAAGAAGGAAAGCAGGGAAGTTGAAGGATGTGGTTTGGTTGGATTAGCGGGTTAGAAAAGATCGTGTTTTGGATGGGAGATAGAGGTGGTTGTAACAAGCTGTTTGAAGACCTGGAGGGAAGAGTGGTTGGAAGATGTATAGGAGTTTGTCCAAAGGCGGGAAAAAGAGGAATAAAGGAAGGTACATTGATTTGTAATTTGGTAAGTATTTACCAAAAAAGGGTTGCTAGTGGACTTAAGTGACCCTGCGGAAATATGGGGGGAAATACGCAGAGCAGAGTGGGGAGTGGGGGGGTGAGCCCTGGGAGAGGAGAGAAAGAAATGACCCACTGACCGGCTTGGTGAGAGAATGAGAGACGCAGAAGATCAGCTTCACGCGAAAGATACAATGATCCAAAATGCCTTGTTTCCACAGCATGAAGGCGAGAAAGTGTGAGAGGCAGGGAGCACCAGCCCAGAGGAGAGTCAGTACCATAGCTGTGGACGAAAGCTTTGTATGTACACAGAGAGCTCAATGGGCCGAGGAAGGACTTTGCACCATGGAGGATGGCCCAGTCAGGCACTGGCTTTGGAGGCCAGGTTGGAAGTGTGGCTTTCCCATGGAAAAAATCATGGCAGGATATTGAGACCAGAAGCTTTGAATGAAAAGGACTTCTCAAGAGAATTGTTGAGAAAAGTAGAGGGGGGGGGGGTTCCAGACGTCCTTCAGAAGACATCGTGAGAGTGTGAGATTGTCAGGATTAAAAGACATTGTTCCATATGTTGGACCAGTTTGTGATTTTATCCAGATCAGCAGTGACGAAGAAGCTTGCTGCTTGCCGGTCTGAGGGAGACCGATGGTACGGCAGAGGTTGAGTCATCAGCAAGAGATATAGAGGATTTTCCAGAGCTCGGAGAGTCATTGATGAAAACCAGAAAAAGAACAGGGCCCAGAACGCTGCTTGAGGAACTCCAGCCCTGGACAAGAAGAGGGGATGAGAGAACTCCACTGGGGCCACAGTTGGCTGTGACAAGGAGAGGAACTCTGGCGAGCCCTGAGGGGAGATGGCCTTTGGATACCATAGGTGGAGAGTTTGGTGAGCAGTGCAGGGTGCTAGCCATGTCAAAAGCACGCGATATGTCTAAGGGATATGGCTCTGATTTCATGTCTAGCAATTGAGGACCTCCATCCATTTTTGAGAAGAGAAGCCGCATATAAGGTTTGAGTACCTGGACATACGATATGATCGGCGGATGAGGAACCATGCCTGGTTTGGCTTAAGGTTAGGTGGTGGTTTGGGATCCTAGATCCTGAGTTCAAATCCCCTTGGCTGTTAATTGAATACACAGGGTGGGTTGGACTCTGCCTGTCATCCTTCCGGTTGCAAAATGAGTGCCAGCTTGCTGGTATCCTGTGTTCGGAGTGGCGACCGTGTCCAGATTGTGCCCAATAGCCAGGGAGCTGCTTCGGCAGCACCAACGCTTCTGCAAAAGAGTAATGGTCCCAATGGATGGATGGACGCAAGCGATGGGTCTTACTCTGGCTGGCTTTGAAATGAACACCCAAGCAAGCTTGGTGAGCACTCCCATGTGGCTTAAGCACTCATATCAATTACTCCACGAAACGGCTGGCTTGGCCAGCGATTGCCGATTGCTGATTGTCCATAAACCCATGCACCCAGAAACACCAAGCAAACGCCAAATTGGACAAACGAACATTTTTTTTTGTTAGCAGTCGGAACTACTACTGAAGTCAATAAGAGGTTTAAATTTTGAAATTTGGCTTAGATTAAGTTATTCTCGAGGTTATCTCATGTTGGAAATTAAATAAAGCCACGGATGCTGCCTTCCGGGCGTTCATAAGCCATGCAATGTATCCAGTGATTCTAAGTATGATGATCAGGCATTTGATGGTATATAGTGAGAAAAGTGAAAAAAACAACTTTATCGTTAAGAATCGTTGTGGCCTGTTCCAAGCTTAGCATTGTGACTAGGCCAAAAAAAAGGCGGGAGACGTGTGAGCTGACAGAGGGCTGACCAATATGGCACGCCGTCATCTTGGTAAGCTTGTTTTGGTTTTTCGTCATGAGCACCCCCTAAATTATCTCCAAAAGGGGTGTTTAAATTAATCCAAACACCCTGTTTTCACTCTTGCACCACCTTGGAGTTTCCTTGGTTCGCAGGAAATGGAGTTCATTGAATTTTGTAGTAATTTCAATGGAGGCAGCAAAACACTTTCTTTGATGGTGAATAAATATGCTTGAATAACGTTAAATGTCCGTGGTTTAAACATTCCTTCAACTATTTTTAGAAGGAAAGTATCAGGTCAAGCTGTAACTGTTTTTGTAAAACTGTTAAAACAAAAATGAAACTAATCTATACACTGTAAAGATCCATCTGGCTGTCTGTGTCTGTGTCTGTGTGTCACCATGTTTCCTCAGAGATGGCGAACGGAACTTCTTCAAACTTTCAGAAGTTCATGCTTGAGCACCGTGGAGTGTTTTAAGCCAACAAATTGAAAAATTGAAGAATTTTAATTTATTTTTATATTATTATTGATTACTTTAATTGTCGATAGTGCCAAATGTCTTTGTAGCTATGTGAAAGTAATATTCAATGATCCCCGACCCCATCCTTTTTGGGTGTAGGAAAGTGTTTTTCGTCCCCACAAAAAATTGACCGGACAACCACAGGTACCCCTGCTGGTACCACACAAATACTGTGCAATTAAAACTGGGGTGAAGTCGACGACACGCTATAGAAATCCACCACCATCCCACCTAAAGCAAAGTTGAAAGATGGCAAAAAGTTACACCAGGAATGACCGATATCACATTTGATTATAGGAAATTTCTGTTTTGACCCCTGTGACTCAAGTTCACACCCCAAGGGCGGGGAGGTCAAATCCTCCGCGGACGCCTTGACCCGGAGGTCAAATCAAAAAAAAATTGTTACATATTTCATGCGTCCCCCCCCCCAATGTTGATTTTCTTAAAGTTTTATTTTAAAATGTATAAAAATGTGCCCGTAATTGCATTTTGTTTATTTGACGTCGGGCGGGCCAAATTGATACTGATGCTGTACATTCATGCCATGTATGATCATAACTACCAAGTTTGGTGAATTTCTGCCCAATCATTTAGGAGGAGATAGCGTGATGGACAGACAGACGGAACCACAGATAGACAGATAGACAGACAGACAGATGGAGCTGATTACTATATCCCCTCATGTTTTTTTTTCAAAAAGCGTCGGGATAATGAACTGAATGCGAGGAGTTGAAAAATGAATGTATTCTTATGCTTTACTAGCTCATAGACATTGCCTGAGCGTTTCATAAATAAATGAGTAAAATAATGAAAAACATCTCAGCATTACATGTACACCTGGATAGCAAAGCAATATATAAATAATAATGGACATTTGTCCTGGTGTCGTATGTCTGACCTTTTTCTGTAATAAGATGAACACAAAAGAGCTGTTTCAGGCTTATTAGGAATGATTCCCATTTCACCATACAATCATGTTCAAACTTTAATGTACATCCCTGCTGACTACATTTACTATTGGGTTCACTGCATAGGTTTCTCTGCTATTATGGACCGTTATTGTGGTTAAATTCAGCCGCTTTCACTTGAATGGGTCGGAAGAACTTTGATAATTGTCTTCTATTTATGACAATAATACCAGACTCGGTGATTTAATGGTTAGAGTGTCTGCTCTGAGTCTGGGACGACGGTGGTTCAAACTCTGGTTGTCATACCAACTACTTAATGGTACATGATGCTTCCTTACTTGATGCTCAGTATTCAGCATTTAAAAAAAGATTAGAGCACAGACAAACAACCATATGTTGACAACATAAGCGCAGACCTTGAAAGGCCCCATGCTCCACCTGTGTTGAAGTTCCTTGCGAGGGAACTCATGTTATACACAATGTGAGTGGTCATGTTTTCTGGTGTTTCTCTACAGGTATTGTATTATTGTTATTAGCCCCTGTTTGACTTAGTCTGGAATTGCGGCTGATGGATTTGGTCTGGATTTTTGTATGGTGTGTGGCGTTCGCAACCATATGTCGGGCATGTATGGATCGATTTCATTCTCACTGGGCACAAAAGAACACATGATGGAAAACATATCCATCCATTGGACCATACTCTGTGCAGAGTGTTGGGCTGCCTTAGCAGTCTCCTGGCTATTGGGACAATCCTGGACGGGTTGCCACTCTGACACAGGATACCAGCAGGGCTGGCACTCATTTTGCCCACCTCGGAAAGATGACAGGCAGATCAATAACCTCACCTGGTATTCATTCAACAGCCTAGCGGGATTTGAACTCAGGATCCTGGGTCCCAAGCCCACCCGCGAACCATTAAGCCAACACCAGGCATGAAAATATGTGCACTCATTTTGTTTCGCGATGCGATCAAGATGGCTGGCTGGCGGCCATTTAATTATTTAAAATCCCATGTTTAAGCATATCCTCTAACCCTTTCTCAGACATGTATTTACTGATGTTGTTCAAACCTGGCACGCAGATCAGGAATGATGGCTTACATACGCACGTCATTTTTTTTCGACATTGGATCCAAGATGGCCGACTGGTGGCCATTTTGTTACTTAAATGTGTCTCCAACCATTTCTCAGACCTGCATGGTCCGATTTTGTTCAAACATGGCACAAGCACAGTACACGATGGCATACATGTGCACCTAACTTTGGATGGCCTATTCAGAGCTGCCTCTCTCGATGGCAATAACTGGTACCATCTGACGAGTTTACTTGGTGCAGCATGCTTTGCTATCGAATTTATACAGTTGAAAGGATTCATGATAAGACTCAAAACTAAAATTTTTTTTTTGTAAAGGATTCGGAAGGGATCGATAGAGGTGGGCGGGACGATGACTGTCAATCAGCCTGATAGGGCGGGGTCACTAGACACATTTGCCTTCGGGCCAATCAGATCTATATGGGTGTGGTTAACGGTGGAATAGTATCAGGAAGTCAGTGGAGCAACAACCCACGTATTTCTATAAACACATACTCTTTAGAATGTTAGATCGTCTATAAGTATGTACATGCCTGGCGTGGCTTAATAGTTCGGTGTGTGGGCTTGGATTCTCGGTCCTGAGTTCAAATCCCATTTTTCTGTTGAATTATCACCAGGTGTGGTTGACTCTGCTGTCATCCTTCTGAGTCGGCCAAATGATGCCAGCTTGTGGTATCCTGTGTTGAGTGGTGACCCATTCAGGATTGTGCACAACAGCCAAGGACACTGCTGAGGCAGCACCAGCGCTCTGTGCAGAGTGTAGTCTCAATGGATGGATGTACATTGTGTATTTTCTCTCGCCATAAGTTGACACATTGCAGTTGAATAAAGAGCTGTCCAAATGATTAATTAGTGTAATGATGCCAAATTGTTATGCCTTCACTTTTCTGTTTACCTTTGGTTATACATGGGTTTTAATTTTGTTCGCATCACAGCAATGATTTTGTTGCGTTTTAAAGTAATTTGCATTCATAAAACATGGTAATTTTAAATGTACATGCTATACAACTGACTCAGCAGTTCATGCAAGATATTGATCATCTTTCAAAAATAAATAAAATATAATAAGACTGTGTGCTATATTCTGAAGTCAAACAGTTAATGTATCAAGGCTTAAATGTAAGGTAACTTTATTTAATGATAACCACCATTTAAAATGGTGGGCACAGCTGTCACAAAAACAGATCTGAGATCTGAGATTGCCCTGTAGCCCAAAACTTTCATCTGACCCTCCCCAAATATGTGCCAAATTTTATGCTTCTATCATCAAAGGCACAATTCTTGATATATTTCACCAATCTGCCAGACTAAAAAAACCGTTCAACATTTAGCTTCATATCACACTCATCTATTCTCAGACAACGCAAATGGTGGAGGACCTGAAATATCACCTCCTTGTTTAATTTGTTTCATGCTACTAATGATATAGCAAATATATACTTTTTCTATGTAATGTATGAATCTGTCTCTCTGTTCGCATGAAGACAACTTTGAACAAGATGTTAGCTTTGCATCAGTGATCACTTGCTTCTCAAGCAGTAGATGGAGAATAAATATGTGATTATTGTGAAAATCTCAGGTTTTTCAGCAATCACTCATACCACAAACACCTGCAAATGTGGAACCTTGAAATCTATCATCTTTGTCACAATTATTTTGTTTATTCGCATCCTATTTATTCCATCCTCTGTATTATTCTTTGATGTTCAGCTCTCTCTCTCTCTCTCTCTCTCTCTCTCTCTCTCTCTCCCCTTCTCTCTCTCTCTCTCTCTCCTTCTCCTTCTCTCTCTCTCTCTCCTCTCCTCGCTCTTCTCTCTCTTCTCTCTCTCTCTCTCTCTCTCTCGTCTCTCTCTCTCTTCTCTCTCTCTCTCTTCTCCCCCTCCTTCTCCCCCTCTCTCTCTCTTTTCTCTATCTCTCTCTCTCCCCCTTCTCCCTCCTCTTTCTCTCCTTCCTCCTATCTCTCTCCCTCTCCTCTCTCCTCTTTCTCTCTTTCCTCTCTCTCTCCCCCTTCTCCCTCCTTCTCTCTCTCTCTCTCTCTCATTCTCCCTCCTCTCCCTCTCTTCTCTCCCCCTTCTCCTCCTCTCTCCATTCTCCCCTCTCTCTCTCTCTCTCTCTCTCTCTCTCTCTCTCTCTCTCTCTCTCTCTCTCTCTCTCTCTCTCTCTCCCCCTTCTCCCTCCCTTCCCTCTCTCTCTCCTTCTCACGCCTCTCTCTCTCTCTCCCCCTTCTCACTCCTCTCTCCCTCTCTCTCTCTCCTCTCTCTCTCTCTCTCTCCCTTCTCCCAAGAGCTAAGCCTAGCCTTATGACAGTTGTACATTTTCTGCATTTTTTTTTTTGAAATGAACAAATATGAAATATGAAAATGGTACCCTTTTTTCCTGCCTAGAATGTGAGCCCTCAGTTGTTCTATTTCCATACTTCTGTGCCACAAGCACTCCAAGTGAATCTCTCTGGAATGCCAGAACAGATGGCATCGGAAAACTAGCGACGGCATCAAAGGCTCGCATCGGTGATATGATTTTCTTCCTAATGAGGAACAAACACAATGAAATGCGTGTTTACATTTCCTGTAGCCATGGTTATGGTTAGCTGTAAAACGATGGAATACGTGAAAAGAATTGCCAAAGATAGAACGAAGACGCTTGAAAAAACAAATAAGGCGAGGAAAATCTTTTATCCCAAAAATTATTCCCAATATGTCAAATGTTCTCCGTCAGCATGACAATGAGATAAAAAAAAAAAAGCTACGTTTTTATTGTCTAAGAAGATTGAATTGAAGGAGGATGAATGGTGGAAGATCAAATTGGAAGTTATAATTCTCCAGTCATATTCTCTTGCTCTGATGCACCAGACTCTTCACAGAGCGTCAGTGTTGCCAAAACAGCTTCCTGAGCAAGTGTTATACTGGTGGTTTGCCATTGTCAGTAGTTAAAGCAGGAATTTTTAATTTCTTCCAGGTGGTGGCAACAACTCACCTACTCTTCACAAGGACACTGGGGATCTTTAATGTCCAACAGCAAATGCCAGCATACAGTACACCTAGTTTAACGTCCATCGAGAGACGCACACGCATTGATTATCACCCTGCCTGTGAAACACCACGATGACAGTTTATAGTTTGGTCGATCAAACTCAGGCGAGACAGCTTCGAGTGAGTGTGGCGTACCTCTAGGGTCGAGGCCATGCCCCCAACCCCTCCATGTCATATTTGCAGGCGAATACTTTGGAATCGGCTTTCCTTCGTCAATTGCGACAGGATACACCGAAATGTTGAATTAATCACCACTCTTTCCACAGAAGAGCTTGTTTTGGTTTCGATTGTGAACATTCATTGCTCGGACGTGATGCTCAAAAACGTCACGTGGCCAGTTTAGCATTTCCAGAAGGAAACAGAGCTCGACTTTTAAAAAATTGTGTGTCAAGTACGAGTCATAATAGTCGAGCCACTGTTGATATCTCGACTCCATAGCACGATATGTTTTACCAGAATGAAAAAAACAAAATTCCCTGTATATTACCTGTTCAACGATTAGTCACATATCCAAAATGGAAAGATGGCATTGAACCTTAAAATGTTGATCTTTGAGAAGAGTGAGCATTTCTTGATTGCAATGATGCTGGAACAGCAGGAGTTTGTTCCTGACAACTTAGTGGTCACATCGTGGGTTGATCTCTCTAAGAGTGTTGGCCTACTTAATGATGGAATGGTGAGCAGCTTCAAAGGCAGACACGAATACTGCACATTATTTCACATGCACAAAGCTGTTTTAACCAGAAGTGGATCCAATTATCTCGGTGCTAAAAGTTACCTAGGCTTTCCGCCAATTGTCGGGCGTGCTTTATACATTGAGCTTCTGCCTCCAAGTGAAAGGCCTCTGACAGAACGTACCTCGTTTCAATGACTTTGACATTTATTTTCTGTTGTATTATTCCATTGCAGAGACTTGTTCATTTTTTTTATTTTCTCTCATGAGCCACTGGCTTTCCCTGTTTCATATTTTTTCAAATTGACTTCCCTTACGTCTGAAAAGTACATGCTATACCCTGTAATTATAGCAGCCGTTTTGAATCATTTTCCCATTACATTGATGGCTCGTTTTATTTTCTTCCTCCAACTCCTCATCCCTCAGCCCACCCCCTCTCTCCACAACCCTACACATCAGGTAGACGAAAGATTATCTTCATGCATTCCCGAATGACAAAGCTGCAAAGCTAACAGTGTTTTACATCCTTCAAAACACCGAACTTCCTGTTTTTAAAAAGAGAGGCATAAGATTTTCTCGACACTCTATGAACTTATAGTTCATGTTTCGGCACATCATGCAGATTCATCTGATTTTTGCTCTTTGGTGGCAGAACACCTTGGTTGGAACATATTTCCTGCGAGCTGAAAACCTAGCTTGCAATCCTTGTGAATAAGAACCACAGTAGTTAGTCCTTTTTTCATTTTGTATACATTGTCGAGGCTCGAATGAGAGCTAACACACAATGCACAGCAAGGGGGCATGAGACAGAGGGGGGAAGGGAAGGACAAAACAGTGAGGAACAGAGGACATAGGAGATCAGTGAAAGGGAGAGGGATGGGCGGGAACACGGGTATACAAGATGGATTACAGGACTTTCAGGAAGGAGAGCAGGGATTTGAAGAGGTAGTTTTGGGGTGGATTAACGGGGGTAGAAAGATTGAGGTTTTGGATGGGAGATAAGAGGTGGTGTGAACAGCTGTTTTGAAGCCTATAGGGAAGAATGGATTGAAGAGAGTGAGGGGTTTATTCCAAAGGTGGGAAAAAAGAGGTATGAAAGTCAAGGTGAGCAGTGATTTGTGATTGTAGGTTTACCAGAAGGGCTTGTTGGCGACCTTGAGCGCCCTGCTTAAATATGGTGGGGACATATCACAGACAGAGCATATTGGGGGGGGGGGCGAGACCCGAGAGGAGACGGTAGAAGACAGAAAGATCACCAACCTGCCTGCGGTGAGAGAGAGAGAGAGAGCGCAAAGACTCAGTCTCACCGTGGGAGATGCCAATGATCCTAAATGCCTTGGTTTCCACAGCGTGAAGCGAAGAAAGGTGAGAGGCAGGAGCACCAGCCCAGAGGGAGAGCAGTACTCCATCAGGTTGTGGACTAAAGCTTTGTATGTGTCAGGAGCTCAGGTGGACTGAGGAATTTGCACGATGGAGGATTTGCAGTCGGCGACTGCTTTGGAGGCCAGGTTGGAAATGTGGCTTTCTCAGGAAGATCATGGCAGATAGTGAGACCCAGAAACTTGAATGAAAGGAATTCTTCCAGAGGATTGTTGAGAAAGTAGATGGGGTTTTTTTCTAAATGGTCCTTTTGGAGAGACTTCGTTGAGAGTGTGAGATTTGTCAGGATTGAAAGACATGTTCCACATGTTGACCAGTTTGTGATTTTATCCAGAACTGCAGAGAGTGAAGAAGGTGTTACTGATAAAATCACAAACTGGTCCAACATGTGGAACATGTCTTTCAATCCTGACAAATCTCACACTCTCACGAAGTCTCTCCAAAAGGACCATTTAGAAAAAAACCCCCATCTACTTTCTCAACAATCCTCTGGAAGAATTCCTTTCATTCAA
>CM068967.1:68783364-68793464 GCA_035128595.1 Eptatretus atami
CACTATCTGCCATGATCTTTCCTGAGAAAGCCACATTTCCAACCTGGCCTCCAAAGCCAGTCGCCGACTGCAAATCCTCCATCGTGCAAATTCCTCAGTCCACCTGAGCTCCTGACCACATACAAAGCTTTAGTCCACAACCTGATGGAGTACTGCTCTCCCCTCTGGGCGGTGCTCCTGCTCTACCTTTCTTCGCTTCACGCTGTGGAAACCAAGGCATTTAGGATCATTGGCATCTCCCACGGTGAGACTGAGTCTTTGGGCCTCTCTCTCTCTCTCTCTCACCGCAGGCAGGTTGGTGATCTTTCTGTCTTCTACCGTTCCTCTCGGGTCTCGTCCCCCCCCCAATATGCTCTGTCTGTGATATGTCCCACCATATTTAAGCAGGGCGCTCAAGGTCGCCAACCAAGCCCTTCTGGTAAACCTAATCACAAATCACTGCTCACCTTGACTTTCATACCTCTTTTTTCCCACCTTTGGAATAAACTCCCTCACTCTCTTCAATCCCATTCTTCCCTATAGGCCTTCAAAACAGCTGTTCACCACCACCTCTTATCTTCCCATCCAAACCTCAATCTTTCCACCCCCGTTAATCCCCAAAACTACCTCTTCAAATTCCCTGCTCTCCTTCCTGAAAGTCCTGTAATGTCCATCTTGTATACCCGTGTTCCCCCCCATCCCTCTCCCTTTCACTGATCTCCTAATGTCTCTGTTCCTCACTGTTTTGTCCTTCCCTTCCCTCCTCTTGTCTCATGCCCCCTTGCTGTGGCATTGTGTGTTAGCTCTCATTCGAGCCTCGACAATGTATACAAAATGAAAAAAGGACTAACTACTGTGTGTTCTTATTCCACAAGGATTGCAAGCCTAGGTTTATCAGCTCGCAGGAAATATGTTCCCAACCAAGGTGTTCTGCCACCAAAGAGCAAAAATCAGATGAATCTGCATGATGTCGCCGAAACATGAACTATAAGTTCATAGAGTGTCGAGAAAATCTTATGCCTCTCTTTTTAAAAACAGGAAGTTCGGTGTTTTGAAGGATGTAAAACACTGTTAGCTTTGCAGCTTTGTCATTCGGGAATGCATGAAGATAATCTTTCGTCACCTGATGTGTAGGGTTGGGAGAGAGGGGTGGGCTGAGGGATGAGGAGTTGGGAAGGAAGAAAATAAAAACGAGCCATCAATGTAATGGGAAAATGATTCAAAACGGCTGCTATAATTACAGGGTATAGCATGTACTTTTCAGACGTAAGGGAAGTCAATTTGAAAAATATGAAAACAGGGAAAGCCAGTGGCTCATGAGAAAATAAAAAAAATGAACAATTGTCTCTGCAATGGAATAATACACAGAAAAATAAATGTCAAAGTCATTGAAACGAGGTACGTTCTGTCAGAGGCCTTTCACTTGGAGGCAGAAGCTCAATGTATAAAGCACGCCCGACAATTGGCGGAAAGCCTAGGTAACTTTTAGCACCGAGATAATTGGATCCACTTCTGGTTAAAACAGCTTGTGCATGTGAAATAATGTGCAGTATTCGTGTCTGCCTTTGAAGCTGCTCCACCATTCCATCATTAAGTAGGCCAACACTCTTAGAGAGATCAACCCACGATGTGACCACTAAGTTTGTCAGGAACAAACTCCTGCTGTTCCAGCATCATTGCAATCAAGAAATGCTCACTCTTCTCAAAGATCAACATTTTAAGGTTCAATGCCATCTTTCCATTTTGGATATGTGACTAATCGTTGAACAGGTAATATACAGGGAATTTTGTTTTTTTTCATTCTGGTAAAACATATCGTGCTATGGAGTCGAGATATCAACAGTGGCTCGACTATTATGACTCGTACTTGACACACAAAATTTTTTAAAAGTCGAGCTCTGTTTCCTTCTGGAAATGCTAAACTGGCCACGTGACGTTTTTGAGCATCACGTCCGAGCAATGAATGTTCACAATCGAAACCAAAACAAGCTCTTCTGTGGAAAGAGTGGTGATTAATTCAACATTTCGGTGTATCCTGTCGCAATTGACGAAGGAAAGCCGATTCCAAAGTATTCGGCCTGCATAATATGACATGGAGGGGTTGGGGGCATGGCCTCGACCCTAGAGGTACGCACACTCACCTCGAAGCTGTCTCGCCTGAGTTTGAATCTCGACCAAACTATAAACTGTCATCGTGGTGTTTCACAGGCAGGGTGATTAATCAATGCGTGTGCCGTCTCTCGGATGGACGTTAAACTAGGTGTACTGTATGCTGGCATTTGCTGTTGGACATTAAAGAGTCCCCCAGTGTCCTTTGTGAAGAGTAGGTGAGTTGTTGCCACCACCTGGAAGAAATTAAAAATTCCTGCTTTAACTACTGACAATGGCAAACCACCAGTATAACACTTGCTCAGGAAGCTGTTTTGGCAACACTGACGCTCTGTGAAGAGTCTGGTGCATCAGAGCAAGAGAATATGACTGGAGAATTATAAACTTCCAATTTGATCTTCCACCATTCATCCTCCTTCAATTCAATCTTCTTAGACAATAAAAACGTAGCTTTTTCTTTTTTATATCTCATTGTCATGCTGACGGAGAACATTTGACATATTGGGAATAATTTTTGGGATAAAAAGATTTTCCTCGCCTTATTTGTTTTTTCAAGCGTCTTCGTTCTATCTTTGGCAATTCTTTTCACGTATTCCCATCGTTTTACAGCTAACCATAACCATGGCTACAGGAAATGTAAACCACGCATTTCATTGTGTTTGTTTCCTCATTAGGAAGAAAATCATATTCACCGATGCGAGCTCTTTGATGCCGTCGCTAGTTTTCCGATGCCATCTGTTCTGGGCCATTCCAGAGAGATTCACTTGGAGTGCTTGTGGCACAGAAGTATGGAAATAGAACAACTGAGGGCTCACATTCTAGCAGGAAAAAAGGGATACCATTTTCATATTTCATATTTGTTCATTTCAAAAAAAAATAATGCAGAAAATGTACAACTGTCATAAGGCTAGGCTTAGCTCTTGGGGAGAAGGGAGAGAGAGAGAGAGAGAGGGAGAGAGAGAGAGGGAGAGAGGAGTGAGAAGGGGAGAGAGAGAGAGAGGCGTGAGAAGGAGAGAGAGAGGGAAGGGAGGGAGAAGGGGGAGAGAGAGAGAGAGAGAGAGAGAGAGAGAGAGAGAGAGAGAGAGAGAGAGAGAGAGAGAGAGAGGAGGGGAGAATGGAGAGAGGAGGAGAAGGGGGAGAAGAAGAGAGGGAGAGGAGGAGAATGGAGAGAGAGAGAGAGAGAAGGAGGGAGAAGGGGGAGAGAGAGAGAAAGAGAGAAAGAGGAGAGAGGAGAGGGAGAGAGATAGGAGGAAGGAGAAAAGAGGAGGGAGAAGGGGAGAGAGAGAGATAGAGAGAAAGAGAGAGAGAGGGGAGAAGGAGGGGGAGAAGAGAGAGAGAGAGAAGAGAGAGAGAGAGAGAGAGAGAGAGAGAGAGAGAGAGAGAGAAAGAGGAGGAGAGGAGAGGAGAGAGAGAAGGAGAAGGAGAGAAGAGGAGAGAGAAGGGGGAGAGAGAGAGAGAGAGAGAGAGAGAGAGAGAGAGAGCTGAACATCAAAGAAATATTACAGGGATGGGAATAAATAGGATGCGAATAAACAAAATAATTGTGACAAAGATGATAGATTTCAAGGTTCCACATTTGCAGGTGTTTGTGGTATGAGTGATTGCTGAAAAACCTGAGATTTTCACAATTATCACATATTTATTCTCCATCTACTGCTTGAGAAGCAAGTGATCACTGATGCAAAGCTAAACATCTTGTTCAAAGTTGTCTTCATGCAACAGAGAGACAGATTCATACATTACATAGAAAAAGTATATATTTGCTATATCATTAGTAGCATGAAACAAATTTAAACAAGGAGGTGATATTTCAGGTCCTCCACCATTTGCGTTGTCTGAGGAATAGATGAGTGTGATATGAAAGCTAAATGTTGAACGGTTTTTTTAGTCTGGCAGATTGGTGAAATATATCAAGGAATTGTGCCTTTGATGATAGAAGCATAAAATTTGGCACATATTTGGGGGAGGGTCAGATGAAAGTTTTGGGCTACAGGGCAATCTCAGATCTCAGATCTGTTTTGTGACAGCTGTGCCCACCATTTTTAAATGGTGGTTATCATTAAATAAAGTTACCTACATTTAAGCCTTGATACATTAACTGTTTGACTTCAGAATATAGCACACCAGTCTTATTATATTTTTATTTATTTTGAAAGATGATCAATATCTTGCATGAACTGCTGAGTCAGTTGTATAGCATGTACATTTAAAATTACCATGTTTTATGAATGCAAATTACTTTAAAACGCAACAAAATCATTGCTGTGATGCGAACATAAATTAAACCCATGTATAACCAAAGGTAACAGAAAGTGAAGGCATAACAATTTGGCATCATTACACTAATTATAATCATTTGGACAGCTCTTTATTCAACTGCAATGTGTCAACTTATGGCGAGAGAAAATACACAATGTACATCCATCCATTGAGACTACACTCTGCACAGAGCGCTGGTGCTGCCTCAGCAGTGTCCTTGGCTGTTGTGCACAATCCTGAATGGGTCACCACTCCAACACAGGATACCAGCAAGCTGGCACTCATTTTGCCGACCTCAGAAGGATGCAGGCAGAGTCAACCACACCTGGTGATAATTCAACAGAAAATGGGATTTGAACTCAGGACCCGAGAATCCCAAGCCCACAACCCGAGACTATTAAGCCACCGCCAGGCATGTACATACTTTATAGACGATCTAACATTCTAAAGAGTATGTGCTTTATAGAAATACGTGGGTTGTTGCTGCCACTGACTTCCTGATACTATTCCACCGTTAACCACACCCATATAGATCTGATTGGCCCGAAGGCAAATGTGTCTAGTGACCCCGCCCCTATCAGGCTGATTGACAGTCATCGTCCCGCCCACCTCTATGATCCCTTCCGAATCCTTTACAAAAAAAAAAATTTAGTTTTGAGTCCTTATCATGGAATCCTTTCAAACTGTTAAAATTACGATAGCAAAGCATGCTGCACCAAGTAAAACTCTGTCAGATGGTACCAGTTATTGCCATCGAGAGAGGCAGCTCTGAAATAGGCCATCCAAAGTTAGGTGCACATGTATGCCATCGTGTACTGTGCTTGTGCCATGTTTGAACAAAATCGGACCATGCAGGTCTGAGAAATGGTTGGAGACACATTTAAGTAACAAAATGGCCACCAGTCGGCCATCTTGGATCCAATGTCGAAAAAAAATGACGTGCGTATGTAAGCCATCATTCCTGATCTGCGTGCCAGGTTTGAACAACATCAGTAAATACATGTCTGAGAAAGGGTTAGAGGATATGTTAAACATGGGGATTTTTAAATAATTAAAATGGCCGCCAGCCAGCCATCTTTGATCGCATCGCGAAACAAAATGACGTGCACATATTTTCATGCCTGGTGTTGGCTTAATGGTTCGGGTGGTGGGCTTGGGATCCCAGGATCCTGAGTTCAAATCCCGCTAGGCTGTTGAATGAATACCAGGTGAGGTTGACTCTGCCTGTCATCTTTCCGAGGTGGGCAAAATGAGTGCCAGCCTGCTGGTATCCTGTGTCGGAGTGGCAACCCGTCCAGGATTGTGCCCAATAGCCAAGGAGACTGCTAAGGCAGCACCAACACTCTGCACAGAGTATGGTCCCAATGGATGGATATGTTTTCCATCATGTGTTCTTTGTGCCCAGTGAGAATGAAATCGATCCATACATGCCCGACATATGGTTGCGAACGCACACACGCATACAAAAATCCAGACCAAATCCATCAGCCGCAATTCCAGACTAAGTCAAACAGGGGCTAATAACAATAATACAATACCTGTAGAGAAAACACCAGAAAACATGACCACTCATCATTGTGTATAACATGAGTTCCCTGCAAGGAACTTCAACACAGGTGGAGGCCATGGGGCCTTTCAAGGTCTGCGCTTATGTTGTCAACATATGGTTGTTTGTCTGTGCTCTATCTTTTTTTAAATGCTGAATACTGAGCATCAAGTAAGGAAGCATCATGTACCATTTAAGTAGTTGGTATGACAACCAGAGTTTGAACCACCGTCGTCCCAGACTCAGAGCAGACACTCTAACCATTAAATCACCGAGTCTGGTATTATTGTCATGAAATAGAAGACAATTATCAAAGTTCTCCCGACCCATTCAAGTGAAAGCGGCTGAATTTAACCACAATAACGGTCCATAATAGCAGAGAAAACCTATGCAGTGAACCCAATAAAGTAAATGTAGTCAGCAGGGATGTACATTAAAGTTTGAACATGATTGTATGGTGAAATGGGAAGTCATTCCTAATAAGCCTGAAACAGCTCTTTTGTGTTCAGTCTTATTACAGAAAGGTCAGACATCGACACCAGGACAAATGTCCATTAATTATTTATATATTGGCTTTGCTATCCAGGTGTACATGTAATGCTGAGATGTTTTTCATTATTTTACTCATTTATTTATGAAACGCTCCAGGCAATGTCTATGAGCTAGTAAAGCATAAGAATACATTCATTTTTCAACTCCTCGCATTCAGGTTCATTATCCCGACGCTTTTTGAAAAAAAACACGAGGGGATATAGTAATCACCTCCATCTGTCTGTCTGTCTATCTGTCTATCTGTGGTTCCGTCTGTCTGTCCATCACGCTATCTCCTCCTAAATGATTGGGCAGAAATTCACCAAACTTGGTAGTTATGATCACTACATGGCATGAATGTACAGCATCAGTATCAATTTGGCCCCGCCCGACGTCAAATAAACAAAAATGCAATTACGGGCACATTTTTATACATTTTAAAATAAAACTTTTAAGAAAATCAACATTGGGGGGGGGGGACGCATGAAATATGTAACAATTTTTTTTTTGATTTGACCTCCGGGTCAAGGTCGTCCGGGAGGATTTGACCTCCCCGTCCCTTGGGGGTGTGAACTTGAGGTCACAGGGGTCAAAACAGAAATTTCCTATAATCAAAATGTGATATCGAGTCATTCCTGGTGTAACTTTTTGCCATCTTTCAACTTTGCTTTAGGTGGGATGTGTGGGGATTTGCTATAGCGTGTCGTCGACTTCACCCCAGTTTTAATTGCACAGTATTTGTGTGGTACCAGCAGGGGTACCTGTGGTTGGCCGGTCAATTTTTTGTGGGGACGAAAAACACTTTCCTACACCCAAAAAGGATTGGGGTCGGGAATCATTGAATATTACCTTTCACATAGCTACAAAGACTTTGGCACTATCGAGCGATTAAAGTAATAATAATAATAATAAAATAAATTAAAATTCTTCAAATTTTTCAATTTTGTTGGCTTAAAACACTCCACGGTGCTCAAGCATGAACTTCTGAAAGTTTGAAGAAGTTCCGTTTCGCCATCTCTGAGAAACATGGTGACACACAGACACAGACACAGACAGCCAGATGGATCTCTTACAGTGTAGATTAGTTTCATTTTTGTTGTTAACAGTTTTACAAAAACGAGTTACAGCTTGACCTGATACTTTCCTTCTAAAAATAGTTGAAGGAATGTTTAAACCACGGACATTTTGACGTTATTCAAGCATATTTTATTCACCATCAAAAGAAAGTGTTTTGCTGCCTCCATTGAAATTACTACAAAATTCAATGAAACTCCATTTCCTGCATGACCAAGGAAACTCCAAGGTGGTGCAAGAGTGAAAACAGGGTGTTTGGATTAATTTAAACACCCCTTTTGGAGATAATTTAGGGGGTGCTCATGACGAAAAACCAAAACAAGCCTTACCAAGATGACGGCGTGCCATATTGGTCAGCCCTCTGTCAGCTCACACGTCTCCCGCCTTTTTTTTGGCCTAGTCAACAATGCCTTAGCTTGGAACAGGCCACAACGATTTCTTAACGATAAAGTTGTTTTTTCACTTTTCTCACTTATACCATCAAATGCCTGATCATCATACTTACGAATCACTGGATACATTGCATGGCTTATGAACGCCCGGAGAGGCCAGCATCCGTGGCTTTATTTAATTTCCACACATGAGATAACCTCGAGAATAACTTAATCTAAGCCAAATTTCAAAATTTAAACCTCTTTATTGACTTCAGTAGTAGTTCCGACTGCTAACAAAAAAAAAAAATGTTCGTTTGTCCAATTTGGGCGTTTGCTTGGGTGTTTCTGGGTGCATGGGTTTATGTGACCAATCAGCAATCGGCAATCGCTTGCCAAGCCAGCCGTTCCGTTGGAGTACTTGATTGAGTGCTTAAGCCACATGGCGAGTGCTCACCAAGCTGCTTGGGTGTTCATTTCAAAGCCACCAGAAGTAAGACCCATCGCTTCTGTCCATCCATCCATTGGGACCATACTCTTTGCAGAGCGTTGGTGCTGCCGAAGCAGTCTCCTTGGCTATTGGGCACAATCCTGGACAGGTCGCCACTCCGACACAGGATACCAGCAAGCTGGCACTCATTTTGCCAACCTCGGAAGGATGACAGGCAGAGTCAACCCCACCTGGTATTAATTCAACAGCCAAGGGGGATTTGAACTCAGGATCCTAGGATCCCAAACCCACCACCCTAACCATTAAGCCAACACCAGGCATGGTTTCCCTCAAGTCCGCCGATCATACGTATGTCCAGGTCACTCTACCCTTGATATGCGGCTTCTCCTCTCTCAAAAATGGATGGAGGTCCTCAATGCTAGACATGAAATCAGAGCCATATCCCTAGACATATCGCATGCTTTTGACATGGTCTGGCACCCTGCACTGCTCACCAAACTCTCCACCTATGGTATCCAAGGCCATCTCCCCTCAGGGCTCGCAGAGTTCCTCTCCTGTCACAGCCAACTTGTGGCCCTCAGTGGAGTTCTCTCATCCCCTCTTCTTGTCCAGGCTGGAGTTCCACTAAGCCCTTTGCCCTTTCTTTTTGGTTTCATCATGATCTCTCCGACTCTCTGGAAAATCCTCTATATCTCTTTTGCTGATGACTCAACCTCTGCCGTACATCGTCATCCCTCAGACCGCAAGCAGCAGCTTCTTCCTCACTGCTGTATCTGGATAAAATCACAAACTCTCCAACATATGGAACATGTCTTTTAATCCTGACAAATCTCACACTCTCACTATGTCTTTCTGAAAGGACCGTCTGGAACCCCCCCCTCTACTTTCTCAACAATTCTCTTGATAGTCCTTTCATTCAAGCTTCTGGTCTCACTATCTCGCCATGATTTTCCTGAAAGCCACACTTCCAACCTGGCCTCCAAAGCCAGTGGCTACTGGCACATCCTCCATTGTGCAAAGTCCTTCCTCGGCCCATCTGAGCTCCTGTGCACATACAAAGCTTTCGTCCACAGCCTAATGGAGTACTGCTCTCCCCTCTGGGCTGGTGCTCCCTGCCTCTCACCTTTCTCGGCTTCATGCTGTGGAAACCAAGGCATTTTGGATCATTGGTATCTTCCGCGGTGAAGCTGAGTCTTTGCGTCTCTCATTCTCTCACCACAAGCCGGTCAGTGGTCATTCTTTCTTCTCCTCTCCAGTCTAGTTTCGTCCACAGCCTAATGGAGTACTGTCTCCCCTCTGGGCTGGTGCTCCCTGCCTCTCACCTTTCTCGGCTTCATGCTGTGGAAACAAGGCATTTTGGATCATTTGGTATCTTCCGCGGTGAAGCTGAGTCTGCGTCTCTCTTTCTTCTCACCAAGCCGGTCAGTGGTCTTCTTTTCTTCTCCTCTCCAGTCTCACCCCCCCCCACTCCCCACTTCTGTCTGCGATATTTCCCCCCATATTTCCGCAGGGCACTTAAGTCCACTAGCAACCCCCTTTTTTGGTAAAACTACCAAATTACAAATCAATGCTCACCTTCACCTTTCATTCCTCTTTTTTCCGCCTTTGGACAAACTCCTATACACTCTTCAATCCCACTCTTCCTCCAGGTCTTCAAAACAGCTGTTCACAACCACCTTCTTATCTTCCCCATCCAAAACCACGTCTTTTCTAACCCGCTTAATCCAACCAAACCACCTCCTTCAACTTCCCTGCTTCCTTCTTGAAAGGTCCCTAGTGT
>CM068967.1:68793489-68812645 GCA_035128595.1 Eptatretus atami
GTCAATCTTGTTTACCCTGTGTACCCCATCCCATCCCTCTCCCTTCCACAGAACTCCTAATGCCTCTGTTCCCCACTGTTTTGTCCTACCCTCTCCCACCCTTCTTGTCTCCTGCCCCCCACCCCCCTTGTTGTGCGTTGTTTGTTAGCTCTCATATAAGCCTCAACAATGTATACAAAAACAAAGTCAGGGCATGGTTGAGAAGGCCAAAAAACATGGCGGCTTCAGACCCCAGCATGATAACTCAGGAAACTCCTGAAGACCCCATATAGAGCGAGGTTGCTGAATATCGCCTGATGAAGGATATAATTAAATAAGGCCATTAAGTATCTTCAAAAGGGGTGTTTTAATTAACCCACAAAACTTCACTGCAATCATATCACACTCCAGCTGCACTCTCTTTCTGGCAACACACTTCTCTTCTACTGAGTCCTCACTTTGTACTGCATCTGTAAGTTTTTAAGGCTGCTCGAAACTCATATGTGTTCATCTATGTGTAGACGTTTTTAGTAGTGCACGATCGGCAAGACACACACACACCACTCGAGATTAGTTTCCTCCAGCAATACGCTGTGAATTGTGCTTCATTTTACATTGAGAATATTGAGATTGTAATTTGTCAATACTCCAGTTATACTGAAGTTCTCTTGCCAGCGATGACTAGCATCCCTCACCTTACCCAGAAATTCTACAAGGGAACATTTACATGTCATCATCGATATATATATATGACTAATAAGTTATATATATATATATAAAATATATCTAGTATATATATATACTATATATATATATATATATATATTATATTGTTGTGGCTGGGGTCAGTCAGGCGAGAAACGACCGCTAGGTGGGAAGTTTACGCGTCACTCACACACACTGACATTTATTTGTGTGGAAGATAGATAGATAGAATAACGTGGAGTGACTTGCTACGCTCACCTCTCCATACATCGTGAGAGATTGACATCACAGTTTTGCTGTGTTGTCATGATTTACATCAATCATAAAACAAATTTATTTTGTTCAAATATATTTGTAATATTGGTGATATTATATTTATTTGTATTTTATTTGTAATATAAATGGTTCAAGTGGTCTAAATGGTCAAGGGTCTAAGCTGTTTAATCTGCCTGAAGTGTGTAAGGGGTCTTAGGGGTCTAAAGGGACTTAAGGGGGTGCAAAGGTGTAAATGTTGTAGGGGTCAAAAGGATATAAAAATCTGAAGGGTGAAGAGATCTAAAGGTGTCTAAAGTGTTGAAAAAGGGCCTTCAGGATAAAAGGGGTCTTAAAGGGTCTAAAGTAGATTTTTTGGGTCTGTTGTGGAATTTTGTTGTTAACCGACTCGGTGTAAATCCGACTACTCAATCTGTAAGAAACAATTAATTCACTGTCCACAACGAAAAGTACGATTGATCAGAGAACTATTATTTTGACATGGTACCATGGAGTCCAAAACACTGAGATGGTGAACATCCACAATTATTTGCACTAAGCTAAGATGACATTTCCTGGCATTTATATGTTTTTATGGGAGTGGAGGGGGCTAATAAGCATTAGGCAAAAGAACTCCAACTGCAATACGTGTCTACTAGGTGAAAGAATCATGGCAAAAAGGCGAGTGTTATCAACAGGTCACTTTGTTCCATAGCAAGACATTCCTTTTAATACACTTAGGTCAAAAGACTCTTGGGTAAAAGGAACATAACTGGCAGCCAATTCGACTTAGAGCATAAAATTAAATTTATAAGCACCAGCAACAATTATAATTGAGAGTACATAATATATTATTTTTCTTCCACAGGTCCTCTGGGTCTTTTGGGGCTTTGGGGTATTTGAGGTCTTTGGGGCCTTTTGTGTCTTTGGGACTTTTGGGTCATCTGGGTCTTTTGGGTCATTTGGTTTTTGGACTTTTTTGTCCTTGGGGCTTTTGGGTCAACTGGGTCTTTTGGTCATCTTGATCTTTTGGGACTTTTGGGACTTCAGGGTCTTTTGAGTCTTTGGAGGTCTTTTGGGCTTAAAGGTTTCCTTCTTGAGAGTCCTGTCGGGTAAGACCTGAAAGTCCTGAAGTGTCCATCTTTTTACCCTGTGTTACCCCACCATCTCTTTCCTTCCACAGATCTCCTCATGTCTCTGTTCCACTGTTTTATCATTCCTTCACCCCTCTTGTCTCCTGCTCCTTGTTATGCGTTCTGTGTTGTTAGCTCTCATACGAGCATCGACATTGTGTATATATATATATATATATTATATATATATTACATATCATCTATCTATTATTTCTGTTACAGTCTGCGCGTAATTTGACGTTTTCTCCGAACTGCACGACGGATTGTCGCCACTTTCGGCATGCGGTTGGTCTGTGGTCTTATGAACAGCTTGGGCTATGTGAGATCGCGCAGACGGACAGGTTTGGAATTTTTGGCGATTTTCGTAATTTTTACATTGGTTTGCATGGCAAATGTGACGTCACGCTCGAGAGGCGTATGACGTCATGACATCATGGTCATTCGCTGACGTCATTATGTCGGTCGGCGAAGACCGTCACCGCTGAGAGGCGTAATGCACTCCGAGAAAACAGCGTCTGCAATGTAAACCTCTTCTGACATGCTGACTACCCAGAAGGTGCTTTGACACAAAAATGTAACAACATTGTATATAAGTAATTCCGATAAATCACATTGTGAACACTGATATATTGACGTCCTAACGACCCTCATTTTAGACTTCGCACAGAGCGCGGGGTTTGGCTAGTATATAAAATTGTTACGAATCTGGAACCATGCGCCACTCAACATTCAGGTCCCAAAGTTAGTTATGCCGGTAAGTACGTGTGAGACAGGTCCTTCCTTTTGTCTAGTGGGAGAGTCGAATATCTGCGTTGTGATGTTTTTTTTATAGTTCGGTTATTACATCTCACCCCTGCCATCACGCTCCATCACCACTTGGCTGCTCGTACCTTGACTTGCCGAGAGGGGGGGGCCTCGCGGTCCAGTCCTCAGCTTCCGAACGTTCCACACGCAATGGTGGCTTCACCACCATCACCTTCCTCAACACCGTTAGAGGGGAGGGCGGCTTTCTCCTGACATGGCCGAAACCCACCAGGAAGGCTGTGCCCTAGGATCTGGCAATTAGGGACGGACGGCAAGATGATTCTCGCAAGGCCCGCCCCGTGTGGGAGGAGATATATCCCGAGCACGCTCTGAGAGGGTGTGGAGATCTGGAGTTCCTGAGCGATTACGAGTTGGTTGACGGTGGTTGGGCTGGAAGGGGAGTGAACTGGCCTGTTCGTGAGCCTTGGAGGGTCCCATCCGCGACCCTGATCTCCGCCGGGGGCTCCGATTGCTCCACGTGGCTGGCACGAGCCAAGAATCCCACACGTGCGACTGGGACCAGGCGCACGACCTGTGGCAGGTGCCGCATTACGAGTACTCCCTTCCCTCGACAACCAGGTACAAGCGTACTCTGACTCCAGCTCTCTCACTAATCGGCTGGAGGGTTGATATAGAACCTTGGGTTTTCTTTTCATTTGTGTGTGTGTGTCTGAGTGTGTTGGGCCCGTCTTGTAAGTAGAACTGAAGTGTTTTTGCCCATTGTATACTTGCATTGATATTTCGCTTTAAGCTCACTTCTCTTGTCTTTATTTACTGTTAATAAATTTATTAGAAATGTTCCCAGTCCATTTCTGTCCCTTCTTGTATTGGTCCAGCATGGTTGTATCTGAGTTTAGATGGGGTTTCACCCCGGTAATCGATACACCGTAGCCGGACGTCTGTTACAGGCGCCGCTGATTCCGAGCCGGAGTTGGTAGGTGGAAGTTGATACTCTGCCGTAGCTGGTAGAGTGATCCGGTTCGGCCAGATGTTCCGAGGGCGTGAATCCCCGGCAGCCAAGACTGCGTGGTTACTTAGGTATATTGGATCTGGACAATTAACCCTACGCCACGCCGTCGAGATATTGGCGTTTCACGGTCAATTAATTGACCCGCCGGCTTCGGAGTTATCCGGAGCGACGGCCTATAATTCCGGGGAGATCGGTGGAAGACGGCGTAAACTTCCCCACCTAGCGGTCGTTCTGCCACTGACCCCCAGCCCACAACAATATATTATATATTATATATATATATATGTATATATATATACATAGATATATATATATATATATATATTATAATATTATAACTATATATATCATATATATATCGATGATGACATGTAAATGTTCCCTTGTAAGAATTTCTGGAGTAAGGTGAGGGAATGCTAGTCATCAGTGGCAAGCAGAACTTCAGGTATAAGTGGAGTATGACAAATTGACATCTCAATATTCTCAATGTAATAAGACAAGCCACAATCAGCAGCATTCGGAGAAACTAATCAGCATAACGAGTGATAAAACGTAAAAGGACAGACATGGTTCGTACAGAGTAGTGAACAGGAAAGTGGTGTGAAGAAGAAAGCGTTTGCAGAACGACTAACTTTCCAGGTAACCAAATAACCTGCTTTGCAGCTAGATAGTTTGGAGGGGAAACTGCATACCTCTTGGCTTTTACTTTTCAACATGGATGAATGGTTCACTCAGGGGTGAATGAGATCAGGATTGGGGTGAATGAGAAAGGTGGAGTGAATGGGAGGGTGAATGACTCAACTGCGGTGAACCACTAGTTGATGAATGTGTTTACAACTAGTTGCAGAATATCGCTGTACACTGGAACCAGCAGAACTTACTGGAGGGAGCAGTGGTTTACCAGGACCGAGATGAGAATCCGCTGGTACTCGCATTTATCAAGATAGCTCACATCCTATTGCAGAATTAGCAGCCATTCTTCAAAGCAGAGAATGCGATCCTGCCATGTCTGTAAGCTGCTGCTGAGTATCTTCATGGAGGAAATAAGGCAGCGGACAAGGTGAAGACAATTCCTCTCTCCAATTGTACAATGAAGAGGAGATGTATGTCAATAGCGGACATTTCAAAAGATCAATTGCTCATCATTCTGAGGAAAGCCCTTCATTTCGGACTGGAATTTGACAAGACAACTGATGTGGGCAATGAAGAATTAGGCCTGGGTTGGACCAAATGTGTGGCTATGACGAATGATGGAGCTTCTGCCATGGTTGGGGCTTCCCAAAAACAGTGTTCACACACATCAAAAGTGTGTCCACAAACTGTTTTCTGATTCATTGTTTGATTTATTGAGAGGTGATGGCTGCCAAACGGCTATCTGTGCCTCTGCGTTGTGGGAAAAATGCTGCGAAGAACGATATCAAATGAAGTCCTCCAAGATACTGTGAAAATAGTGAATGCTATCCATGCACGCACCAAGCAATCCCGTTTGTTCTCACAACTGTCAAAAGACATGGATGCTGCATACACGAAGCTGCTGTTCCATGCAGAAGTCCGATGGCCGTCGAGAGGCAAAGTGCTTTACTGCATTCTGGTTGTGAAAGACGAATTGTCTGTGTTATTTGAAGAAGACAGGGAGAAGGCTTCGAAGTTTCAGGATGACTTTTGGCTTGCCATACTGAATTACATCGTCTCCATATTTGAACACTTGAACAAGTTGAACCTTTCGATCCAGGGAAAAGTTACAGAGAAGATCAAAGGCTTCAAACAGAAAATTGATTTGTGAAAAGGTCATATCGAGGAAAATAATTTTGTTGATTTCATCCTTCTGGACAACTTCCTGAAGCTTGAGTGAGTGGGAGGAAAGTGCTCCTTCTTTGGAAGGGAAGATGAAGGACCTCATTTTCCTTCATCTCACGCTGCTGAGGGGGAAACCTGGTAGTGGACTTTCCAGAAAAAGATTCCGAATCTCCGAAGGAAATTATATGGATCGTTAATCCCTTTGTGTCCGAGCACATGAAAAGGGCTCAACTGGGGCACCTCATGGAGTCACTTCGGAATTTGTGCATAGATCTTCCTTCACTCTCTTTGACTACTACGTGGACTTCTGGGTAGCTCTTCAATTTCCCGAATACCAGGCACTGGCAAAGAAAGCCATATCCATCCTTGTTCACATGGCCATCACATACTTTTCAAGGAAGGGATTCTCAGTATTGGTCGAGATCAAAACGAAGAAGCAGAATGCTCTGCTGGACCTCAATCCTCTGATGCAGGGAGCCCTGGAAACATCCATCACTTCTTGCTATGATGCCATCACAGACCAAATGTAGTAACAGAGAAGACATCAGGTTTCCTTGTAGAATTTAGATGTAGGCATATTGCACGGGAAAGCATGCGGAATTCTGTGTGGCAGGTCAGAGGATCGCCCTACTTCTCATCATCCAAGTGTGTCAATCGAAACGTCGGCATGAAAACAGTGACGACCAGGTGTGTTGCTCTATTTGGTTGACTTGTATCTTGTTCCGCGATGACATCGTGGCCATTAGTGTGAAAATAAAGGTTCCGCTATAATCATCATTTCATCAAAATTTTAAAGTATTTCCTGCTATTTGGTTTTGAAGTCGTCACCATGGTTGAATCCATTGTTTCACGATGGGGTGAATGAGTTTTTGGAACCAATTGTTTAGGGTGAATGTCGTTGGAAAAGGTTGAGAAGCACTGCGTCTCGGCCATCCTGCCAGCCCTGATTTACCTACTGAGGTTAATGCACAGAAACAAAGAAGAAGAGGCTAATGTATGGATGCGGTATCCAGAGATTGAGGTGATACATATAGAGATTTACTATTCTTTACTGTATATCTACTATGTAAAACTTCAGCCTTCCGACATATTCATCCATTCTTGTTGGACTCAACAAGACATGAATTCCCTTAAGTTTGGCATGAAACCAGAGTATCTAAAAATATTAATTCATGTCAAATACAATTCGTTAACAAATCGCTCTTCATCAACGAATATAGATAGAAAGGGCAAGCAGACCCTCTCCCCCCACCCCCACCAACCTCCAGCACATATGTATCCTCCACAGTCTCTTTGGTCAGTATGGTGAACAATTTCATTTCAAAATGCCCGCAATACCGTCAGCCAGAGAACTCCTTGGTACAGATGTTCAGAATGATGAACATACATATAACCAGGATGAGGTCGTACAGGATGTGCTGATGAGGGGTGCGGAGGTGTGGAGGGATGGTGGGTCTTGCCCATCCTTTCTCCGAAAGAGGAATCTTGCCCCCATATTCCTCTTCAATTAAGCTGTTTTTCGCCCGTTTGTTCTTGAACCTAGAACCATCATATAAAGTAGATCATATAAAATATAATAGATCCTCATATAAAATGGAATAAAACCTATTTTAAAAAAAAGAAAACCTAGGAACGTCAAATATAAAAAATCGGTGCCACCAATAAAAGGACTCTGGCTACAATTGCAAAATCCCATAAATCCCATTGAGGAAAGGGGAAGCATCTCAAAATTAGATCATAGCGGTCACGGTGATCATTTAGTCACCTTGTGTTTTTATTTGTTGTTGTTTTTTTGGTACAGGAACTCACCTGCTGAAGATCCGAAGAATGAAGTACAATTCTCCAGCACGTGCTCATCGGCCCAATTAAATGGAATATGCAATTTCCAGATGCTTAGGTAGTCGTGGTCAAGTCCACATCACTACCGGGTGCTCGGTTGCTCGCGACAATTCATGAACACTTCAAGACTATAATTAATCTTGCACGAAGGAGTCTTTAAAAAAAAATATATATATATATATCCATGCTTGGTTATCTCGCTGCAAGTTTTTGTGTTTTAAACGGTCAGTGATCGAACACGTCATCTGTCATCTGCAAGGTCGTTGGGTAATTTTGCATCAATAACAATATCAGGATCGGTGGCCTCACATAATCAATGCCAGTTGCATAATCAATGCCAGAAGCACCATGTAAAACGTGAATCCCACGGTGTAGTGCGGCGACTACTGCTTTGCAGGCAAATTTTTCAAATATCTACACTTCTGACAGCATAAGATACGCAGCAGTGCAGCGGAGCAAGGCTGATGAGGCCGACGTCCCTTGAAACCAAGGTTAATTGATGCCACAAAAAAATTGGCTCTTGCGCAGTATTTTTGGAGCATAAAGCAAGCACAGACTATAAGAACAAACATATTTTGTCCTCAGGATTGAAAACAAAGAATATAATACGTAAAACCAATGTGATTATAAAATGCATGGAATCAACAGAGCGTTGATTGAAGTATG
Source organism: Eptatretus atami (assembly GCA_035128595.1). Lineage (NCBI taxonomy): Eukaryota > Metazoa > Chordata > Myxini > Myxiniformes > Myxinidae > Eptatretus > Eptatretus atami. The sequence continues at coordinate 68,801,635 of CM068967.1, forward strand.
CTGACATAATATGCTAACGTATAGTACGTGAGAACAACAACAGCTCTGATAATTATTATTGCCTTCACGAAGACTATTTTTAAGGAATAATGTGATTTTAAAAGATTACTTAAAATATATCACAGAAAGGCTTGACTTCTCACCGCAGACCTATCTGACTACTGTCCTCCAATTATTATCATTCCCACTTTGACACAAAATGGCCTACTCCTTCTGAGAGGTCGTGTGGGATCCTTAACATCCACCAGATTATGCTTGCAGATGAGACAACCTGCTTAATTCCCCCTCTGAAGTAAGGCCCGCTCATTGATACAACACCCTGCCCGCAAAGGAACGGGATGACAGCTCATAGTGAGGTCAGAATTCGAAGCCAGATAAGACAACTCAAAGGTAAAACGACCTCAAAACTATGTTGTCAGCGCAGCAAGAAATCAGAAAATTGATAATTCCCTGGCCTTTGCTTGTTTTAAGCAACACTTCCCTTTTAGCTACTCAAGCACAATACCACTCAATGGGCTATCATAAATTAATCGATTTATTCCTCGGTAACCTTCACTGCATACGAGGTGATCCTGGCAGAAATGAGGAAAAGTGAGGTCAGAGTCAGAATCCATCTTAGTTTAGCCACGGCGTGTCTATCTCTCCCTCTCTCTCTCTCTCTCTCTGATAGAACTTGTGACACAATGCAGTGCTTGCCTTGTGCACTGACAGCTATACAGCAAGTGGTTGTCAGTGTAAGGTTTTACCTGGGATGAAGAATGGCAACAGCTTCAGAGTGAGCTGTCGTTATGAGGAACGTGCTTAGGCCAAGGCTCGGATGAGAGCACACTTGGTGCTAAGATACCGGACTCTGATTGGCACAAGGCATGACACACATAGAAAGGACAGCCGAGCCATCCGGACAACCATCAAAGACATAAGACGTAGCATGGAAATATATTCATACTCGAGGAAAGTGGAGCAAAAACGGTCACTGAAGGCAAAGTTCCTCTATTTCTGCATGTTTATGAGCAATAATGTTTCTCATTCCGTTCAAATAAAGTGTACATTTAGTCGCTGTATATATGGCTCTCTGGTGAGATCGAAGGGCTCTGTTATCTCACACAAAATCAAAACATACAATATGCTAAAATACCTCCTTCATCCCAGGGTGGGGAAAAATTGAACACTGTGGCTATTTCTTTTATTTTGGAACAATATGACTGACTTTGTTCTTTTTGTCTTTTTTAAGGTAGATTTAATTGGGATGCCAACATTACATGCTGCTTCACAAATAGGGTTTCTATTAATGAGCTTTTATTGCTTACCGAAAAAGCTCTTCGAACCATGTGGTACTCTGTGCCCTTCTTTTGTAGTTCTGCAACATTTTCCTTCATGGACTGCAGACAAAAAGAAAGGAAAACAAGTCTGAAGACGACGATGGTTCACGAGCGGTATTTGACGATGTAGATTGTTTCAGAAGTCAAGGATGAGACAATGTGATAATGTTTGACCAAGTTATAAAAATGATCAACATGATGTGGTACGAGTGACAGGTTATGAGCTGCAAAATGTCGAAAACCCGGTTTCGTTCAACAACTTTCAAAATTTGACCTTTGCATAACCTTTAAAGATCACAAACAATGTTGTGGACATTAAAATAAGGAAACAGGATACGTGCTATAGCTTATTGGAGTTGGTTCGTCGAAGAAGGTCGAAACCAGCGGTTTGATTCCCACAACTTTGAAAATTTGACCTTTGTGGCCTTTAAAGGTCAAAGGTCAAGGATTATGACCTTTGGTGAAAACTTCCTCTGGAACATTCCAGGAACATATAACGTCATATAGGCTATATGGCATTTCGCACTCCTCGGATTAAATTATCCATACTTTGATGAAATCAGCGTAAAAACAAACTTGAAGGGGGCGCCACGGGCAAGGTGTTCGAGATAGAGCAAAATGGTTTCAAGACTTTAGGTGGGGAATGACCTCAAGATTATGCATAAAAATATGTCATCCTAGCTCTCAAAGTTTGGGCGGTCGTATGATTTTTATGTCAAAATTCGCAATTTTCTAAGTTTTTGACCTTGTGACCTTGACCTTGGGACGAAAATGAAAAATCGGACAACGACAAGTTTTAGATAATTCATTTTGCTATTCAAATACCGAAGACCATTCCATTCAGTCAATTCCCGAGGAGAAGATAGATTTTTAATCCGACTACCCCTAAAAATGGCTATTTTTTGGGCGTGGCTCGCACCAATGGCGAACACGCCCTCATCCAGGAAAACACAACTAGACATTGATATCGAACACATAACCAAGTTTCATCAAGATCGGATCAAAGTCCACGGAGTCATGCTCTGGACAGACAGACTCTTATGTCAACTAAATGAAAGAATCATACTAAAAATATGCAATTTGGTGTCTGTCCATCTGTCTGACTGCAATACATTTGGTCGTTACTTATTTAATCTTAACCATACTCGGCAGGAGGTCTAAGAGGCACATGATGGATGTTGTAGCGACCTAATTTGCCCCCCTCCGCAAGGAGGTTTTCCGTCTTTGGTGAAATCCCTGTTAAGATGTATATTCATGTTCAGATAGCTAACCATGGAGTTTTTTTTCCAAGGCCACTTCTCAAAACAAAAGTAACAAGAAGCGAATACTTCGATATCGCGTGGCTGGGGGCAGTAAAAGTCTAGGTTAAGAATGATGAAACAATTTTGCAGTTATAAAATTTAAATGTAGACACGGTGAATTAGCATGCATGATGGGAAGAGTTGTGACGTTGGACAAATTTATATTTATAGCCCTCAGATCAAAGGGACGTACGCGGCCATAAGTGTGACAGAAGACGTGACAGAAGACACAGGACAGAATAGCCAATTATATAACAGCGCGATGTCGCCGCGCTGTAACTAGAGAGTTCATAGAAGATGATACTCCGCACAGTGTTCAGGTATATACTTTAATTTTAATAAAATAATGATTTTAAATATTGTTATAAAAAATCCAGAAGTTTAAATCGACTGAAATAGAACATAGCGTCAATTGGAATCGTACGTAGCTTCTTCAGAATCGCCTTCTTCACCCACTCATATGCCATGCCCTCTCATGCTATCGGTCAAGATATAGCATGGTTCTTTGAAATATTATGAAGGCAATTTGTTTTCTTCAGTGTTCAAGTATATCATTTAATTTAAATAAAGGTTTAAATAGGTTTAAAGGCATCATAAATAAATTAATTCCGTGTTTTACCGCCGTTTTACCCAGTCTATTACACCATCCAATCAAACACATTACATGAGTTATCTGTGCCTGTTGTTTGTGTCCTTTATGACGTCCTTACAAAGAGTAAGTTTCCTGTTTGGAATGATTTTCAATTTTGTTTGACTGTCAGAGTAAATGTTTGACTCTGTTTGACAGAGTAAATAAAAAAAAATTCTCACTCCTCTTTGGATGAATTCAAAGATCAATTTAAATCCATATACCCCAGAGAGGATCGGAACAAATTCAAAGCCAAAGTATGGTGAAATGAGAAACCTGTCTTCATACTCATGTTCTGATTCATGTAAAAAATACAAAAATTTGATTTAAATAAGTAGTTCCTCGATCATAAACCGACAATCATAAACTGATATGACAGCAGATGGATGGACGGACAGACAGATATGAACCAATTGCTTAACACTGCTTTTTGTTTTGCGTGTGCGGGGAATTAACAACACTAACAATAAAAAGAGCAATCAGAGATTGTAGACCCTTGCCAGGACTTCTTTTGAGTGGTGTATTTTTATAGGTTTTAGGGTAAATGCAATACGGCTGCCAAACAATCTGACCTATGATATTATATGTGTGAACCTTTTGTTCCTCGTGGACAGGAAGACATACATGTAAAGTTCACCTTGATTTGTTCAGCCACTTCAGAGAAGAAATTGAAGATTTTTCAAGGTTTTTTTTTTAACAATATGGCTGCCAAAACATGTGACCGATGACGTCATGATTTTTTTTTCTGTGGAACATTTTATCCCTAGATGACCCACAACAATTTTCATACTGATCGGATGTAGTGATCTACATATGCAATGATGATGCAATAATGAGGGCACCTATGTGAGCATGCGCTGCGGCAGTGCGTTGCTGGATCCACATTCCACCAGTACTCCAAGGGCCTCCATCTGGCCATCCCCCAGGCTGATGTCTGGCCCATCCCCATCTCTTTGAGATGCTGATCAACCTGCTGCAACCACAAGGCACTGTTGTCGACCCATAGGCCTCGCTTCCACTCATGAGGGTCAAACGCTGAGAGAATCTGGTGAGCAGGATCAACGTCAGGAAAACGAGCCACATGTCGATACAGCCGCAACTGATGGTCATGGACCATGCAGGAAACAAATTTCATTTGAGTCTCTCTCAGCAACCGCTCATTGGACACAAAGTCCAAAGACCGGGTACCAAAGGAATTAAGTCTCTATCTCAGATCCCTGGTCAGAGTCCAAATCTCACATCCATAGAGCAAGACTGGAAGCACCAAGGACCTGAAGACTCGGACTTCCCTCCTCCCGCACAGGTACCGGCAGCGCCACACCACATGATCCAGTGAATCCATGACTCCCCAGGCCTGACCCAGACATCTGTTGACTTCTGCCTCACAGCTAGAAGAGATATGAATAATCCTGCCAAGTTAAGTGAATCTCTCCGTGAACTCAACATCCTCGCCACAAACAGGTACAGACAGGATAGCAATATCCAAGATGTCACTGAAAGCTTGGATATTAGTTTTGACCCAGGAAACCCTAATCCCAGCGGCTCTGACTCCTCATTCAGCACCTCGAGGGCCCCCAAAATGATATCCAGAGTCTCCGCAAAGATGACTGCATCATCTGCGAAATCAAGGTCAGAGATCTTGACATTCCCAAATGATGCACGGCAACTTGGTCTCTCCAACAGCCTCCCCATAATCCAGTCCGTACAAGTGCTGAAAAGTGTGGGGGCCAGTACACACCCCTCACAAACTCCAGCAACAACTCGAAATAAGTCAGAGATGGTATCACCACATCTCACTGCACACTCACTACCAGAGTATAGTTCAGACATTAGATTGATCAGTTTTGTTGGCACTCCACAAAGACCAAGAACCCTCCAGAGGGCATCTCGATTCACTGAATCAAACGCTTTACAGAGATCAACATAGGCTGCAAGCATCCCCTGCCAAAACTCCCATCGGCATTCGGAGAGGAGCCGAAGAGCAAGGATATGGTCAATCACTGACCTCTTTGATGTAAAGCCTGACTGCTCTGGATACTAGTGCTCAAGCATATGGTGGCGAACCCTATCAAGAATTATCCAAGCAAAGACCTTGCCCGGTACTGAAAGCAGCATCACCCCATCGGTAGTTGTTGTAGTCTTGGTGATCACCCTTCACTTTCCAGAGGGGGACAACAATGTCCCTCTTCCAGTCAGTTGGGATGATGCCTGTGTTCCAAGCAGAGCACAGAACTGCATGCAATGATACGAGTACAGCATTTCCACCAGCCTTGAGAAGTTCAGCATGGATTCTACAAATCCCTGGAGCTTTACCCCAATCCAACAGGTTCACCGCAGTCTGAGTGTCCACAAACGAAGGTGGACTGCAATTGATTGGAGGGTCAATAATAGGGATAGTAACACCACTGACATCCAACTCAACAGCTGGTGGATCAGCCTGTTACAGCAGCTCAAAGTAACCGGCCCAGCGGGCCTTCACTTCAGACTCCTTTCTCAAGAGCCCATCACCCTCTGTTCTAACTGCAGTATAATGAGGGACGGGCTTGGATGAACACAATGCGTGAATTCCCCTGTAAGCATGATGAGAATCACTTGATCACAGGTGATGCTCCACCCCCTCACAGATTCCTTGCACGTAGGCCTCCTTGTCCACCCTTTGTGCATGTACAGTTTTACACCTCAGCTCCATGAACAGCTCCGCTCTGCCATTCAGCCTGGCCCTGCGACTCTGGTCAATGGTATCCAGTGTCCCTTGAGAGACAAAATTCTTCTTCGCCCTACAGTGAGTTCCAATACATCTACCGGCAACATCAAGGAGGGTGGTCTTGAAGGCACTCCACAACTCTTCAGGATCCAAAAAGCACTAGACCCCCAAAATCATCCCTCGGCCTGTTCACAAACTCCTCAGCTACCATCTCAACCTTGAGCTTGCCAACATCCAGCCTCGGCTGGGATGGTACCATTCTCCTCGATTTAAGCTGCAACTTCAGAGTTGCTACAACAAGCCTGTGGTCAGTATTGAGGAACTGAGCACTCTAGTCAACCCTGCAGTTCTGGATTATCCTCCAGCGACCATCAACGAGCACATGGTCAATCTCCGTTGACACACCACCAGCGTTGGAATACCTAGTCCAGCGATGAGCCTGTGGGTGCTGAAACCCTAAGTTGAAACTAAACAGCCACCCTCAGTTCATGACTTCTTGCAAAGTCAAGGAAATTAGTGCTATTCTGGTTCACAGTTCCAGACCGATGGGGACAAACACATGTCTCATAACCATCCCTATCAGTTCAAATCGATGCATTGAAATCCCCCAAGACTGGAGGAGTATCTCGCCTGGGGCACTGATCAACCACAGACTAGAGCCTGGCATAGAATGCGTCCTTCATGGTGAGATCACTCGCCTCAGTCGGAGCATCTGCAGAGACCAGGGAAATGACATCCAATGAGTGACGAATCCTTAGTCTCATAATATGCTTATTGGCAGGTGTTTCCTCAATTATCATTGGAATCAGCTTATTGGACACAGCTACAGCAACTCCTTGGGCATGGTAACCATCAGAGCAACCAGACCCATAGTCGGTGGAACCACCCACCATTATCTCACCGCAATCCAGTCTCTGAACCTCAGAGAATGCTGCAATACCGATGTCCAAACGCCTGAGCTCAGATGATAACAGAGACAGGTGATCATCCTCTCTTAGGGAGAAGGATATACCAGGCACCCGCCCGAAGGGACCGACTCAGATTAATCCAAGGAGACCGCCGTCTGGTGGATGACATCAAAAATCAGATTTAAAAAATTACACTAACCTGTGACGTTATAAAAAAACCACACTCATTCCCCACGAGGATTACTTGCCATCTGCCAAGCTTCAACTTTTTTCCTTGGTGCGGTTTCACAGATACAGGTCCAATTTTTTCCGTTTTTCCAATATGGCTGCCACACCACGTGACCTATGACGTCATAATTATCATTATAGCATTCTCCATGAGTAGTTGCACCAATGGCGAAAATTTCGTCTCAATCCGACTCGCAGTTGCGGAGAAAAACATGAAAGTTTTGTGCGGACGAACACCCAAACAAACGGACCCAAATGCAATAGCCTGGTCCTTTGGCGAGGGTCATAATATTAGAGTAATGTTAATGTTATCACAAAACAATATTAATTTGTTCCGGATGCAGGGTTCAGTGTTTACCACAAGGGTAAACACCTTGCCCTCCTCCCAACATTCCGGTCCTGCAGGCCGACGTGTCGCGGATAACTCCACAGCCCGGCGAGTTGTGAAGCATCCACGGACGTCAATCTAGATGGCCAAATCTTCCAGTGATTTACTGGATTTCCAGTCAAAGATTACTGTTTGTAGGATTTCGTTCCAACACAGTGCAAATATTCATATTCACTCTCCATATACTGATCAAAATATACATATGTTGTTGTTCGTCTTTCGGCTGCTCCCGTTAGGGGTCGCCACAGCGGATCATCTGTTATGATCCGCATACTGATTTGGCATAGGTTTTACGCCGGATGCCCTTCCTGACGCAACCCTGGTCGCCTCTTACGACACAGGGATAAGGATTGGGTTTCGCCATGATTCCAGGCTGCCCTACACCCTCTCATAGCACAGCCCAGCACAGAGTCCCCGTCCTCAAGCGATCCTCCAACCCAAGCCTCTGAGTAGCCGGATTACAGGCGCACGCCACTACGCCCGGTCGATCAAAATATACATATATTGATGCAATTTTGGGGAAGATCCGGATCTGGATACGAGAATTTTTTTAATTTCCCAAGTGATTTTTCACCGTTGAGAGATAGGGCCCAAAACGATAAATATCATGATATCTCAAAAAAGTTGTGGACAGATTATAACAAAACTTGGTGGATGAGTTGGGTGGATGAGGTGGATGAGGTGACAAGAACAAACCGATCAGATTTTAGTTTCGGTACAGATTGAGATCTGGCATATCAGTGGGATACAAAATGTAAACTGTTCTGCCTGGCAGAGGTATGCGCTCCACTCAGTGTCGTTCTGGTTAGTTAACGTAAAAGATCCCATAGTGTCCTTTGCAAAGACGAGGTGAATTATCTCTGGAACCCTGGACAAATTACAAATTCCTACTGTGACTGGAGGTTGCAAGTAGTCTCTTCTTCTTGGAGGTTCATTAACACTTGGTTACATTGATTACTGTCTCAAAGTATGGTTGTTGCCTGGGCAGCAGTTTCTGCTTTATAAACAAACTAACCAGGTAGTTTACATGTTTCATGTGAACGGCAATATTTGGGTATGATCAGCAACCAATTCAGATGTATGCATCTACAAAGACTTTTTAACGGCCCCAAATAATTTTCTCTCTCTCTCTCTCTCTCTCTCTCTCTCTCTCTCTCTCTCTCTCTCTCTCTCTCTCTCTCTCTCTCTCTCTCTCTCTCTCTTCTCTCCTCCTCTCTCTCTCTCTCTCTCTCTCTCTCTCTCTCTCTCTCTCTCTCTCTTCTCTCTCTCTCTCTCTCTCTCTCTCTCTCTCTCTCTCTCTCTCTCTCTCTCTCTCTCTCTCTCTCTCTCTCTCTCTCTCTCTCTCTCTCTCTCTCTCTCTCTCTTCTCTCCAAGGGTGCGTGCGTCTCATGAAAGAGTTATGTTGAAGTGACAGTGGGGTAGTGGGGTAACAATTGGGCAGAACCAATGAGGGGATAATTGAACAGGAAATTAAGAGAGAGAGAGAGAGAGAGAGAGAGAGAGAGAGAGAGAGAGAGAGGAAGAAGAGAGAGAGAGATTAGTGGAGGAGAGGAAACACTGAAACCAGCAGAGGGTTGGGATAGCCAGGGTTAATGGGGTTCATAAAGAGAAGAGATAAGGATGGGGGTGACATAAGGTGGTAATTCACTGCCTGCATGAAGCTCTGGATGGAAGATTGGGAAAGAACTGCCTTTGTTAAGGCGCTTGACGACACCTTGACGATTTAGCCAGCAATGGCAACGTATAAAAGTGTATGTAAAACGTTGGCGTACGGCTGAAATTTTGATGTTTTTAAAAAAGTTTTGGCGTATTCATAACGTGTTGGTCGTATGCATAACATATTTAGTAACGGGCACAGAACGTTTCGTTGTCTTATAGATAACTTATACCAACGAATGCTTAGCCTGTTGCGGCGTTCACAACCATATGCCCAACGATAGTTTAACTTAGGCATAGCGCGCTGCACTAATCGCCACGAACTCGTGGCGTAGCCTGTTAAAAACCTGCCGCATGCCGATTTAAATCATAACCGCCTGTAAAATTGGAAGTGTCAACCACGCATCACACCTTGACGATTTAGCCGGCATATGCCGACCTATGAAAAATTTGTCTAAAACGCTGGGACACGTCGAATACGGATAGGGTAAGTTGTGTATACGTTAAGAGCACGCTGAAAAACGATGAAGTACGCTGTCATATTTCGTGGTACGTTTAGTACGTCGTGAAATTTCAAGCATGCTGAAAATTTTACGACGTACTCGCCGTATGGCTCACACGTCCGCTACGCTGGGGAATAAGTTGTAGGCACGATATGCGATCGTTGACACACGTCGACACAAGTTCCTTGTAAGTTACTCATAAGTCGAAACACGTCGAGTAATTTAGCATACCCGAAACTTATTTTCTCCGTCAAGGCACATTTTCTTTTTTCTCCTTGGCTCCGTGAAGGCACGTGACGAAATATCTGAAGTTGTTGTTGTTGTTTTTTTTTTTTTTTTTTTTTTTAGTCTATCACGAATTTTAAAACATATCCGGACATTTGCTTTTAAGTTTCGACGTCGACGTGACAATATCCTCAAACAGAAATATTCACAGAGGAGGGAACTAAAATAAGACATGAGCAAACTGAAGAGGCAATCGGACGTGACATAACGGCAATGACGAAATATCGGAAGTTGTTGTTTTTTTTTTTGTTTTTTTTAACGCTGCCAATACGCCATTATACGGTAGCTGTAATTAGAAACACATTCAGTAATTCTGTGGTCGTCCGGAAGACGTCAATCAAATACGTCTACATACGTCAATATGCGTTGGAGGTACGTTACACATAGGTTCAAAGCCGTTACTCCATAGGTAGAATAAGTTTAGGCGTACCTAGCATTACCTCGACTGTTCTCGACTTATGAGTAACTTACAAGTAACGTGCCTGACGTGTGTCAACGACGTCGATAACGTGCCTCAACGTGTGCAACGATCGTGTACGTGCCTACAACACGTTACTCATCAGGTTATAAATAAGTTTCGGTACCTAATCTTACCTCGACGTGTTCGACTTATGATATTACAAGTAACGTGTGGTCGAATGGTGTCAAGCGATCGCATAACGTGCCTATACAACTTATGGCCCCAGCCGTAGCGGAACGTGTTGAGTCAACGCTGGCATACGTCGTTAAATTTCAAGCCTGCTAAAATTTGAGGACAAACCCAAAGTACAACGATGAACAGCCAGCGTACTACGACGATATGCATGTTTTCAGCGGCTCTTACGATACCTAACTTACACCATTAACGTATTCGACGTGTGCGCAGCGTTTTAGACAAATTTTTCATAAGTCGGCATACGCTGGTTAAATCGTCAAGGTGTGACAGCGCCTTAAGGTGATTCCATTGATGGGCGAAGCGAGGAACAAAAGCGTTGAGGTGTGCCATCAGCCTGTATTTTTGAAGTTGAACCCGGAGGGAGTTACTGGAAGAATGTGTGTGTCCTGGAATTGTTGGGCAGGGTCGTAGGATTAAGAGAGCAGAGAGAGAGAGA
>CM068967.1:68814734-68827236 GCA_035128595.1 Eptatretus atami
AAAATTTGATCTCAAAGCTCACCAAATGACGCGTATTAACCCGGGAAATCGCTCAGTGTGGCATCATCACTTATAGATCACATTAGTTAACTCATTCGGCCCGAGACCCAACAAAATACGGGTTTCTGGCCAAAGTGTTGGGGATGAGACCCGTATATATATATATGGGTTATTATGACGTTATGTGACGAAATGTAACATTAAGACATCATGGACGTCATATAGCATTATGCCATCATGCACTTGTTAATCTCCTCTCTATAGCTAATTCTACCCTCAATCTGAATGCAAACCCCACCCAGATCCCACCCTCAACACCCATCCCCAATCAACCCCACCACTTGCACCAACTCCAGACCAAATTCTGAATTCTTGAGGCTCAACACAATGGAAATCCACGAAACGTCGAGGGTGATTGCGTTAATTTGACTGTGTTGAAATTTGTAATCCTCTCCATGGTATGTTTCAATGTAATCAGTATATTATTATTTTTGTTTCAGATAGGACCGTAATGGCAGTGTGCAGTCAGGACGCAGTTTGTTTACTGTGCGAGAAGAATATAACATCACTGTGAAGGATTTTGCATGTGTCAGTCGCAAAGGTCTTGCTGCAATCAATGATTTCATGTCAAATACAATGAACTAATCCAGTAAAGACTATCCCGATTCATGCATTTGACGACAATGAGAAGCAGTATGTGCATGAGAGATGTCGTAAAGCTCACACTAATACTAGGCGATATGAGCAAATGCGCAAACGTAAACATGACTGTGATTCTTCCTCAGCACAGAAACTCAGATCTGATGTCAAGAAATTATGTTTCCATACTGACTGTTATCTGTGTGGAGAGTTGGTTGATCAAGAAAAGATCAAGCGACATCCAAACAATAATGATTATGAATTCAGTAGGGTCATGCTGCTCCAGGTGAAAGCAACGATTACAAGAAGATGTGCAGAAACAGGACATCGAACAGGCAGGAGAAGGTGCCATGCTGGAGATAATGGGTGCACTACATCACTAAGCCTCAACGCAGCAAGGGTGACGAAGTTCCTATTGAAGGTATCTACTTCTACACAATACGTATCTCCAGAAAAGCTTCCGCGACGAGTGACGCAGCCACCTTTCATAGTCATCGGACTTATCACCAAGTGCAGGGATGGCATGGCAATGATATCGCCTCTGCAGTTTGGGTTGGAAAGCCACTCCCGGTGGTCTTGTGCCTATCCGGATGACTCAGCCAGCAGCACCAGAGCGACTCCTCAAGATAATTCGGTGCAATGTGGTGGCCAGTGTGACAAAAAACATGCACCTGCCGCAAGAATGGACTACAGTGCACACCAGCTTGTGCCAATGCAGGGGAATAACATGCATGAATGTGCCACATGGGACAATCAGGATGATGATGACCAGGATGTAGATCTCAATAATAATACAATGGATTGACATTGCAATTGACTTTAAAAATTATCACTCATACAATATCATTTAAGTGATCAGGCATAGTAAACTTTGTTATTAGACACCTTAACACGGGTTTCAAAATAATGTCACTGCAAGGTCACAAAATCTGTTTGGATTCTTACTTTTTTGGTTAAATTGCTATGATTATGATCTCGATGCCAATCTCATAAATAAGTGAATGGACATCTTGAAAGAGTCCATTGAAAATGATAATCCAATGTACTTTATTTTGAGTCGATTTGCATCATTTTGATCAAATCAGGGTCAAATTAGGATCAAATTTGACCTTGACCTTGAATTTATCACATGATCTAGATATCCAATCACCTCAAAACTATTACTAAATGAATGGCATCTAATGGTATATGTGCAATAACAACAATATATTTTATCAATAACTATCATTTTGGCATAACTCTTGATACAATTTCGGTCAAATTTAACGTTGCTTCGGTCAAGTTTAACGTTGACCTTGACCTTGACATATGACCTTGATATCTAACGATCTTGTAAGTATCACTAAACGAATGGGGTCCTCAAATTAGTTAAAATGACACTTTAAAAGTGTTTCTTTGTTGTTTCTTTCCAAATTAGGTCCATTTTAAGTTTTGCACCTGTACAATGTTGGCCATCTTGATTTGAGGTCAAAACGAGGTTTCCCATGGGAGGATTTGGGTGGGGTTTTTTTATGATAGACATATACGCCAATGAAAGTCATTTCAGGTGAGAAAGTTTTGATAACATTTTTGTCCAACCTAAATCGTTCATTGCTTAGACTACATGGCTGATGGTGAGGCCTAGAAGTTCAAGAGATTGAACCCCTTCCAGTGGCTGGCCATGGAAATAGCGAGTTGCGTTAGTTTAACGAATCTTTTTGGGCGTAACATGGTTAGACTGAGATTTTTCAGGATTGTAAGACATGTTCCATTTATCAGACCAACATCTGATCAATTCCAGATCAGCAGAGAGTGATGCAGCTGCTTTCTGTCTGGCAGAGTGGTGGAGTACTGTACAACACAACGTGGAGTCATCTGCAAAAAGGAAGAGAGGGTTTCCAGAGCATCAGAGAGGTCATTTACATGGATGAGGAACAAGACTGGGCCCAACTCCCAAGACTATCTTGGAGAACTCCAACCTCAATGGGAGACCCCCACTGTGAGATTGAATGAACGTGGCATTGATAAAGCACAAGCATAATGGGCCAAACTGTGTCTTCCTGTGTCCCAGTTCCTAGTATTTCCTAATGAAGCTCAGACTGAAGCATTGTCGATATGGCACAATGACACACTTTTATAATCACAAACTGCTTTCTGGTGTAAGAGAGGGGATCATCCTTATTTTGTTATCCCAACCTACATCTCTGGCGGGTCCATTCTAAGTTTTTGGTATGCCGTCCCATTACTTTTGGGAATTATAGTGTATATGCAAGTAATGGCCGTTATATATTCTCAAACCATGAAGGTTTGCACCTAAATTTAACCCTTGGGTCACTCTGGGGGCATTGAGATAGGACGTGCCGAAACAGCAGGAATATGTGATTCGTAGGAGAAGCAAATTAACTTTTGCTGTCACACGCCTACCCCCTACAGGCAGACACATGTACGCCACTGACACCGTTTCTTTCTTTTTCCTTCAAGTTGAATCATTATATGGTTTTACCAAATCAGTGATATTCTCATTCAATCTTCCAATCCCACAGTCAGTCTTCACCCAGACTTGGAGGGGCACCATGGTGTCTGCAGGATAATTAATTTCCGTGGAAGCATATGCGTGCTCTCTGCTTTGAACAATATGGATCCAGGTTCAAGTCGATTCAGGATTTATGTCAGAATAACTGACATTCTGGTGCTATGTAATTGGACCGTGGCTTTTCAGCGAAAAAAATGTTAAACATATTCGACATACTTGGATTCCCAGGTTGATGTTCTCATTCCCAAGGCACTTTACTTTGTGTGAACCGAAAGCCACCGAGTGCCGCTGGCGTGTGAAGTTAAATTTCCTACCTGTTGATTCAAAAGGGCCTTTCTGGTCCATCACTTGTGTATTCTTTGTCTCTATCTACTGTTCGTCACCTGCGCCACCGGAGGTGGGCAGAGGTTGTGTTTTCACCCCTGTCTGTCTGTCTGTCAGTGAACAGGATATTTCAAAATGTTGATAGATTCAGCTGAAATTTTGTGGACAGGTTCGGTGTGTGGCAAAGATGAAATGATTATATGTTGGTGAAGATACGGATCCGGATAGTCGAATTTTTTAAGGGATTCTTCACCATTGAGAGAAAGAGCGAAAAACGATATATAGCACGATATCTCAAAGAGTTATAGACAGATTCGGCCGAAACTTGGAGGACATGTTAGGTGTGTGACAAGGAAGAATTGGTTCGACTTTTGTGAAGATCCGCATCCAGATCCGGATCCGATAATTTTTTTAATGATTCTTCACCATTGAGTGCTGGTGCTGACACGATATGTAGCATGATATCTCGAAAGGTTGTAGATGGAATCGGACGAAATTTAGTGGACAGGTTGGGTGTGTGACAAGGACAAATTGATTTGATTTTGAAGAAGATCAGAATCTGGATCCACATCCGAGAGTTTTTTTTTAATTTTTCAAGTGCTTCTTCACCATTGAGAGGTGGGGCCAAAAATGATACGTAGCATGATATTTCAAAATGTAGTGGCCGAGTTATGCTAAAACTAGCTGGATGAGTTGGTGAGATGACAAGAACAAGCCGATTCGATTTTGGTTAAGGTCAGGATTCAGATCCGACCCATCAGTGGGAAACAAAACATAAACCGTTCAGCCTGGAGGAGGTATGCGCTCCAACGAGTGCCGTTCGAGTTAACATTTGGTTTTGCTCAATCGGTTTGATCCAAGTTAATTAAAGAGTGTTAATTAGCTCATTTCCTTATTTTTGTTCCATTGCCTCGGGAAATGTTTATCCATCTGGGAATGAGTTGCACTGAGGATATATTTATTATTTATTACATATGCCAACGAAGCATAATTTTGACCCCTGTGCCCCTTCTCTGTATGCTCCATATATGTTGCTTCCATTTCCTCCCCTCTTTCCTTTCCTTTCCCAAACTTTTTCACTTCCTCCTCCCATCCTCCCGTTTCTCAATTTAAATTTTCTCGATCTTGCCATCTACTATTCTCACCTCCACTGCAAAGGCAGTGATTTAATATTTGGGCCCTAAAGTTCCTTTTATGACACTTTCAGATGCTGTCTGTTTATATTGTTACCCCGTGCGTGTAGCACATACCGGGGTAAAGCAATTGGGTCACTGTATCTGTGTATCAGTCTTTGATCAAGGAACTACTTAATTTAAATTGAATGCTATATTTTGAACACTGTAGAACACGAATTGGAACACGAACCTGCAGTTTATCTGTACTTTGGCTCTGAATTTGGCAAATTGTACGGAATCTCATCCTGAACGTGCATGCGCGCAGAGTTCCTGCATGCTGGAATGCCAATAAGGTGGCATTCCACCTGATGAAATGTGATGAAAGATGAAATGAAATGTGATTCCTCTTCTCCTTTGATCACGACCGTGGCAGTTTTTACAAACGTAAGCAGCACACGATGCCATGTCATATATTCTATAACAATGCCTTTTTCAACCTGGGAATGGAATAAAATCAAGGACGAAAGGAGAAAAGTCAAGTAGGAAGGTGGAATTTTCATAGGAAATTTTCACCTTGAAGCAAGTATTTGTATTGATGCAAACGGGATTTTCTGTGTTGTGGGAGAATGAATATGGCGGATGGAGCGCTTCCGGTAGCTTCAGGACCGCCCGACTAATTAACGTTAGGCACCCTATCCAGTTATTACAGAGATCGGTGCTCTCAGCACAGGTGAATTTCAAGATTCTTCTTCTTCTTCTTCTCCTCCTTCTTCTCCTTCTTCTTCTCAAGACCACAGGGTAAGACTCTATAATTAATTAATGATGCTCAATGAACGCTCTCGTTAATTATGCGTTTGTCTATCATGCTTAACATCAGTTCGAGCAACATATTTGGCAAGAGAATTGGGAGGCAGATTATTAATTTGGCCAGGGTGCGATAGAATGCCCTATTCTTTTCATTAATACCATGGGATCCTCAAAATCCACAACTGATTGCTATATGTAATACCCTGCTTGGAATGCACCAGGCTGGCAGCTTGTTGGGGGATCTTATTCCGTTGGGGATCTATCTATAATTCCAGCAGTGTGTGTGTTGTGTTGGGTGTGTGTGTGGTGTGGTGTGTGTGTGTGTGTGTGTGTGTGTGTGTGTGTGTGTGTGTGACCGCTATTTCTCGACAAACCACTGGTCCGATCTAATTGAAACTTGCCAGGTATATTGCTGGGCCCTGGGTATGTGCCTTTTCCAGGTTTGATATAATCGGACAAGTGCTTCCCAAGTTATGGCCATTTATTTACCAAACAATGACAAGACACGTTGCTGCGGCCATTTATTTACCAAACCAATGACAAGACACGTTGCTGCTGTAGGCGTGGCCGATGGGAAAGGGCGCCATTTAGTTACCATGGCTGAGTGAGTGCAATGGTCAATGCAGCGAATGTCATGGCAAGCAAAGACAGGAGTAAACTTGATTTTAATTTGGATTTTAATTAACTCTGTGTGTGTAAGTATCACAGCAGTTGATACTTCATTGCAAGCGATAATTCGTGGAATGCCTGTGAACATTCCGTACGGGCACGCACCACTTCCGGATAGTGATGACTTCGTGTATTCTAATAATTTATCGATATCTTATCGCCATTTATAGATAAACGCAATGCCCCAATCCAGTTGTCGTTTACGAGAGCGAAAGAACGGCCTTGGTTGTTTTAAAGTTTATTTGGGGGGGGGTTGGTTGCACACGACGCCACGCACGTACGCCACACATGTACGGCCACGCGAGAGCGAAGGAACGGCATGTGTGGTTGTTTCTGGTACGCGTTTGAAAGTTTTTTTTTTGCATGTACGGCCACACACGTACGGGCATGCACGTACGATCTGATTGAAACTTGCCAGGTATATTGCTGGGCCCTGTGGATGTGCCATTTCAAGGTTGATATTAATCGGACAAGTGCTTCCCAAGTTATGGCCATTTATTTACCAAAACCAATGACAAGACACGTTGCTGTGTAGGCGTGGCCGATGGGGAAAGGGCGCCATTTAGTTACCGTGGCGTGAGGAGTGGCAATGGTCAATGGCAGCGAATGTCATGGCAAGCAAGACAGGGAGGTAAACTTGATTTTAATTTGGATTTTAATTAACTCTGTGTGTGTAAGTATCACAGCAGTTGATACTTCATTGCAAGCGATAATTCATGGAATGCATGTGAACATTCTGTACGGGCACGCACCACTTCCGGATAGTGATGACTTACTGTATTCCAATAATTTATCGATATCTTATGCGCATTTATAGATAAACACAATGCCCCCATCCAGTCGTCGTTTACGAGAGTGAAGGAACGGCCTGTGTGGTTGTTTGAAAGTTTTTTTGGGGGGGGGGGGGTTGCACGTACGGCCACGCACGTACGGCCACGCACGTACGCGGCCACGCACGTACGGCCATGCGAGAGCGAAGGAACGGCCTGTGTGTTGTTTCTGGTACGCGGTTTGAAAGTTATATATTTTTTTTTTCATGTACAGCCACACACGTACGGACACACATGTACGATCTGATTGAAACTTGCCAGAATATTGCCGGGGCCACGCGGATGTGCCTTTTCAAGGTTTGATATTAATCGGACGAGCGGTTCCAAGTTACGGCCATTTATCTGCTCAGACCAATGACAGGACACGGTGCTATGACATCACAAATGACGTCACAATTAATGTTTATTTATTTATTTATTTTTTGTTTTTTTTGCACGTACGGCCACACACGTACGGGCACGCACGTACGGGCACGCACGTACGGGTACGTACTAGTATAATCTAAAGAAAATAACTCAGAAATGAGTACTTGAGCATGTAGATGGCATTGCACATCATAAATAATAATAATAATAATGTCACTGCAATCATTTTTGTACTCAACGAGACATTATCAAAAATCCTTTTCTTGGATTGGTGATGGCAGGATTCAGGAGTGAGGGGTGGGAGGGAGGGGGGAGTCAAATTAATCTGCATTAAAATTAGGAACCAGGGGATTTTTTGAGACAGCAGGTTTAGCTACCACTCGGTGAGTGCAGCTAAGGAGGAGTAATTGGTTGCACATTGTCAATACCGCATGATTCACATTCATAATCCCAGCAATGCCCAAATGATGACTAATAAGGAAGCTCGATAGGTGTGGAAACCCCTCATAAACAGGTAATCCAGGTATGTTCATGACTGTCTGTGACATGGTAAGTCCAAAAATCGACTTCATATTGCCGTAGAGCTCGTGTGGCATTCAAATGACACTTATGAAAGGCAGAGCACACAATAAAATACTTTAGAAAGGAGAGAGAGGAGGGGAGGTGGTCATTTTGGGTATGACGCATGAACAATTGTTAAAATCCATTTTCACCCAATGCTATTTCATTCTCTCTGTTGCCAGCTTTCCATCATCATTACGTTTGACAGCAGCGTAATATTGAGGAGGGCAGAGAGGAAGGAAAGGCCCCACATCTAGGCCTGCCCGGCCACCTCGTGACCATGCGTACGTGCTCTTCTCGTGTTAAGAGCTCCGGCGTCATTTTTCATCAAACGAGACCATTTCAGAAAGCCTCGAGACTGTGGAGTTTCTTATGGATTGCTGTAGTTCTGAAGATTTTTTAATCGGGTCTGCGTGAGTCACTTTTGGCATTGATGGAGCACAGCGAAAAGGCACGAGGTGCCTTCGGCTCCGGTGGCTCACTGGGCCTCAGCACAATTTTAAAGAGCCATGAGGTCTTGGGGCCACGATATAATCACTGTTCTGTGCTGGCGTACCCACCTGAATAGTACCGCAGCATCGTTCTGTCATCAAAATGGCTGCACTTGTCAACACTCATGGAACACTTAAAGTAGGAATACAATTAGTGGAAGACAAATTTAAAACCCCAAAAAGGGTTATGAATTATATTTTCACTCTTCGCTCCCAAAGTGGAATACAAACTTTTGTTTCTATTTGAAACGAGAAATTTTGGCCACACAGGGAATGCCTTCATGCAGTAATAATATCCATGATCATATTAATCCCAAAACTTTGTCTTTTCAGCAGAGCAACTGCTCAATTTGAAGTTACATGTGACCAATAAATTATTGCTGCAAAAGACACAAAGGGCCAAGAGCATTGCGCAAAACAGCAGTGAAAGTAATAAATATTTAATAAAGAAAAATTTGGTTTGGGAGTTGGACTTGGTCTCATATGACTTGTTGGCTTTTGCTGAGGAGTGCGTGAATCAAACACAGGCAACTACAACAAGCTGCTGTCGGTTTATTCTTCGTAGTTGTAGTATTATTGCTATTATTATTGTTTCGAAGCCGACAGGTGGGAAGCATCTTGTTCTTGCTATAGAATCATTATTCTAGTTTGGCCAATTTTTGGAAATGACTTTGGAAAAAACTGTTACATGCCAATCTGTGCATGTTTATAGCACACCCGTGGAACTTGATCCTCATTTATTTTGTTTGTAGAATTTGGTCCTGTATTGGTGGCCATATTGGATTTTTGTTTCAAACTTAAAACAATCTTCTTCTCCACAACTATGAAACCGATTACCATGAGCTTTGGCAGACAGTTTAAGCACCCTGGGGTGGTATTGAAGTTTGGGTTTGAAACTTCTGCTCTGAAAATGATGTAAGCTCGATATTGATCGAATATATTATGTAATCACAAAACACTGAAATTTGACAAAAGAAGTAGCTTACAATTTGTGCTTTGGCTCACTGATGCTGAATAGGCCACAAAAAGTAACATTCTGTAGCATCGACGCAACTAATATTGTGCCAGGGGTTTGTACAACCTTTGAAAATCACCAAACATAACGAATTTACACTGTGTTCATTAATCGTATAATTAGCCCCAATGAATGCTCAAATATACAGTACCTCATACTTTTGATAACACTATGTTTTTTTAACGTGTTCAAATAAATATATACACATATATATTTCGAAATATGTTCAAACATATAGGGTTACCTCAGCTTCCCCGAAAAGCTACCTCGGGTTCCCAACAGACTCTCCGGAATCACAGGCCGACGTACACGGATAAGTCCATGATGCGGCGGGTCGCAAATCAACCGTGAACGCCAATAACTCAACCATGTGACTTAAGGTCCTCCGTCTACTGGATGCCGGTTACCTAATGGTCATTTGGTTGAATTACCACGGGACACGCCCTCGGTACGCCTTGTTCAACCGGATCCCCTTCCGCATCAGATGCAGCCGAGCGTAACTGCCAATGACGTACTGGCTAGAAAACAGATCGTTGGGGGATAATGTCCCGGCTAAGCTAGGATACAGACCATGCTGGACCAACGAAGGAAAAGACGAAAACAAGCTGGGAACCTTTCTATATAAAGCATTCATTTACAATCAGGTGAGGAAAGGCATGTGGCACAGTGAATGGGTTTTATTATTATGTACAGCAGAGATAGCAAGGAATTTGTGGGGTGCAACAAAAGGCAAGCAATTTACAAAAGCAGACACAGAGCAGACTTATCCTGTTAAAATTTCTACAATCTTAACGTATGCTACGACACGTGCCATCACACACACACACACACACACACACAAACCTGATGAAGATTAGATAGCCAGAAGGAAAGAGAGCAGATGAGAACTAACGGCCTCTCAACACCTGGCGTAGTCGGACGACCAACGCAACCCAGTACGCTTTGAGGGACGCTCCACTTGAGCGATCCCACCATAAGAGTCAGTGCGGTTTCTTCTGCTTAATCACTTTGCCAGGGCTCGTGGAAACGTGTGCTCCGCACTGGTCCAGAAGAACGTCTGTCGCACACCAACCCCAAGTGTAGATGTAGCAACAGGCAGACAACGAAGTGCAGTGAAGAGAGGGCAGAGCAGAGAGGCAAAAAAGTGGGCACGGCAAACAGGTGGAGACGAGGTGCAAGGAAAGCAGGCGAGGAAGTGCAGAGAGAGAGAGAGAAGAGAAAAAGAGAGAGCAAAGAGATAGATAGAGAGAGAGAGCAAGAGATAGATAGAGAGAGAGAGAGAGAGAGAGAGAGAGAAGAAGAGAGAGAGAGAGAGCAGACGGCCTCGCGATCCGCCTTATATAAGCCCCGGCGAAAGGTGTGGTGATGACCCGAAACGACATGCCATCACCCGAATCGCGCTACCTCATTGGGTCCCGGCCCCGCCTGACAGGCTCCTGGGCCGGAAGTGGCTCATTTGCACTCCAGCGTGAAACGCCTAGAGCCTCGCACTGCCCGAGACCCCCGTCGCCCGCCTGCCCTGTTCTGCTGAATGGACGAGGGTCGCGTTGTCCCATGCGCCCATTCAGGCACTGCCAATGCGCCTGGCCATCCCCGCGCCACGAGCAGCCTGGGCCGTGCGGCACGCTTCTGCTTGGTGGCAAACCGTATCAATGTGGAGGTGCGAGGAGGCGCGTGATGATTTTTCCTGTGTGTGGGAGATGTTGGTGGTGGAGGTGGTGAGCTTTTGGTGAGCGAAGGTTGAGCAAGGTGAGACACCGTTGTAAATTGGTGCGCAGATTCGAATGAAAGGGTGTGCCATGCATGTCCTGTACAATGTTGGTGGTGAGTCTCTCATAGGGTGGCTGCCTGGGTGCGGTGTCTGCTTCAATTTGCTTCATGGATAAAAGGAAAGGGTTGAAATGGAAATCAGGATTGAAAAGAAGATAGAGATATAGTTATTAGACCTAGCTATTAGACAAACAAAACACACTTCGTCCCATAACCAATTAGACATGAGGGGAAGGTCTGACTGCATGAAGATTAACAAAATAACTGCCTGAGGATCACTGTATGTTGGGTGACATTGCCTTAGAGGCATGCGTTTTTGCAGAACCGCAACAATATGTATGTAGACAAACCGTGTTTCCCCATTGTCTCGGGTTTCTCACACCTGCAATTGATTTTTCATCTTTTTTTTTTCATTTCTCTATATTTTCATTTACGGATGCTTTTCGACAATTGTATGATTTTTTCTGGTGTAGCCACTTCAATGTCAGTCGGCACACAAAATCACCGTGCTTCCCCATTGTCTTGGGTCACTCACCTGCATTTTTTTTTCTTTTTTTTTTCATTTATTTATATTTTCATTTAAGGATGTTGTCCGACAATTCTGTGATTTTTTTCTCCGGTAAACTGGCTTCGATGTCCATCGGCACGCAAAATTTCAGTTTTCCACATCACCCGGAAGGCACCGACCTTTAATATCAGCCAGTCAGTAAGTGGTTCAAAGGAGCTTTATATATTGTGTACGTACATTCTGGAGCATTCTGAGTGGTGGATCTGGAGTAGAAGATGTTTAACGGAATTAATGCGATTTTCCCAAATATTTGACAAAGTCGGCCATTTTAACATACTTCCAGTCACGTGATATGCATGATTTCCACAACATAATTAACAATCCTACCCTACTATGATGTTGCAACCCAAATCTCGACTATGATCTCCGACTCTCTGGAAAATCCTCTTTATCTCTTTGCTGAATGACTCCTACCCTTGCTGTACCATCTGCCATCCCTCAGACGGCATGCAGCAGCTTCTTCGCTCACTGCAGATCTGGAAAAATCACAAACTGGTCCAACAGGTGGAACATGTCTTTCAATTCGGACAAATCTCACACTCTCATTATGTCTTTCCGAAAGGACCGTTTAGACTCCCCCCCCCCCACCCCCCATCCACTTTCTCAACAATCTCTGGAAGAAGTCCTTTCTTTCAAGCTTCTGGGTCTCAGTATCTGCCATGATCTTTCCTGGGAAAGCCACATTTCAAACCTGACCTCCAAGCAGTCGCGACTGGGAATCCTCCATCGTGCAAAGTCCTTCCTCGGCCCACCTGAGCTCCTGACTACTTACAAAGCTTTTGGCCACAGCCTGATGGGGGTACAGCTCTCCTCTGGGCTGGTGCTCCTGCCTCCC
>CM068967.1:68827331-68845714 GCA_035128595.1 Eptatretus atami
GCATTTTTACAGGTGGGTCCAGTGAAGAAGATTTTGGAAGGAATTTGCGCGACCGCCATCTTGACACACTTCTGGTCATGGGATCAGCATGGCCTCCACAATGTAAGATTAGGATAGTTGTCCTAATGTTGTGACCCAAATTTGGTAGGATTCTGACTGGTGGGTCTGGAGAAGAAGATTTTTGAAGGAATTTATGCGATTTTCACAAAAATTAAATAGAAGTCGGCCAATTGAGAAACATCTTCCGGTCATTTGATCGGCATGACTTCACAATTTAACATCAAGACCCTGTTCTAGTTTTGTACCCAATTTGGTGGTATTCCGACTGGTGGGATGGGAGAAGATTTTTGAAGAAATTTGGCGGACCGCATTTTGACACACTTCCGGTCATGTAATCATCATGGCCTACGCAATTTAACATTAGGACCCTGTCCTAATGTTGTAACACAAATTTGGCAGAATTCTCACTCGTGGTTCTGGAGAAGAAGATTTTTGAAAGAATTTATGAGATTTCCCAAAAATTGACTAAGTCGGCCTTTTGACACCTTCCGGTCCATGATTGGCATGACCTACACAATTTAACATCCCTACCCCTGGTGTAATGTGTAACAATTTGGTGGCATTCCAACTGGTGGCTGGAGAAGAAGATTTTTGAAAGAATTTATTGAGATTTCCCAAAAATTGACTAAGTCGGCCATTTTGACACACTTCCGGTCCATGATTGGCATGACCTACACATTTAACATCCCTACCCTGGTGTAATGTTGTAACCCAAATTTGGTGGCATTCCGACTGGTGGGACTGCAGAAGAAGATTTTTGGAAGAAAGTTAATAAGTCAGCCATTTTGACATACTTAAATTCATATGACCAGAGCGAGCTTTGCAATTCATGTTACCAGGAGAGGAACGTTGCTGCAAAATTTCAGCCAGATCGGCCCTGCAGTTTGGCCGGAGAAGTCGAAAAAGGAGACGGACGGACGGAGTGTGATGACAATACCTTCTCTGGAATTTAATTCCAGATAAGCTAAAAACAACACTTGGATGCAAATCACATCTATAAAGGGTCTTAAAGATGTTCTGAGGTCGTCATCATGTATACTCTGATCGGCTGATAATAAAACTCAAGTATCAAGTTCCGTGTCTTCAAGGATTGGTGCAAAAAAAGAAGAGAGAAACGATTTTTGCTTCACACATTCTTGTCACATCCATCAATAAATGTAACATCAAATGGGTTCCACTTAAGATGAGCATCAGTACATAGTAAAATGAACGAAGGTTTGTGTCAATGCAGGTGAAATGGCTTCCTGAAGATCATAAAGAATATGTGGGTTGGATTGAGAGTTTTGGGTGGGGTGTTTCAGTTGAAGGGGAATCCAAATGAAGGCAGATGAGACAGGTACATGAAAGGGATAAGGAGGAGTATCCAAAGGATCTGGTGGTCGGAGAGAACTTAAATGGCAGGAGATGGAGGTGAGGCCTAAAAGCTGTATCAAACAGTCTTCGCAAGAAGCATGATTTGGTTGAGCCATTTCCTGTAATTGAGGGCCCGTTTCAACAGCTATGGAGCATGGCAGTGCTGTCAAGCTCTGAGGCACAATGAAGAGAAAGCATGGAACACACATGGAATGTGTCATTTGTATTTTTGCCCCTCAGGATGCAAGGCTGATGTTTGGCTCCACTGTGGGTGCACGATCCTTTCAAAGATTTACAGACCTGATTGAGCAATTTTTATGTAATGCAGCAGAAAAAGACTTTCGTGAACTATCACGACACATGAGCTGTCCATGAACTCACATCCTTCTATCAACACATCACCAGGTAGCCTGCTTAATATATTCTACAGCAGAATTTGGTTGATGTTTTTAAAATTAACAAACAGGTTCAAGGGGTCACTAGATATCCTCACATGCTCACCGATGAGCAGCTGTCTAGTTGGGTGTTTGATTCCCATTGGATGGACATGTTTCAACAGCAATCATTTTATGAAGCATTGCCAGCATGGATTCAGCGTTAATGAGCCTGCCATCCTTTGTTTGAGAACATAAAGCCAGCTTTTCTCTCCGATGTAATCATTTGGAAATAAAGAAAATCCCATTGTATCCATATATCATTAGGAAGGGTAGGCCTGCAGACTGGTACCATGCCAGCACAGACATGATTATTGAATAAATATGATGTGGATGTTAAGTGTAAGATAATTTTGTATATGTGGGAAAATTACACACCCAGACCAGGAATGGAACCCAGGTCCTCTGGTGAACCGTTCTAGTGTTAGCTGTCTGTGTGACCTACAAGTTATAAGCATAGAATTCTCCCACATGTCGAGATTTCACTCTCTTACCCCCTGCTGCTTCTGGGACACTCTGACAACCATAGGAGCAGCAATGGCCTGTCCACGAGAGGGTCTTCCCCCTGTGGAGGTACAATTCAATGTCTGCTATTATTCACCACAGGGGGCAGAGTAATACAATTGTAAACAAGAAAAAGAGCAATCAGAGATTGCTGACCCCCACCAGGACTTGTTTTGTGTGGTGTTTGGGTAGTTTTGCATGGTGTATTTTGTGTGGCGTTTGTGTACTGGTGCATTCATATTAACAAGAGACGTAAGAGACATAAATTAATTATTTAATAAGAGACATAAATAGAGCTGCCACTTTATAACTGCTGGCAGTGATGACGGGGTACCAAGACGTCCCGCTTTGATGCATCCCTGCTTTGCTTGGACACCTGACCCTGACCGATGACTTTTTATTTACTACTATTTAATTGAATTCAGAATGGGATTAAAATAATTTCAATTGAAATCAAATGGAAAACCAAATTGGTACACTCCTACTTTCGAGTAATCAGAAGGAACCCAAACAAGCAAAAATAAAAGATGAAGTCATCAGGAGGAACCTTGATAGTATTCGTATTTCAGCTGCTACTCTTCTACCCTCAAACCCATTCAGGTACAGCCAAGCGAGCTTTTTTCAGAAAAAAAAAAAAAATGGAAAAAAAGAACCCAGATTAAAAAAAAAAATTCTGGCTGCCAGACCATGCGTCCGATCAAGTTGAAATTTAAAACTTGTATTCCCCATCACTAGTAGATCACAATTGTGAAGTTTAATGTTGATTGATTGAATGATTCCAGAGAAAACATTATTTAATATTTTTGTTCAATCCAATATGGCCGCCAAACCATTTTGACCAATCAATTATTCCTTAACAAAATTATACACTCATGGCTTGGGGGAACATCTTTGTGAAGTTTCCCCTGGATCTGTCCAGCTGTTCAGGAGAAGAAGATTTTTTAATAGGTTTTTGGGTAAATCCAATATGGCTGCCAAACCATGTGACCGATGACATCACATGTGTGATCCTTTTGTTCCTCATGAATAGGCGGTCATGCATGTAAAGCTTCACCTCGATCTGTTCAGCCACTTTCACAGAAGATTTTTGAAGGTTTTTTTTTTTTATCAATATGGATACCGAATCACATGACCGATGACGTCATCATTTTTTTTTTTTGTGGACCATTTTATCCCTAGATGACCCTCAAAAATTTTCATACTGATCAGATGTAGCGTTCAACATATGCAATTATGATGTCATAACACATTCACCTATGATGTCATAAAAAATACTTATTTCCCATGAGGAGTACTTGCCATGAGCCAAGTTTCAATTTTTTTCCTTGGTGCAGTTTCAGAGATACAGTGGTCCAAAGTTTTTCCATTTTAACAACATGGCTGCCACACCACGTGACCTATGACATCATAATCTTTTCTAATAAATGTCAGTGTGTCTCCTCCATAACTCCAAAACGATCAAACCTCGCAGACAGAAACTTTGCATGCCTACTAAGAAAACTCCAAGGAAGTGCAAGACATGAGTTTTGGGGTATATTAAAACACCCCTTTTGAAGATAATTAGCGGCCTTATTTAATTATAATCCTTCATCAGGCAATCCTCGGCCATCTCACTCTCTGGGGTCATAAGGCGTTTCCCTGGTAACCTCTCTGGGGTCTGAAACCGTCATGTTTTTCGACCTGCTCAACCATGCCTTGTCTCGGAACAGGCCACAACGATTTCTTAACGATAAAGTTGTTTTTTTCCACTTTCCTCACTCATATTATTGAATGCCTGTTCATCATCACTACAAATCGCTGTGTACATCGCTTTTGTAAGTACTATTTTTTTTTCAAATTAGGAGCTTGGAGCGATTTCATGCATTATATGACACGATTTTCCACGATCTACTCTCACGGACTAAGCAAAGTATATCATCAAAATATTATTTCGGTTTTTGAGGATTGGATCTCGTCGGGTGACGAAATATGTGTCGAAATTTGTTGTGAAATCTGACAATTTAAAGAAATAACGAGTCTAATATCCAAGCTGATATACCTATTTACATTAAGCAAGCGAGGCCATGTTGCCTCCTTCTCCGTAGATACACAAGAAAATGTGAAATTTCAAAAGCATTAAACTTACCTTTTTCTACTGTTTCGTGATTTGTGTGACTGTGCTCGATTCTACATTTCGTGAGGTGAAAAACGGACATTTTAAAAACAAAAGTCGTGATGTTTGCGCAAGACATGAACTGATGTACCATGTGATGTGTGCACATATGAGCAGACAAGATGGCAGATTATCTGCAATGTCTATATCACGGGCGAAAAGGCTATGTTCCCTCCTTCTCCATAGATGCACAAGAAAATGTGAAATTTCCAAGGCATTAAGTTTATCTTTTTCTACTGTTTGGAGAATTATATTGAGTAAACAAAAAATTTAGGAACGGCCCAAAGTAAACCAGCTTCATTGAGCTATATGATTTAATGCGTTCACTGCTAGACCTTTCTCCCTGTCCCCCAAAGGGACTGCCACATCTCTGTCTATATTTTCGGAGGTTTTTTGAGGTGCTCTGCAAGGAATCAAATCAAATCTGGTTTAAAAAAACAAAAAACGAACATTTAAAAAAAAGTTATAACGTTTGCGCGGACCCCGAACCGATGTATCATGTGACATGCATGGACAAGTAGGCAAGATGGCGGATTATCTGCAATGTTTATTTCATAGGCGATTGAACTTTGCGATGTCTCCAGGGTTGTTCTGCATTATGCTGCAACTCTTTTAAGAATAAAGTCATTATTTGAACGAATTCATTTTATTTCATTAACTGCTGCATGCGTGGTGATTGGTGAAGACCTGCTTTAAAGTTAAAGGGATCTGATATGATATGCAGCGACAGCGTGGACAACTGTTCCTTATCAACCATTTAGTTGGAGTGCTTGCATGAGTACTTATGCCACTTTCCGAACGCTTTACAGTCAATAGCGGGACCAGGCTACATCCTTCTGAGCAAATCATTCACTCGCTGCGGATGCTTCTGCCTGCCACATCATTCAAAGTGAGTGGTTTGTGCTCCATCACCCTGAGCGAGTGGTTTGTGCTCCATTACCCTGAGTGAGTGGTTCGTGCTCCACCACCCTGTGTGAGTGGTTTGTATTCTGTCACCCTGAGCGAGTGGTTCATGCTCCATCACCCTGAGCAAGTGGTTCGTGCTATGTCACCCGGAGTGAGTGTTTGTGCTCTCTCACCTTGAGCGAGGGGTTCGTGCTCCTCACCCTGAGCAAGTGGTTCGTGCTATGTCACCCGGAGTGAGTGGTTTGTGTCTCTCTCACCTTGAGCGAGTGGTTCATGCTCATCACCCTGAGCAAGTGGTTCGTGCTATGTCACCCGGAGTGAGTGGTTTGTGCTCCTCACCTTGAGCGAGTGGTTCGTGCTCCACACCCTGAGCATGTTGTGAAATAACACCAGATTTCTGAGCGTTTGCCATACTAATGTTTTCTAAATTACCGAGAAAATTTTTTTAATCACCCTTCACACGCAGCTGTTTGTAAAGAGTAATGTTTGTGAGCATATTCCAGAAAATCTATACAAGTGCCATGTTGTTTTTCGGTGAAAACTACTCATGGTATTTGGTTGTTGCCGATATCAGCCAGCATGTGTGTGTGTGTGTGTGTGTGTGTGTGTGTGTGGTGTGTGTGTGTGTGTGTGTGTTCATTCATGAAGCCTCTCTCTATCTCTCCTCTCTCTCTCTCTCTCTCTCTCGACATATTTGGATGGTGGTTATGTCTGGATGGTGTTTGTCTCCGGACGTGTCCGGCATTGTTTATGTCCGGATAGGAGTTGGTCTCCAGATGTTCCAAGCGGTGTTGTCTCTGGATGTGTCTGGGTGGTGATTGTCTCTAGACGCGTCTGGGACGTGTTTGTTTCTGGACACGTCCGGGCAGTGTTTGTCTCTGGACACGTCCCAGCGGTGTTTGCATCTGGAAGCAACCGAGTGGTAATTAACGCTCCACTGCACGTCTGGCTTCCCTTCCTCTCACCTCCACAAATCTTCCCTTCCCACACCCCTCCTCGATCACCATCCTCGTCGTTCCCCTCCCTCCTCTCTCCCCGCTATCTCTCCCCCACTCCTCTCTCCCTCTCCCCCCTCTTTTCTCCCCTCCCCCTTTAGTATTCCCATCAGCGAAGCGATGGGTGTATTTGCTAGTTATCAAAAACATTCTACATGAGTAGTAGCTCATATGGCAAATTTTTGTCATTCCGACAAGCGTTTGCGGAGAAAAGCACTAAAGTTTTGTGCAGACAAACAACAGACCCAAATGCAATACCCTCTCATTTGATTAGGTTAATGAACAACTGGGTTCAATTCCTGGTCTGGGCACATATTTTTCCCACATATATATATATATATATATTTTTTTTTTTTATTTTTATTTTTTTACGGTTGTGAGGGTAGATGGAGGAATTTAATAGGAAAGATAGGATCATACAGAGTTGCTTGGCCTGTAGACGTGTAGGAGACATCTCGATGTAAATTAAGTAGGGAGACTGTGAGCTTAAGTGTTACATGTCACCACATGAGGGGTTGTGCATTGTTAATTAGATAGGGATAAAGGATAAGTTCCCCCAGTATGTGGTTGCCGCCTGTGACCTATTCCTACGTTTATCCATTTACAAGTGAGCCAGGCATGCCGAGCAGGTAGAGACCCCACCTTCCCGGGTTTCGGGCGAGCAAGCCACGCCCCAGAGGTGGAACGGTTGTTCCGTGTGACGTCAGGAGAGATAGAGAAGTGAGGAGGTAGGTGGCTTTGGTGGACGAGTTCAGAGTGAGGGACGCACGCGGTTGAGAGAGAATGAGGTGAGGACATGACCAGTAAGATCGGGCATTACGGCCGGCTTTCCTCCAACGCATGAAGAAGACAGTACAATTCTCGTATTCGTGCTGAGGCAAATTGGCTCGTGTACTGAGCAAGGTGCTGGCCATTGGCTCTTGGTTGGGTCGTGAGAGATGGACCTCAAAGCCTCGTGTATGTCGTTGAGGACAATCGACGCACGAAGAAGCCACATGGGGTGTCTGAGCCCTGGTGTTGAATACCGCTCACGAATTGCCTGACGTATGTTTTCCTGTTGCGAGAGAGCAGCTTGGCACCATTTTTTGGCGTGTCTACACGTGCAGCACGAAGCGCCTCAATTCCAAGTTACACATAGACCATCTCTGGGTCAAGCAAAGTGCCAGAATAAAGGAAGGATTTTCTTTTATTTCATTTCCCCTTGTCTGTATTTATGTCTGTGTGTAGAGGTGCCTCAACTTTAGGTTTAATTTATCTCACGATTATTATTATATCTGAATTATTATCCCCTTGTAAATATTTATATTGTCATTAAATTCCAATGTTTATTTTAAGTTGCTGTCTCCGTGTATTTGTCGTGGGGTTCAAGTATAAACACCCCTATGCTTCTCCGTGCCTCCTTCGCTCCGCCAGTCCACACCCCACCCCTCCCATGCACATTATAACCTCCGAGGATCAACGTGTCCGCCTCCTAAGGAAAACCGCGCGGCTATCCTGGCTGGCGGTGTTAACCGCCAGTCACCACAAATTGGGTCAGGGGGATTAACGTAACTGCGCAGCACCGCCGACAATATGTTTGTTTGCCTGTTCATTTATAATTGCAGGAATGCAGTGAAGTGGTGCATTAATATGAATAAATACATCATGGGTGTGCAGTATGACATATTTTGCTTTATTCATTCTAATTCTTTCTTTTTCGTTATCTATCTCTCTAAGGAGACGTGAATTCCTGCAGAATTTTTTTCCTGTAAGGCTCATTTGGCTGTGCCTGGATGGGTTTTTAAAGTTGAGGAGTAGCGGCTGAAACCCGAATCCGATCCAGGTTCTTCCTGATGACTCCATCTTTGATCTTTACTTATTCAGGTTCATTCTTGGTCTTCCATTTGAATAGGTACATTTAGGTAAATGGATAATAGTTTTCTCACATCCTGCTAAAAGTATAAGGTGAAGGAAACTAAAAGTAGGATGTGAGGAAACTGGTAAAAGTAGAATTCTTCACATCCTACTCTTTAACTTTCTCGCATAATAAATGTTCGGTTAATTTGATTATTATTTTTTTCTGGATCCAAAATATAGACTCATGGAAGAGGGAATATTTATTTTATGGTTCTCATCATGAATTCATGACAGTATCACAATGTAATATTTGCTAATAGCAGGTAGGAATGTAGTGACGCAGTTGTTGTTTTTTTCAACAAAAAAGAAAAACCTGTTGAATAAATATTTTGCATCCGGGTATGTCTATTGAACAAGCAGCTGGCTGACGATGCATTTACGCATCCTGCATGCGGATAATTACTTGATTCCAATCACGGTGCCTCACGGGGTTCGTATTTCCAACTGTCCTGCTTAATTCTTGTTACTTAGCTGTGACAGAATGTGTAGGTATAATATTATTTAAAACAAGAAAAAGAGCAATCAGAGATTGCAGACCCTCACCAGGACTTGTTTTGTGTGGTGTGTTGTGTAGTTTTGTGTGGTGTATTTTTGAGTGGCGTTTGTGTACTGGTGTGTTACGTAATTAATAAGAGACATAATTATAACTGCCACTTTATAACTGCTGGCAGTGATGACCGGCTGCTGTCAAAAACAAACAATATGGCTACTGAATCACGTGACCGATTATGTCATCAAAAAAAATTTGTGGACCATTTTATCCCTAGATGACCCTCAAAATTTTTCATACTGATCGCATGTAGCGTTCTACACATGCAATTATGACGTCATAACGAAGGCACTTATGATGCCATTAAAAAAAATCACACGCATTCCCCATGAGGAGAACTTGCTATGTGCCAAGTTTCAATTTTTTCCTTGGTGTGGTTTCACATGGAGGTCCAAAGTTTTTCTGTTCTTCCAACATGGCTGCCACATCACGTGACCTACAACGTCATAATTAGCATTAAAACATTCTACATGAGTCATCGCACGAATGTTGAAAATTTCGTCTCAATCCGCTAAGTCGTTGCGGAGAAAAACACAAAAGTTCTGTGCAGACAAACAGACAAACAAACAGACAAACAAACAGACAAACGGACCCAAATGCAATACCCTCTCCTTCGGCGGGGTAGTCCTGGATCCTGGACTAGGGGTAACAAGCACCAATAGAGCTTGTTTAAATAGACTCGATGGTGTAATGTTACAGTGTCCTCTGGGAGGTTGGTGAGTCGAACCCTGACCGAGTCACACCAAAGACATTAAAAGTGGTACGTGCTGCTTCCTTTAACACTCAGCATTTAAAGGATAGAGCATGAACAGACAACAATAAGTTGGCAACCTTTGTCCAGGCATGATGGGCCTAATTGCCTAATCCTGCATTGTAGTCCTTTTTAAGGGGACTATGATTATTATTACTAGCAGAAAAGCCCGTCAAAATGACGGGTTGGAGTTGTTTGACTAAAAACTTAAAATGTATATTTTTCTACTTTGTAGCATCAACTTGCATTATCTCCAAGACTATTTCCTTTCCACTGTATGTGTTGTAATCATAACATATATCTCTTTCATGATGGAAGATACGTCACTCAGTCTTCAAATGAACAGAAAGTCAGAAGTCTTTGAGTGTAATTTAACATTGATACATTATATTACGTTTAAATGTACAGTTACCCGGATTACATACATAAAGTAAAGATTAACTGTCAAATTGTACATCTCGCAAGTTGCCTTCATCTCCAGGTTACCTGCAAATATGCCAAGTCACCCCATGTATGCCCGATATTGGTCTCTTGTAACGGCACACTGTGGTATCCATCTTGGCCGTATACATCAACCACAACAATCCCCAAATTTCAATCCCAGAACTTGCATACATCATTAATAGTTTTTTGTCTCAGTTAGACATGAGTGTTCTCATCACCCTCCACCAATAAAGCGAGACTTAAATATAAACAGTTCCCATCACCAAATATCTTATTGATGAAAAATCTCTGATTATTCGACCAGTAATTATCGCCATCGCTACACACAAAATCTCGAGCACGAAACTCAACACATTGCAGAGGGTTACGAGACACACAAACTTTTGAATTAAGTCAAATTAATTATTGTAATGTAGAAAACAGTCAAACAAGTGAGACTTTACCCAGGGATGATTAGCGATGAGGGGAGCAATTTGCCAAAGAAATACACAGTTTCCGTTATTAGCTTACACACATATTTCCTCAACATACACCATCTTCAAAAACAATATAACAACAGCAACAACTACAACTCCCCCCCAAAAAAAGAGGACTGAGAAAAAAGTTGGAAAGATATTTAAAGATGAAAAAGAACACAACGAGCCGGGAGGCGATGATGGTTCGCAGGCATTATTGAACAATGCCACGATAGGTACAATTGAGTTAGTGGAAGCTTTTGAGGAAGCCCGACCGTAAAAACCTATCTCTTCCGTCAAAATTGACCAAATCAAATCGGATTTTTTTATATGTTGTACTTATGGACATTATGCACAGCTTCTCGGAAATGAAATTGCAAGAAAAAATCGAGAAAAAAAGTTCAAGTGGGCGTGGCTCTGCCCACAAGGGGCGTGGGACGCCCCTCATACAAAAGACACAACTAGACTATGATATCTAGCTTGTGTCCAAGTTTCATCAAGATCGCATCAAACGTCATGGAGCTATGCTCTGGAGAGAGTCACAAACAGACAGACAGACAGACACACAGACACAACGAAAATAGTGGACACTGCTGGCACCCGCAAACCAACAATGTAGCAGAGTGGATACAACGCTTGGAAAATAAAAAGCAACATATACAGAAAATGCACCCAATGGCAATTGATGAGGAAAAAATTGGAAAACATCTCGCAAAAGTGCCGAACTTCAAATGCCCAGGCCCAGATGGGATTACGAACTTCTGGCGAAAGCAACTACATGCTCTTCACTCTCACTACGCTCGAGCATTTAACGAAGTCATCCAAGGGAAACAGTCAATGGACAAATGGCTCACAGAAGGCAACACTCATCTGATTCCCAAATCTGAATAAACCCATGTACCTAACAAATGTAGACCAAAAAACATGCCGACCAACAACATACAAACTTTTAACAGGAAAAATTACCGATGCAGTTTACAACCACCTCACTCAACAAGGAGCTTCAGAGGCAGGGCAGAAAGAATGTACTGCAAGAGAGGATGCTATGGAGCAATAGACCATTTATTGTGAAACAAAACCACATTCGAAAACTGCAAGCTCCGCCAAACCAACTTATCCAGAGCTTGGATCATTACAAAAAAGCCTTTGATAGTGTCCCACATTCATGGATTATAAAATGCATGCAAATATACAAAATTGATCCCCAGATAGTCACATTGATTGAGAAAGCAATGACGCTCTGGAACACAATCCTGGCACTACCTTACTTGGAAAGAAAGATTGAATTCCCAGGAGTAAAGATAAGACGTGGTATCTTAGAAGGAGACAGTCTTTCCCCCCTCCTGTTTTGTCTGGCTTTGGACACATTGAGTAACCTCATAAATGAACAAGGACACAGATACAGTTTGACATGCAACAGAAAAATGACAGAAGAAACAAGAAAGGTGACACACCTACTATACACGGACGATCTAAAACTTTTCGCCCCAAATGATAAGAAATTGGCAGATCAACTGAAACGAGTAAAAAAAGTACTTGGAGGACATCCAAATAGAGTTTGGTCTTGACAAATGTGCCAAGTGCACCTTTGTACAAGGGGGAAAAAAAAAACAAGAAGAACAGACAACATCTCAATCGATGAAAGCACAACAATACAGGAACTAGAAAACGAAGCTTCCTTCAAATACTTAGGAATATAAGAAGAAGGCCCCCAGGTACAACACAAAACAATGCGTAAAATAATCACCAAAGAGTACCTACGCAGAATAAGACTAATTCTGAAGTCATCCCTCTCTCCAAGAAACAAAATCAAAGCTATAAACCAACTTGCAGTGTGGATATTCCAATACAGCTGTACAATTATAAACTTGCCACAATTGGTGTGAAGAGCTCAACAGACTATCAGATCAGATTTGTGCATGAGCAAGAAAACAACAAACCAGAAAAGGGATCCTTCATCCATTTATCAACAAACCTCCAAAAACAGCAGCAAATGATGGATACTCCACAGGAAAACGAAACAGAAACAAACACAGCCCCAATGACAGCAACGAAAAAAAAGGAAAACTATAAAAAGAAATATCAGCAGATGTACTCTGACAAATGTGAGAATGACAAAAGAGCAGAAAGATTTTAAAAAGAGCTTCACCGGACAGGGATTGACAAGGAAGGTTCATTGGAATGGTTAAGAAGAGGTCAAATTCATTGGGATGGAGAACGAGTCGTCATCAATGCCCAAGCCCAAGGACGTTACACGAATGCCTTTAAGAAAATGGTGGGATTGAGTCAATCAGACTTTGTCGGGAAGCAGGTTTTGTCGGGAAGAAACAGAAAATACCAGCCACCTCCTTTCAGGATGTAAAAAACTCATGTCGGAACAGGTGTACACAAAAAGACATGATAGTGTCTGTGGAGTTATCCACTGGTACATCTGGAAACATTTCAACATCCCAGAACAATCACGGAAACACAAACCAAATCCAATCCTTGAAAATGAACAAGTAATGCTCACGTGTGACAATATGATCCCATCAAGTGTGGACATTGCAAACAAAGCATTGCGTCTGGACACGGTACTCAAACAAAAAAAGGAAAAGTCGGCATTGTTGATCAAGGTATCAGTTCCCACTAACTTTGGACTAAATGATACAGAAATCAGGAAAATGACCAAATACCAGGATCTGAAAAATTAGATCAAGAGGATGTGGGAATTGAAGAAAGCTGAAGTTGTACCAGTAATAGTTGGAGCTACAGGAATGATAAAGAAAACCCTCACTGAGTACCTAAAAATCATTACAGGGAATATCACTACAAACGTGCTAGAGTGGAGGCTGTCAGAGGTTCAGTGAAGATTCTGAAAAGAACCCTTGGAACGAGGCTATGAGAACGAAGTTTCACAATTTGGTTCAGGAATCACGATCCTTTTCCCAAAAAATAGGAGGTGGAGATTTTGAATTTTGGGAAAAGTATTATCCTCTCATATGATATTAGCTCTCATACGAGCCTCGATAAGGTATACAAAAAAAAACAGTATCCTCCCACCTGCAGAAACCTGCAAATGGAGATAACAGCCAAAGAGAGTTTGTAGAATACGATACTTCAATTTTAATGAAATAATGATTTTAAAATCGTTTTTAAAAATCTGGAAGTTTAGCACTGCAGAAGTAGTCTTATACATCACCGTTATATACTGTAATGGCACGACATTGAGTCACAGTTTAGGAGATGGAGGCTTATTGATCACCATAGAACGCAGCATCAATCAACATCTTCTTCACTCCAACCCTCTCACATGTCATGCCCTCTCATGCTATATATTGATATGTTGCATGGTTCCTGGAAGAATTATGAAGGCGATTTGTGTTCTCGTGTTTATGTATATTTCATTTTCAATAATGGTTTAAAGACGTATAAATAAATTAATTCTGGATATTACGCAGTGTCTATTAATCACCTTATCAAAAACGTTACATTAGTTCTTCATGCCTGTTGTTTGTGTCCCTTATAACGTCCTTAAAAACACTAAGTTTCCTGTTTGAATGATTTTCAATTTTGTTTGACTGATAGACAAGCAGACAGACTAAAAATATTATATCGCTCCTCTCTGTGCATGTGCGATTGGGACAAATTCAAAGCCAAATTACTATTAAATGGCAAACTTGTCTTCCTATTCATGTTCTGATTTGTGTTAAAATATAACATTCAAGTTAAATAAGTTGTTCCTAGATCACAAGCTGACAATCATAAACTGATAAGACACACGGACAGACGGATGGACATGAACCAATTGCTTAACCACGTTTTTCACTTCATGCGCATGGGGTAATAACAACAAAAATTGGGCAAATTTCTCATCACTTTATTTGGATTACATACATGAAGCAAAACCCTTTTTTATTTTCACAGTTCTTTTTCTTCTTGCTTGTGGCAACTTGGCTGCCGGGTTGGGGCGCGACTATCGTTTTATCATTTTATTGGCTATCATTTTATTGTGGCACGACTATGATGCTGATGCTGTGCCCCGATACCAGTATACTGGTACTCATTTGACCAACCTCCCAAAGACAACAGGCTGAGTCAACCCCACCTGGTGTTAATTCAGTGGCCAGCAGGGCTCAAACTCAAGACCCTAAGATCCCAAACCAGCCACCCTAACCACTAAGCCAACACCAGGCTTATATTTTCACACTAATCAGCCTTGAAAACTTGGGCTAAAACAGAAATTACATTTTTTTAAACCTTTATTTAATATACAAATTGCTCATCCCTTTATTTGGGCAGTGTATAGGCAACAGACCGCTGTCACGATCACTCCCAAAAATAATAAAAAAATAACCTGGGTTATGTACATGAAGTAAAAACATGCCTACTGTTTACAAACTTTGCATATAAAATACATCATGGTTATATTCGCCAGATCATTCCAATTTCACTGTCCCATGGGCTGACATGAGAGACTGAGGCCTATGCACCTTCACAAAATGGTGGCATATGATTTTCTTTTCTTTTTGATGTTACAATTGTGGATGGAGTCAGGCCAAAGAAAAAAAAAAAAGAGGGGATATTGTAATCGGCTCCGTCTGTCTGTCCATCACGCTATCTCCTCCAAAATGGTTGTGCAGAAATTCACCCAACTTGATCATTATTGATCGCCACCTGGAAAGGTGTACGAGCAGTATCATTTTTGTCCCTTCTTCCTGGAGCCCTTGGGGCAGGGTCAAAACATCAAATAACAAAAGATGCAATTACGGGCACATTTTTAAACATTTTAAAATGAAACTTGTACTGTTTATGCAATCAACATTGGGGAGGGTGGAGGTTTGTAATGGCGCGCCATCAACTGTACAGAACCCACATGAAATGCAACAATTTTTTGGATCTGATCCCTGGTTCAGTGTCCAAGGGGGTGGGGACTTGGGGTCGCAGGGGTCAAAACAGAATTTGTTTTTATTAACTCAATATTTGATATTGGGTCATTCTGGTGGAACTTTTTGCCATCTTTCAACGTTGCTTTCAGTGTGAAGCATGGTGGTTTGTAATGGCGCGCCATCAACTTCACTCAAGTTATTTTCATAAAATTTCTCCAGTGAAGCAAAGAAAACTGTGTTTCCCCAATGAAGGAAATAGTGGGCACCTCCCCAGGAGGAAGGCACTCAACCTCGTTATGTAAAGATACAAGCGGCCTTGTGGTGTCCAGCTGTAAAACCAATGCCGCTTCGTTCACTACATCATGATGGAAAAATAAACAAGGTGACAACCTAGGGATACTTACAGTCTACCAAAGATGGAAGCAAGTTTTTGCAAGAGTTTTTAAGTTCAAAGGTTCATGCTAAAATTTGGTAACATGCTCACACAATTAAAATCTAACTTGTTATGTCTCCAAAAACACTTTCAGCTGTAAAAAAAAAAAAAAGAGATAATTAACGACAAGAAAGAAAAAGAAAGCAGTGAATGCAGAGCATAACGGAAACTCTTATTGTACAGCCCAAGGGAAGGAAGAGTGCATTTTTTTAAATAATGAAATAATGTGGCACAGACAATCTTCTTGTGGTACTGTGTGCTCTTATACCGAGCCATTTAACAGCGCTTAGTGTGCTTGGCTACAGTAGTAATGAAGCATGGTTCTCGAGGTGCCAAGAAACGACCCCAAACCCCACCGTCTGCATTGAGCCCACACACACCAAGATCGCTCAGGCGATGACCTGGCAGCAAGGCTCACGGAGGCCTTTCATTATGCTCCAATGAACGTCTGCCAATGTGCTTGGCTGGATAAGGTGGCAAAAGGGAAAAAGTTGCGGGGAGAAATCAAGTCACTGCAACGGCTAAAAGCCTTCAAGAAATAAAATCATTTCAAATGACCCAGCTCTTATCCTGCCATAATCATCAACAGAGCTGAGCCATACTCTCGTCGCCTTTACCCCCAAATTTTCTATCAGCCAGCAATGGCAGGTACGTGGCAAGGTTTAACGACTTGAACCTTGTCATTTGTCAGCGTGTTGGTCAAGAAAAGCAAACGAGGTTCAATCTCAAATTGGAGTTTAAAATGGGCAGCAAGAGGAG
This sequence comes from Eptatretus atami, assembly GCA_035128595.1. NCBI lineage: Eukaryota > Metazoa > Chordata > Myxini > Myxiniformes > Myxinidae > Eptatretus > Eptatretus atami. The sequence continues at coordinate 68,843,892 of CM068967.1, forward strand.
GCTATTAGTAATCAGAGCTCAGGTGAGAGGAAATGCGATTCAGGTCACCGATAGGTCATGGGATGGAATGTAATGGCCCTCAAGCAGTGACAAACTCCACATCTGCAATTAAACCCGCTGAGTTTGTGAAGATGAGTCCCAGATGTTGAGAGTGGGAAAAATCTAATTATGAAAGCCAGCTTGAGTTGAGAGTCCATAACCGGCAAATATAACAAAGCCTTGTACAGAACCCAATGACTTCATTTGTGTTCTGCATTGTTGGTTAACCTTCCTCCAATATCACAAGTCTTCAAATGCCTTGGTCGAGTGTTCACATAATGAGGATAACTGAAAATATAATACCGTGTCGACGTAACTCTTTTTTGCTCCATAAGCCATTCAAATTTGCGTATCATCTCACAAGTTGGGAGACTTGGGGGGAGGAGCAGTGTTTATTTTTTTTTGTACAAGAGTAAGGTTCATGGAAAAGCAAGTTTGAACCGACAGAGAGGTAAAAGGGCAACAATTGGGCACAATTAACAATCGAATGAATGAACAGGGAAAGAAGAGAGAGCACAATGGGGGAGGGGTGGGTGGGTGGAGGAAACATTGAAACCATCAAGTAGTATGGTTGGGTTAGTAGGGATTCATGGGGGTAATAAAAAACATGGGTCAAGATATGGGGGTGAAAGGAGGTCAAGATATGGGGGTGAAATAATGTTGAGAGCTTGAGAATCTACAGAATCCAAAAGAGACCGAAGTGATGTTGGGGTGCCAGCAAATTGGGGGGAGACCATTATTCCTTTGAGCTATGAACAAAGGCCTTGCTTGTAGAATAGTTCTGATTTTCCAAGGAAAGACTTTGAATGACTGGCTTCGGGGGTTAGCTTTGCTTTGTGGTTGGTCCATGCAAGGTCATGGTTGACAGTGAGCCCTAGAAGTTCCACAAACTGATCCTCTTCCAATGGATGACCATGGAAGTAGATATGTGGATTTGTTTGACGATCTTTCCCGAGTGACAGGGTGAGACTGTGAGATTTCCCAGGATTTAAGGTCATGTTCCATTTTTCAAACCAAGCAGTGGGATGGGGGTGCTGCAGTGTGCAAAGCAGTAGGTTGGGGGTACTGTACAAAGCTTATTTCATTATTTTACATGAATCTTGTATAATTGATATTCAATACGCATTGGAAAGAGTATTTTTTTTTTAAACCGAGGGTTATGAGAGAGGAGGGTAATTCTGAACCCTCGAGGAATATGAACCCCGAGGAATGCTTGACCATGACCAAACACCTTTGTTCATATGTAGATTAATAGATTATTATGGAGTGTAGATTATATTATAACCATGTGGATTAATAAGGTTAGATTGACAATGATTGTCCATCTATCCCAGGGAAGGTTGGATTTCGGAAAATCCTTAAATGGTCCATGTAACCTCGAGCCACTGATTTTCCACGATCACGGAAAACTGACAGAATTAGGGACTTGAAACAGAAAAACGAATCTGCAATTGACCAAAGAAAATAAGGCATTTAGTAAATTACAGAAAAAAACTCAAGATTAGGTCCAATTACAAATGAAATATTCATTATATTGTCTGATTTTATGTGTGTGATTATCCACAGACTTAATTTCTACTATACAGCGTAATAACAAAAAGTATTTAATTAAATAATCAAATAAATAAATAAATACATATATACATATACCGCAATTCGACGTAAGAGGGATACCGTCGATAGAGGGGTCTCTCACACGATGTCACAAGGTCCCGTGCCTTTGTTTAATCCACCATCTTGTGGTTCAAACTTGACCGGCACACAATGATATTGCCCAAATCACT